>JADWOT020000002.1:20607292-20632818 GCA_036345935.2 Taenia hydatigena | reverse complement strand
TCGCCTTTGTACTTCCGATAGGCAGCGCCGCCTCCGAGACACACCAGTGTAGCCTCCAGGCCCTACTGTGCGTCGACAATGCATACTCTGTCCAAGCACGATGCTTTCTTTCGCCCTCAGAGCAGGCTCGAGGCGCTAGGGCACCACTTCATATCACATCACCTGACTTTGCGGAAGTAAAGTGGACTTCAAGGGAGGAGCTAACCGAAATAGGGTAAACCCTATCACAGACTTCCGATTGAAAGTTTATTCCAATAAAACAGAAAGAAAATCCGCACCAGTTTTTCGTTTCATTAAGTTTTATGGACTTGGAGGAAAACTGGGCAATAAAAAGGTAAGAAGCGGAATCCCCAACGCTTTCCATCCTTGATGCAATGCAGCCCCTCCAGTTAAAAATATTTTTACGACTTTCATGGGAGAAGTTGGTTTGGAACTTAGGGTGTCACATCACGGAAGACCTAAATGTTAGGCAAAAAAGGGGGGTCGAGATTCACTACGGTACAAAATTAAGTCATAAAGAGTGATTTAATGGAGGAAAGCCACTGAATAGTACTTTTTAATGGGACAATTAGACTTACGCATCTTAGGCACGGTAATCCACGCATCTACGCATGATTTTTACTTCCCTAGCCTCTTCCGCATTAGCAGCAGTCGGAGAAATGATTGCCACGCCACCACGTAGCCGTGCATTCAAGGACAGATAAGATGTTGCCTTTTGCCCCTCAAACGATTAACCAACTTCGCATTAGATAGGATATCTTTGTTTGACAAGTTGTTCAAAACAAAATGCGTATTAGCCAAGGGAAGCAAGAAGAAGTGCTGCCTGCCCTCTAATCAGCGCAAATTAGACGAGCGAGTGATCGAAGGGGTTTTTTGTGGCGTCCCAGGCCACCTTGCAACCAGGCCGTTCCGTCGGTTGCATTCACTGCACACACCGCGTAGCATCGTCTGCCCTTCATTTTGCCAAGGCTAAAAAGGTAGAATGAGATGCCAACTCTAGCCATTCCACCATTCCTAAGCTTTCCTCTGGAAGCCTTTTTAATCTCTCATGGCTCTAGCAGAACACACTAGGCTCCGACAATAGGTTACAAGAGTCAAGGAGGCACCGTTTGTTAATTGTGTGAGCAGGGAATTTGGCCGCTCGTCTCAAGTACTGTACTCCTAAAAGTACACAACTGAACCCTCTCGCCTGGTCACTATCCTCGTCATTATCCGCAACGTTTAAGGAGAACAAAAGTACACTTCTAATGAGGACACACTATAAAAGTAACAAGAAAATTCATGATAGACAAGAATCTAAGGTGAATAAGAGACCAAAGGGAAAGTAGAGACGTAAATAGCACCACAATCAAGTGTTTGTTAGACTTCGTGACAAGGTTAAAAGCAATTTTATCACACAGATGGAAGAGATTAGAAAAACAAAAGGGGGAAATCTTGCTGACGTCGCTGACATACCAGCACGCCATAGTTATGCAAATTGGGTCTGAAAGGGCAAACATCCTTATCCCTACCGCTTGATGACTGGCTTTATCGAAGCGAAAAAGTGCATATGCTGCGGATAAAAGAATCTGTGACGACAATAGCGTTTTCTGTCTCGCTCACGATTTCGGTAACGGGTCAGAGAGGGGCTAGGCGGCCTGGCGCCTAGGCCAAGTGCTATGCCTTTTCATCCTCCGGAAAGTCTCAAAGCACTAAAGACTAACTCAAGAACTGGCTATTATTAAACAAACTATTATGTTGAGTTTTACGTGGTAGAAATCACTCAATTCAAACATCCGCGAATAGCTTGGATTTCCTATCCCAACCTCCGAACTTCCGCAAAATGAGCCAAGAGGGGAAAATGAAATGAAAACCAAACGTTTGGCATTCTTAAAGAGCTAGTACGACTCGTATTCTCTTAGAGTAAACAACGCTATAATCAATTCTCAATTCCAACCAAATGGCAACTGCTTCACATCACCTAAGCCGAGAACAAGCAGGTCAAATAGGGCAAAACTGTTTGGGTCGAAAAAGACCTTCAACTTACGAAAAAACGCTATTTGAGGCGAATGGAAAACAGAGGAAGGCTTCACCTTCGGGATCTCTTCGCAGCGCATTGAAACTTTCGCCCCCGCCAATTAAGACACCCTGACCACCAGAGATGGCGTAGTGGCCGCGTATTGCACTGCGGTATCAAAGGGTGAAGAAAATATCAGGGACGTAGAATAATAAGACGTCGCATGGTGACAAATAGCCCTGGACCTAAGTCGGCCAGGTAATAAAAGTGCGCCACCATTTATCGGCCTTAAAGGCATCTCTACCTTGAAAGGCAACAAATAAACTTCTTAACGCGGACTAGCCACGTGACAGCCAACTTTCGCGTCAGGTCTAACAATTGCCACCCAGTGCAGTGAGTGATGAACTACATTGCTGATAGCGCGGAGTCACCTTAGCGATCGCCGTGGCAAAAGCGACTTCAGCATACCTACTTTACATTATTAAGGGTTGAGAACATCGGCTACCGCCCACCCTCACTTAACATTAATCAAAACGGCAAAAAAAAAACAATTACTCATCCGACCCAAGACCCACATTTGATTTAGCCTGGTTTCTGGAACCGGTGGAGACGCTGTTTTAATAAACCGCTCTATGAGACGCACAACAGCTTTACACTGACCACTTTCAACATCAACTACAACTTCGTTTGGAGTGGTGACAGTATCCAAGAAACTCTTTACTCGACCGCCGACCGTGAGAGCTTCATGTTCGGTAACTGGAATGGTAGTGTGATAACTCCTAGAAGCCGTGGTCGAGGTCATTTCGGTGTACACAAATGATGATTGATCAGTACCGAGGTCACCACTCTCGTTTTGGCCAGAAAAACCATTAATCCTACCTAGAATGAGGGAGTAAATGAGAAGAGAAATCCTACCACGCAAAATGTAGGAGTTACCATGCCTACGTTGCGTACGTAGAGAACCCTCCCGGCCGATAACGAGGGCAGCTACTTGATTCCCTCGAGCAACCATAGGGACCAATGAGTGACCCGAAAGACCCGAGCCCTTCGGAAAGCCCTTTAAATGAGGTTCCTGCAAAGCAGGGGGCAACCAACGTCCGGAGTAGGTGTCAAATATGTGAACACCAGCAAATCTGGCCTTGCCAGTCCAGCCTCCTAAAATTATAACTACTTATTAAATTTAAGTAAAAGAGCAAACATGACAAACCGTTTAAATAAATAATGCCATGAACCACATTTTGTGCGAGAGGGGGGTCCTACTCACCAACGAAACAAAGGCAACCGCTGGAGTGATGGGGAATACATTTATGCTGACTCAGGAAGGGGGAGTCGGCAGATGTTATTTCAGTCCATTGTCCAACCAAAGGGAATACTTGGATTTTGTAGAATGAGTTTCTGCACACTTGAGATTTTTCAGATGCGTTGGAAATCCCGCCATGAATGAAGAGGTAGTCACCTACAACCGCACCTATGAGTGCATCCCCAGAAAAGACTACATTTATTTCAAAGCTGAGGAAATGATAACGACCACTAGGACAAGTGTGAAATACTAATTCAACCATCGTGGCTGTGTTCACGCACTAGCAGCTCAGAAAATAGCCTGAAAATCCTAACAGTTGTTCGTTAGCTAAAGAAAAGAGAAGCCAAATAAGAAACCGATATTTTGTGCAGGAGCAAGAGAACGGCGAATTCATGTTGCGCGCTCTAAAGAATGTTAACACCACTCATGACTCCCCAAAAATAAAAAGTCACAACACATACGCAACCGTAGTAATGAGATTAAATGTGATACGGAATTGTAAATTACTCTACAAGCAGGGAGACATCAAGCCAGTGTCTGTTCAACACAAATTAAACTTCAGCGGTCTCATTATTACGTTGCCATAAGCTGCGTGAAATTATACAAAACAAGCTTTTGAGCAGTAATGTAAACAATTATCATATTATTAAACCACTAAAAGCACTAGTTTGCATTCGCCTGACATTTAACGCACGAAACTCGGCAAAAAGCTCCCTGATAAACCCTACCTGCGTGATATGCTACAGCAGGCCCCGTATTCGCGTCGACAACTTCCCAACGAACAAATTCCGACCAACTATGTACGCATAAGTTAAAATACTACATTCAGTACTCATTAACGCCAAGATCGACAGCTTCCATCTACGAGTTCAAGGGGAGATTCCCCTCTCAAGTACAAACCATCCACTACTCGCACACCCAGTGGCAAACGTTCGGGTTGCGCGAAGTATCAAGCATGCACCATAGCACAGATAAAGAAAAAAGGTTGACTTCTTTTACTAAAACATATTATCTTGTAAAACAAACAGGCAAAATTTGTTTTTTTGCGTTATACTTTAAGTTGCAATAAATATTGCGATCTTAATATTTCACAAGAAATTAATCTGTGTGCATGGCGAATGCTCATGCAAGGAAGATTAATGAGTTGAAGCTTGCAAGCTTCAAAACCGCTGTTATAATTGTAGCGTCCCGAGGCTCCCTTAAGGCAAAAGAAGGCAAAGTGGCAGGATAGAATATATATATTCACCGGACAGAGGGAAAATGGCCGCTGGCATGGCCCAGAGGCCAGCCCACGCAGCTAGGACAATATGGCCACCTCTGTGACCTTGACAAAAAACGGCAGTTCTAACAACCAAAGTATTACATTGCCCCTCTCCTCTTTCGAGCGTCGTCCCCGACGCGCCCCTTGGTACGCCACCCGCGTCAGCCATCACAACATCCTCAGTGCTGCAGGAAGCACCCACGAGCTAACCATGCCAGTCGCCGACATTCGACGCGATTGAGGCGATGCTTGACACCAATGTCAGTGATCCCTCTTGACAGTGCATTGCACTTCGAGTTTCGTCTGGCTTGGAAACAATGTTCGGAATAAGTGGTTCTGCCGACCATCAGTATGTCCGTAGGGGGCGTTAGTACGCCGATCTCCTTAAGCAAGTATATTAGGGGTAACCTTTGGAACGAAACTTTCCAGGCGGTCCATGGCTAGTGTCGCTTCAGTTGTTGATAGCTTTCTTGTAGAACACGGAGATGGGTTAGATGCCGGAGGTGGACGTCGTTTTTGGCCCGTCCGTAGCACATGCACTTCTTTCGCACCACTGCAACATGCCGCAGGTGATAGAGATCGGGATGAAAACCCTATAGAGTCGGGTCCGCTTTCCGCTGCCACCAATGTAGCGTCCCGAGGCTCCCTTAAGGCAAAAGAAGGCAAAGTGGCAGGATAGAATATATATATTCACCGGACAGAGGGAAAATGGCCGCTGGCATGGCCCAGAGGCCAGCCCACGCAGCTAGGACAATATGGCCACCTCTGTGACCTTGACAAAAAACGGCAGTTCTAACAACCAAAGTATTACAATAATCTTTATAAAACCCACAAGCTTGATTACTTTTATTGTGTTGCTCGTAGTTTATAGCCCTCACAACTTTCATACTCGATACTTACATATTTGAAAAGAATTTGAAATTAATGTAAAACTTTTTCCCCACAAATGATATGCAATGAATCAGCACAGTCGAAAATCATAAATAGCAGATTTGACGTATCCTGTTTATGATTTCCGATTGCCAGCAGCGTTTGATTACTCTCCCGACCCCAACATTTAAAGGCGCCTAGAGTTTTAGCAAACGCTCTACAAATTATTTGAACTTTTTGATGCAGGTTAAATATAATGTGATGCTCTACTTGTTTGGACTGCTGAGTTTAAGTACGTTCACTTAGTTGGCTCTACTGCCCTAGGTGTGTGAGCTGGCCTCCGGGCCACTCCAACAGCCTTTTTTAACTTCAAGGAAGTCTCGTGACGCTACGCCTGATGCTGGTGAATAGCTGGTAAAAATTTTTAATTTTATCCTGGCTATTAAATCCTCACTCAATTTAAGCGCACTTAATGTCACCCAAATAGATCCTAGATTCAACAGGTTTTTTTCCTCATGATCATGTTGTTTGATTTTAAAAAATCTTGAAGCTAGTATTGTGAGCACTTGAGCAAAATTTCTTTTTTATTTCGTAAGCGAATTTTGTTTTCATAAAAATATTTTCAAAGAAGTGAGACACGATTCGAATACAACATGGATATCTGAAGATTCTTGTTAAAACTAATGCTCATGCATGCTGTTGCGAATCATACCGCTGGTTTGATGCACAAATTGACTCCCCTATTTGGGTTAAAGGGTCTATGGGGAGCACAAAGTCGATTGAGATTCCGGTTTATTTCCCGAAGATCAGTACATTACAACCGGTGATAGAGTTTATGATTGACCGAAAAACGGAAATAAACTCACCTTCTATTCACTTTTTCAGCCCTCAAATATCAGGCAGAATTGATTGTCTGCAGCTGTCACTCATTTCACCTCCTTAGCCAATGCAGTGGCGATGCCACACCACTCAAGGTCACGACGTGAGGCCTAATAAATGGGTGGTGCAGGAAGGGCAAATTGGGGATAGACAAAGGAACGCCATGAAGACCCTCGACGCCGCCTGTTCCGATACTTCCTCGGGATGTTACTCAGACACCACGGACTGTGGTTCCTGCAGTGGAAGTATGCTTTTAACTTAGCTTCTCTTCCTCTATTCTTTTATTCATTTTAGCTAATTAAATCACATTAAAAACCTTTTTTAAGAATTATCTAAAGTAAAGGGCCTTATTTTACGTCCCTTTAAGTACATTTGAATGAAGTGCACCTACAGAACCGTTTACATACTTGCAGCATTTGCCCTGAAATTAATTTTTTTTTTTGCTTAAGCTCTAGTATTTGCCCTTGGTCAGTCACTCTCTTCCAGATTTCGCTTGCACAATGCCCATAAAATATGGCATGATTACGAGTCACTTAATGTAAATTGTGCGCAATTTTTTATGATAAATACATTTCGGCTTAAAAGGCATGATTTCATTGACTAACGTGCTCAGTTTTGTTCCTCGTTTCCCTTGCCAAAGCTAGCACGAGTTTGCGTTTGCGGCTCTGGAGAGCGCTTTTTTGACAGCAAACACTACAAAAATGCCACGCAAAAGTACGTATGCTTTTTTGCAGAGCAAAAAAATGCAAGCCTCTGCCGCAAACACATCAATTAGACCTTTCATTATCTAACTCAAGCGCGACTGATTATATGAAGCACATTGAGAGCAAATAGACGGATATTTTAGTGATACATGTTTAAGGGTGCTTAAAGTTTGTCATTAGTATTCCTTTTCTCAATGGAAAACAGAATGAGTTCTTCTAAAGCGAATTATCTAGGCTAGCAAGTTTTCAAGCTTAAAGTAATTAGTTCCCGGTTCGTTATCATTTGGATTTTGCACAATTGAAGTCCGTAAAAGACTAGCACAAATGTATTCATCGGGACTAATGTCTGGGTGGACAAGTTAACTTCCATTAAGCACGGTTTTTGATTTCCGGGGTGAATTTTGCCCAACATAAAATATGCCGCCCCTCATTTGTGAATTTGAAGATTCGAGCAAAACTTGACGAATCGAATGACCTAACAAGCGTTTTAGTTGTTCACCTGAAACAGTTCGCAAATAATGGAAAATTTAAATCGCCTCTATTTTGAATAGGATGTAATGTCCTAAGATCACTTTAGCACGGAAAGTTTTGCCTTCTGTTACCCAACAAAATTTTATAAGTCGTCAGATTTCCATTTTCTCGATTTCTTGTCCATCAAAGTATGGTTTAGCATCTACCACCATTGCTATAAACAGGATAGGATGGTGAACTGTGAGGTAAATATTAGTTATATGATAAGTAAAAAACTGTTAACACCTTATCAATTAATTGGTTTAGAGGTGAATTGCATTTGTTACTCATTCCTAAAATGAGTAATGCAGGTGATGTAAGACTTAGTACGTTATGGCGGCGGATCGTAAATGGGAATTTGGTGAGCCTTAATTATTTGATGGCAATAACAATGTTTACCTATTTCCTAATCATATCTTAAGTCAAATCACATATAACCCTTATGGGCTTGAAAATTTTGGACTAGTTAGTATTATCTTATCTTGCAGCGAGTAGGTCGAACACAAAATAGGTTCCTAAAGTCTTCGTTCCTTTCATCTACAGTTATTGCTTATTTTGTAAAGTGAAAACTAAAGTTGGAATAAATAACAAGATTTGGCATTATTTAAAGAGCACTTTGCCTGTTTCCTTTAAGGTTCATCTGATATCTATCGGGGATGCATGTCAAAATCAGCGAACAGAAGAATTAAGTTGAAGTACTACGAGCCGATAAGACTGTGGACATGCCACAAGAACTGCACGGAACCTGGCATCCAGCTGGTGGACCCGCGCGGACCCTGTTGTTCACGCATCTGCAGGGGGAGAATGAGGTGCGTACCCTTATCCCCGCCACCATTCTCCTCTAATTCGTGCGTATCCCTTAGAAGTTGCCTACATAGTAGGTTGCTGAGTCACCGATTTCATATCTTAAGGCATAAAAATTTCATTGCATTATCTGCCTAGATTCTGTGTTTCAAATGTTGCGCAGCAAGAATTTTCTCAGATCGAATTATGAAATAGTATGTAGGCAGGAAATGCGTTGCTGAGGTACAGTGAGTCCTGGGACAACTGGTGTAGCGTCCCGAGGCTCCCTTAAGGCAAAAGAAGGCAAAGTGGCAGGATAGAATATATATATTCACCGGACAGAGGGAAAACGGCTGCTGGCATGGCCCAGAGGCCAGCCCACGTAGCTAGGGCAATATGGCCACCTCTGTGACCTTGACAGAAATCGGTAGTTCTAACAAACAAAGTACTACAACTGGAGTGCCCAAAAACCAGATTATTAGCTAAATGTGGCTTGGTAGGGACGTTGGGAGTTAGACCAATTATTCACTCTCTCAGTTGTAAGTTAAACCTTGGAGATCATTTTAAAGTGTTCTAATTTTGAAGGCCAAGTGATGCGATTTTCAGTCGTCTTGGTTTGAACATGCTTTATGTCAATTTTTATGCTTTTTTATAATATGTGGAGCCCCTTCTGGGATAAATACTCTCAACTGAACCATAATTTTATCGACAAATTAAACACCAATTCCGAAGACGTATTAGGCTTTTATTCAAGATTTTCTCACCTCTAATTAGCAAGTAAAACTGTTTTTAAAGTTAACAGTTAATTTCAATAAAAGACCTTGGTGAACCATAATTTACTCAACTCGAGGTGGAAAATTTATGCCTCACATCCCCAAATCCTTAATTGCCTTGTCAGTACTTAAGTAGATTTTCAAATTAATAGAGCCTATAAAATTTGCTCGTTGTTGTTTTTTCTTAATCAAACTTTATTCTCCTAATGCAGTCTCGTCCACTTTAAAATGTGTGACTAAGGGAACGCTTTTTCGAGTAACCTATTTTCTTGCCATAATTTAAATAAATATTTAAAAGCTATTAACATTTTAAGTACTTTTTGGGTTTGCGGTTGCATCTTCCCTAGAAATCAGTGTTTCTTTTAATTGCTTATTTTCGTACTCTCCCTCACCTCTCCTCAATTTTCGAACTGTCAGATTTTCCGCGCGGCTAGGATGCGGGGACATGTTCGGTTGATGCGGGGTTCCTGTCAATTTTTTCCGAAAAAGGTACTTTAATTGACGGGTTTTAACAATGAATCTAATCTTTTGATGGATTTATGGGTGGGTTTTGAGGATGTTTGTGGGATCCCGACTACCTACCAAGGCCAACAAGTGAAATCATCTCAAAATGTTGTCTTCCTCTTCATGTTAGAGGTGCTCAAACAAAAGGAAGTCTTTTATAAACACCTCTATGATGCTGGCTGTGATAATCTGACTGCCTTTTTAACTCATCTTTTTTGGTTTTTCTGGCATCTAAGTCCCCGGTCCGTGCCAGTAGCTCCTTTTCCTTTCAACTCCTTCTGAATAATCCAGAGCGAAGCTTCAGTAATGAATCTGCTAGGAGCTGTGCTTAGTAAAAGACTTCCGTTGCATTTCCTATTTTTCTGTGTCGACTTTCGTCCTTTGTGGTTCCAGATATAATGCCACCTTATCTCCCGGAACAAAACATTCTCATGTAAAAGATGAATTCCATGTTTAATAAGGTGACCACCATAATTTTTGCAGACTCTATTTTACCCCGAGGCATTGCGCTCGAGCTGCGCTATCAACCCTCTGGCCCTACTGTTTGTTAGCAAGTATTACGCCTCCCTTATGCTATTTCAGCTTATCAGTATTTCGGTAAGGGCCTTTTACATGCGGCCTTATCCACTTTTGTTCTTTGAGAAACACTGACTTTTAGTGTTGTGACCAAGCTAATCGGGGATTCCGGATTTTCCATACACTCGCTGGCATCGCAGGGGTCACAAGGGATCTGAGAAATTATATGCAGAATACTCTCCCAAACCGACTTTTTTAAGGATTTTCAAGAGTTTCGCGTGTTGAGGAAAATTATTGCAGTGCTACGACAAAGCCTCTAAGCGACCTGTTACTGAAACTGCTCTTTTTGCTGTCTTGCATTATTTGAAGCTCCAAATCGCAATCTCCTGATCCGAAATTTCTGCAGGGCTTTTCTTAGTAAAGCATTTCTACACGTTCAGTTCATGCAGCTCTAGAGGCTGGCGGCCACGCGGTCAAATGTACGGCATTCAGTTGACCTCTCCGGAGCCCTTCGTGGTGGAGTACCCACGCAACTCACCAATTCACGCGGTAATGCCAAGAAGTGTGTCACCAAAATCACCGATCTATCGTCGAAGCCCACCGATATTTCGTCGATCACCTTCACCGAGTTGTCGTCGAGGCAGTCCGCGTTTCTTGCGTCGATCTCCGTCTCTAAGATGTAGATCCCCGTCATCGTTGCATCGTTCCTTGTCGATTGATAGGAGATCGCGCCCTTTGCGTATCCACCACAGACCTTTCCGTTCGAGGTCTTATGCAGATTACGCTTTCGAGGAGGAGGAGGAGGAATTGGTCGGACGCGGTGGTGGAAGGTGCGTTTAGAGGACTTCAAGCCGACTTTTTAACTGAATTGGTATTAAAATTTGGCGCCTTTTAGATACATTTACGTGAACCCGGACTACGTAAGGCGTTATCATGGGCGTCGTGGGATTAACGAGAGTTATTCATCCTCGGGAAGTGTTGGATCGCCGCACTACCATCGGGATGAAATTCACAGTAGCTGCGACTACTGAAGAAACGCTGAGACGTTTCCCGATTCTTCTAGCTAGGATATTAACTAGTTAATTCGACTTCATCTTCAGTCATTTTCGTTTCCTCCTCACACCTGCGACTCCACAAGTGAGCAGAATCGTCCATACAGCGCCTCCGAAGCAAGTCTAGTTTATTGGCCTTCATCCTCTCTTTCGAGTTCTCTTTCATGCTACAAATTTCTTTCCTCCTTCGAAATAAACACACTGACCATCATTCATTTGAGTGTTTTGTTTTTTCGTTCTGGTTTGGTGGGGACGTTACAAAAGCGTGAGCCCGACTCTCACGACTCCTAAGAGAAAAAAAAAACAGAACTTCCCATGCTCTGAATGCTTCAATTTTGTGTACATTTCTGAGGAACTAAGCCAGTCTTCTGAAGCTATAACTTGGGAAGGGGGGGAAAGGGTGAGGATGGCGGTGGAGCGGAAGACCCCTGGACCAAGCAAAGTCATTTACTAATTAAATGAGCCGCTGATTGACAAGCGGTAGAACAAATAAGTGCAGAAATAAAAGTTCGAGTGTTGTACAATAATTTTACTTTTATGCTTTTTTTCTCCCCTTTTTGTGATTTGTGAGAAAAAAAGGGTGATTTGTTACACAGAGTAAAGAGAAAGAAAAGTTGTTGTTGGTGGTTTTTTTGTTGATGGAAAAGCAGTAAACGGTGAGGAGCACCTATACAAAATAAAAAAAGACACGCGAGATTCCTGGCAAATTTTCCCACAAGAATTTTTTATGCTATAGTTTCAAGTAGAAACAATTTATTCTGGGAGTCGAGGTTATTAATTTTAGAAAACTGTGGCGGTTGCTTGGAGGGGAATGAGCAAGTAGTTGTGGAGGCAAAGGGAACTAAACGCTAGTGGTATCCAGAGTAACAGTCTGATCGCGCGGCTCCTTTCGTGTCATAGACTCGCTTACTGCGTCTCCTTTGCAAGTCCTATTAGAGGTGACTTGAAAGGTTCACCACGAGGTTAGATGATCTGACCTACAATGGGCCGGTTTGTATTTGGGAAAACAAACTTGTCCACAATCAAAACCTTTTCTCTTTTTTGATTTGTCGACGAATCTATGAGTTGCGGCTCCCTCTCCCTAGGTCGCACAAAATGCTATCAAATGTCCTCTTAAGGACGGTTCCTCTGGCTTCCACATTCAGCGCGTAACAATACTGGCTACTCTGAAGCTTTCATTTCTGTAATTCTGCAGGGTCCATTTAGTACCTGATAAAACTCTTGGCCTTATTTTAAGTCAACAAAACTGAAACTCTTGTTCATTAAAAGGGATTTATTAATAACTGCCTAATTAAACGCAGAAGACGCAAATGCATGTACCATCAATGAAAAGAAGATCTAAGGGGCTATGGCAGAGTTGAAGTGAATAAGGCGATGTGGAATTGGCGTAATATTAACAGTGTGCTTGCCTGACACCAAAAACATTATCTACACTGAAGCAAAAGACTCATATCCCACAAGCATCCATTAACACAAGTTCTAATAATAGTCACACCCAAAATTACTTTACAGCCCTTTTAAAGCCTACTTATTACGTTTCAGTAGCAATAATTTTGTAGCACATGTCGGAGAAGTCCATTTTTGGATAGCAAATGTATTTTTTAAAAAGTGTTCGCAAGATCAAACAAACAAAATTTTAAGATTTTCTCTGTTACAGGTTGGATGGGGAATCGCGGTATCACAAGGCACAAAAGACCTACGAGTCAAATGCTATTGGCGTAGGTAAAGGGCTCAAGAAGAAGGTTTAACCCAACGCCTGCTTGTGCAACTCATTGAGTTCCGGAAGAGTGGATGCATGCAGCCTCAACTCGTCTCCAGGTCAACAACACATTTTTCCACCCCACTATCGTGACCTCTCACGAGTTTATAAATGCTTTGCAATGCTATAAAAACGAACTTATAATAGCATGAATGAAGCCCGTGTCTGCACCTTAGTCGTCTTAGCATCAAAATACCTCAAATACAAATAAGAAAAATCAAAAGGACCTACTAAGTTTTTACAAGCTTAATCCAGTTGCATTTGCTGTGTAAAGCAATGTTAAATAAATCTCATCATCTAGGACAGAGGAAACGGTATATATTGCATGGCCAACCTTCTTATAGACTAAGAGAGTCCCATTAAATTTTCTTCATTTTGTGGCTTTTACATTACAAATGAACTAAAGAAAAAAACAAGAATTTAAACAGTCTACTAGGCAAACATCAATATGTGCAGAATGCTTTTGTTCCGCTCTTTAAAATGTTTCTAACGCATATAAATAAAGAGAAAAGTCACAGAACTGCATCAAACATAGGTAAATCGTCGCAAATTTTAAATTATTCACACGGTCAGTAATACTTACTTACCAGTTTTTTTTTCACTTAATCATTCAGCTGCAATATTGCATTTCCCAAAAAGTAACGTTAGAATCGCATGTTTGCCGAAATTTGTTTAAAAGCAATTTTAAAAATTAGGTAGCCACAAATTTCAAGGCGTTAAACGTTGCATAATTTTGAAAGGATGTTATGCTGCGCTTGAATATGCAACCGGAATCAATAAATAAAAATTTGGGCGAGACACATAAAGAGATTGTTAAAAGTACCTGAGAGAGCTAACGAACGACGGGGTATGCTTAAAAGAAAAAATGCATTCAACTGGTAGAACAACTACTTCTGCGACAATCGGCAACCA
This sequence comes from Taenia hydatigena, assembly GCA_036345935.2. Classification (NCBI taxonomy): domain Eukaryota; kingdom Metazoa; phylum Platyhelminthes; class Cestoda; order Cyclophyllidea; family Taeniidae; genus Taenia; species Taenia hydatigena. The sequence continues at coordinate 20,618,999 of JADWOT020000002.1, read as the reverse complement.
AGGTGCTGTTGTTTAGATGCACTCGTACAAGAAAGAAGGCGCAAAATTCTAAGAATACCTATTCATTTGTAAAAAAAAAAACGGACGAAAAAATTATTTCAACAGTATAGCGAATGCAGAAACAAATCAGGATAGATGTTTTCACTAGTTAACTGTCAAAGATTAAAGAAGAAAAACGTATCTCCTCATTTGCTTCTGTTTTTTGCAAAAAGGTAGTGTGATTCTCGCTTACTTCATAAACGAAGCAAAAAGGCTCAATAAAATGCACATAGTAGATAGATAGACAAAGGAGCCAGAAAATTGCCACGAGACATTTAAGCGAAAGCAAAATACTCGAAAAATTCTGGAGTAGGCAGCATGCGTGTCAAGTCCTCAAAAATTCTTTTGTAGTCCAAAGCTACAAAGGCATTAAAATACGACGCTGAAGTCATATGATACTCGATACGCGTTTTAAAAATTCGCAAACCCACCCCATAAGCGATTCTTATAAATATAGATTAAATCTGTCCACATTTCAAGGTTGAATGGAATGAAGTTAAACGATCCGGATCTTCACATTAGAAGATGTGGTTAAAATGCTTACAAAAGGTGCAAAATATGTGCGGTTTCGGAAGAATTAAATACTTATAGGCATTTTTTGAAGGCAGTGTGAAAATTACTTGTTACATTTAATTGCATCAAGCGGTGTCTTATACATTTCGGTAACAGAGTAAAGAAAATAGTGCCTGTCCTTTCACAGGTCTTTGCGTTGTAATTTGCTCGATTCCAATAACAATTTTGGGTTCAGTTATAAAAAAGGCGAAGCAAATCTTAGAGTATACTTGCTTATCAGCCTCTGAATTTAATGCACTGAACTTGGTGCAATGGGACTTAAATCGCCTAATCAGCTGACTTAACTTTCTCAACAAAAAAAGCGACTGCAAAAGAAATGTTCGAGGTGAGGTTAGGGTTGTAATACTTTGTTTGTTAGAACTGTCGGTTTCTGTCAAGGCCACAGAGGTGGCCGTATTGCCCTAGCTGCGTGGGCTGGCCTCCGGGCCATGCCAGCAACCTTTTTCCTTCTGTCCGGTGAATACGTATATTCTACCCTGGCATTCTACCCTCTTTTGCCTTCAAGGGAGCCTCGGGACGCTACAAGGGTTATGCAACTCACTCATTTTTGCCAAATTTGTATTAAATTTCCGTTCCTAGGCGCGCTTGCTTGTATCACGCCTATTATTAATTTTTGCATATTTCTACTTACTGATGCCTTACTCAAACCGTAGGGCTCATTAAAACAAAACTGTGAGACAAATGCTTCATTGCCATGTGAATTGCCCTTAACTCATTTTCATCATTAGCGCGTCACATAAATGCCTATCGAGTCCATGAATACATACCGATGCGCATCACTAAGTGGACTCCGCGATTGATCCCGCCACAATGAGCATTCTAGAGCACTAATATTATCTTGAAGAGCACGGGAAATTCGCTCGGTGACAGTATTGGAGGCTCAGAAGACGTGATTAATTGTATTAGCTCTCTGTGCAGTTCTCCATCCCGATCCCCTTCTGCGCGACTGAAGTGCGCCTGTTTTGGTGATACGCGAGGCCGCCAACACTCTACCATCACGAAAGCTTCGTAGTTACTCTTATTACCAGCAATCGCACCTTTTAATTGCATTTTGGCAAGAGTTATACAAATCGCCTACCAAAAGTCGTTTTAAAGCTAATGTTTACACGAGGAAAGATTTTGCAAGCTTTGGGTCTGCCTAAAGCTAGTAATTATAATCCTTGCCAAACTGCGTAAGCCATCTTCTTAGACGCGTTTTTTGTCATCAAATGGTCTCTAATTGTTTTATATAAGCATTTATTTTAGGTAACATTAAAGCATCTGCGACACATTTTATTAGTAAAGTGCGCAACAAGGCAAGTAATTCGTTGAGGCAAATAAACCCCTAATTATGTTTAGAAATTTTGACTATTTTTGGAAGTAGCATTTCATCATTTAGGCTAGACTTGTGTTGTCTCCAGCCTCCAGCCCTGTGATGAGCGTCAAAGTTTGATGTGAGCTGGCAATTGCCTGACCACTGAGAAGGCACACGGTTCGAGTAGGCTACCACCAAAAGAGTCGATTTTTTTTTACCATTGGGTGATCTACTAATGCTTGAAGAGAAGTCTTTTTGCCAGTAAAAAGGCAAAAAGTGTGTATGAGCATTTGGTTGCACATACTACTTAAATGGAAATAAGCCACACGGTTAATCAAATCATAGTGACTGCATTTTTAATTAGGCATTTCCCATAATTTATTTGTCTTTCACTGCAGAAAACTGTAGCAATGTACTATTTAAGAGGATTTTTTTAATACCAGAACTAAAAAAAAGCCTCCGAGTGAAGATGAGGCATCACCAAGCCATCAAACGCCTTCCCACGCTCCTCATCAATCTAAGGATTAAGAACGAGTTATTGTGCCAAAGCGCCTGGAAGAAAATAAGCATGGCTTTCTGAGATTGTCTAAAAGTTACGATTAGTGGATGTCATTTTATAACTTCTTATCAGAATCGAGAGATGAACTCTCAGTCAAAGTATTGCACAAACTTCCCCAATTGAGCTGCTCGAAGAATTTAATGCTAATACGAGCCTAGGAAATGACAAGGAAAGCAGCGGACAGCTAAAAACTATAAGAGCAAAACAAATTATTTGTTTAAGGGCAAAACTGCTAACCTACGCAATATAAGACGAGTGATAAATAATATTTGTAGGCCTAGCAGAGAAAAGTAGGACCGCTGGGGCAGTATTTTCTCCTTCATGACGTTATTTTTTGTGAGTTAAGATTAATTCATGCGCTTTATTAGTAAGCTATTGACGAATGCAATAAATTCTCTACGCGGGAGAGAAAACGCAGACATCAAACGCTTTTTATTATGTGTAGAAGAACACGGCACCTTCAATGTCGAGGGTAATAAACTGACAAGTTATGTAAATGCGGTCTGTCGCAACCTTTACACAACAATACAAGGGGCGGTAGATTTGAGCATGATGCGCCAGGGGCGTTGCGGCTCCACTCCGGACCAAATAAAGGAGTTTAAATATCAACCAATGCCTCACAGCGATGGGAGGGAAATAAAGCACCAAAGACTAACCAATTTTGAGGTTTATCTGGAACCGGATGACGTAAATCATACGCCTTGCCGTATTTGCCTCCTTTTTCTGGTCTACATAGTATCGTTTAGCTTCTAACTGTCTCCAAATGCATAAAGTTGTCTGTAACTCATAAACAAAGTCCAAACACTTGCATTATTAGAGCTTACAAGAATGCCATATTCCTAGCAAAAATAAAGTGGTTTTAGCTTGAATAAATCCTCTCTTATTTGTGCCCCACCGTTTTTACTAGCTGCATTAAAAATTCACATCGACTTGCCAATCATCAGCCATGGCTATTCTTCTCTCATGAAAGTGATTAGGAGGCAATGACTTTTGAAACGGTTTTTTAGCACAAAATTGCATGTGCTTTTAATGTAAGCCTGGATGGTGGTTTTCAAATCTAAACACTTTAAGCTCATCAAAAGAATGATCCCACAAGGTTTAAAACAGTTCTCATCAATAATGTGACCGTTCTTCTAAAATTTTATTAATTTTGATAGGGACAATTTTTTGGAAACATTAGGACTATCATACAATAGCTAGTTTATGTTTAAAAAGGTGCCAGCTTGAGCTACTCATGATTATTTGGCCACGCAGACTAGGAGCACTTACTAATCATTTCACCACGTCCACGAAGACAATCAGTCGTTTGTGGTACAGGAAAAACATAATCAGGAGAGAGTTAAATAAAAATACAAGCAAACATAAAATACCAACGAATGCAATTTTCTAATCTGACTACAATGAAACTAGTAAAACATCGTCAACGAAAAAAGGAAATAAAAGGACTTTGCGAATCCCCGTTATATCCTGCCTTTTTATGAGCAAGTATTAGTACGCTTCTAGGTATCTCTAGAAGCAATTTTTTCTCCCATGATAATTTTCAAGAATAAATTTAACTATTTATGCATTGAAAGCTGATGAAAAGTGTCATTTCCGAATTTCTGGCACTACGAAATCAAAATTTGCAATCCATCAACAGGAAAACGCAATGATTTTATATAAATGTGGTACTTTTTGTTATTTCGTACAAAAATAAAGAGAATAAACTTCAATTGTTTCCTTATTTGTATGGAAGTACACCCCAATAAGATGGAACGCCATAAGGATTCCATACTTCAATGCAATATGGAGCTGGTGCGCAGCAACAACAATCACAGCTTACAGGCGGATGCTTTGGTTCGGTCTGATAGCCTGCTTCCACATATTTCGAAGGATGGCACCTTTCCTCCCTGACGAATGTTTCATCTTGCAGACAAATACCAGTAGGTACATCATAATATCGTTCAACAAAATGCTTGAAGGGAGGCCTCGAGTGAGTTGCGCAATAACTACGAGGCAAACGCGGAGCTAGTTTTGACGTTGAACGCGACATAATGTGACAGATGTGGAGCAGATATTAAAAAGTCCGAAATACTAGGTTGTAGGTTTTGGCACTCGTTTATTAATTTAAACAATTGCAAACGGAGGGGATTTTTTGCGTATCTTTGCTTCCATCGAACGTTAATAAAGCATTTTGAAAGATTCGCTTCTGAATCCAAAATTGCTCTTGTTTCAAAGAATGAGGGCGATTTTAAAATCTGATGATAATAAAGTTTATTTCATTAAGCGATTTATGCTACAAGTGATTAATTTTTCAAGGTGTATCAAGTTTTGGCTGTAATGATTTGTTCGTTTGTGCTGCCGATTTTGGCCAAGGTCACCGAGGTGGCCACATTTCCCTGCCACGTAGGCTGGCCTCCGGGCCATGCCTGCTGTAGTGCTTTATCTGTTTGTGCTGCCGATTTCTGTCAAGGTCACAGAGGTGGCCATATTGCCCTAGCTGCGTGGGCTGGCCTCCGGGCCATGCCAGCAGTATATTTTCCCCTCTGTCCGGTGAATATATGTATTCTACCCCGACACTTTGCCTTCTTTTGCCTTAAGGGAGCCTCGGGACGCTACATTGGTGGCAGCGGAAAGCGGACCCGACTCTATAGGGATTTTATCCCTATCTCTACCGCCTACGGCATGTTGCAGCGGTGCGAAAGAAGTGCATGCGCTACGGATGGGCCACGAACGACGTCCACCTCCGGCATTTACCCCTTCTCCATGTTCTACAAGAAAGCTATCAACAACTGAAGCGACACTAGCCATGGACCACCTGGGAAGTTTCGTTTCGAAGATTACCCTATTATACTTGCTTAAGGAGATTGGCGTGCTAACGCCCCCCTACGGACATACTGATGGTCGGCAGAACCACTTATTCTGGACTTTGTTTCCAAGCCAAACGAAACTCGAGGTGCAATGCACTGTCAAGAGGGATCACTGACGTCGGTGTCAAGCATCGCCTCAATCGCGTCGAATGTCGGCGACTGGCATGGTTAGCTCGTGGGTGCTTGTTGCAGCACTGAGTATGTTGTGATGGCTGACGCGGGAGGTGTACCAGGGGGCGCGTCGGGGACGACGCTCGAAAGAGGAGAGGGGCAATGTAGTGCTTTATCTGTTTGTGCTGCCGATTTCTGTCAAGGTCACAGAGGTGGCCATATTGCCCTAGCTGCGTGGGCTGGCCTCCGGGCCATGCCAGCAGTATATTTTCCCCTCTGTCCGGTGAATATATGTATTCTACCCCGACACTTTGCCTTCTTTTGCCTTAAGGGAGCCTCGGGACGCTACACCTGCAGCTCATTTCCTTCTATCCGTTGAATATATATACATATATATATATATATATATATTCCACTCTAGCATTCAGCCTTCTTCTGCCTTCGAGGGAGCCTCAAAACGCTAAAACGTTTGTTTTAAAACCTGATCCAGGGACGAGTATACGTGGTAACCACCTCAAGTGTAAACATGCGTTAGAACAATGGTCTTAACGCTGATTTATAAACAGAAATAAGAGATCAATCATAGTTCCTCGGCATAAGATTTTGGGTTGACATCGCTATGCGGGTATAGTAGGGAAACTTCTTAAAATATGTTTTTAGTTCGTGCATGGATAGTGTGGCTTCTGTTGATAACGCCTTTTTTGCAGAACACGGGATCGGGTAGTTGCCGAAGCTTAAACTCATTTTTAGTTTATCTTCAGTGAATTGTAAGCGGCTTTTTTGAGGCACGCAGCCTTTTTTTAGCAACCCTGAAGCTTGTAACCTAGCGGTCGAAAAAATGCCTATTACGATCAGGTTCGCTTTTCGCCGTCACCGGTGCTGCGCTTCGAGACTCCCATGACAACATAAGACGGCATAATACGAAGGAAGGATATGCAGATGTAATACTTTGTTCGTTCTGACTGCCCATTCTGTTTACGGTTACTTAAGTGACCATATTGCCCTGGTTGGATGGGCCATGCTGGCAACCTCGTTCCTTCTGCTTGCTCTATAGATGTATGCATTCTGCCCAAGCATTATGCCTTCTTTTGCTTTCAAGGAAGTTTCGGGATGCTGCAGTAGGTACTGGGCTTAGAGGCTGGCCCACCCAGCAAGGGCAATATGGCCGGTTGAGAGCCCGTAACTTCAAGACGTAATTCAAGCAAACAACAAAGCACTGCATTAAATCTAACTTTTTCAATATCCTCTGTCGTCTACCCATTCCTTTTAGCCTGTTGCACAATTGGATATAGAAGACGAGGTGGATGAGGTCGTAGCAGCTAAAAATACGTGCTCAGGCATTGTGGGCTGAGCATCGTTAAAGTCTGGTGGCTTCCAATTTTACCACTAGGTCCACGTTGTCTGACCAAGTTTTGAATAAAGGTTACTATTAATAAAGCCATTATTGCAATGAGTTGTGTAATGCCTTAGTAAAAACGCCCACAAAAAGAATGTTTGACCCGGTGAGTGTATTCGTAGATCAAAGATATATATTTTCAGAAAAATTGCACAATATTATTGTAACGCATTTGATCACAGAACTTTGGTCGCTCTAAAATGTTGTAGCCAGCCATATCAACGTGAAATTAAAACTAAATCAAGACCAGAAGATCACATTGCCCTGTTTAAAATGTGAAACATGAGGAATGGAAGGTCATGGGGATAATTGTACTCTCAAACTGATATTGGATGACTAGTATGCGTTCAGCCACACCTTCTAGGTGAAAGGCTTTTAGTGAACACAAACCTTATTATGAAACAGTCGTCAGCTTATTTGGACTCCACCTTTTCTTTAGTGCTTTTTTTTGTTTGACTGACGGTCTTGTAAACGACATGGACAGCGATATCGCTTCTGCTAGGTAGGCTGGTCTCTGAGCCATTCTTGCAGTCGCAATACCTTCCGTGTCCTGCTTAAGTATTACGTCTACTAATGTCTGTAAGGAAGACTCAAGATGCTACATTGGAGACAGTGGAAAACAAACACGATCGTTACGGTTTCCACCGTTCGTGCTAAACTTTGGCGGTGCTAGAGAAGTGCATAGGCTACGAGTGAAAGAATTGCTAAGGCCTCATAACAGGATGCCTGGAAATGTAGTTTGCCTTTGACATCTGCCCCATTTCTCGTGTTCTGCCAGAAAGCTATTAACAACAGAAGCAACATTAGCCGATTTATTATGAAGATTACTAACACTAGCTGCATAGAGACGCTAAAAATGTGAGCACATGATAAGTTTACCCCCCACATAACTGTGTTTAGTCGTGTACATTCTTTTACAAATCTGAATTTGGACCGGTGTTTCAGCATCTATCTATGGCCACACAGGATGCTCAGCAAAGTATCTCGTCTGAGAATTTTTGTCTCACATTGGTCGAAACTTCAAATCCAGTACAGTTGCTAAAAAAAGTAAGCTACGTTGCGTGGAAATTTGATGGCTGTCATGGTCGGGTCGCTGAGGCAGAGGTTTACCAAGGAGAGCGCAGTGAGCGATGTTTAAAGGAAGAATGGTGCTAATATAATGCCCTCTTAATCTGACTTCCGATTTTGCTTGCAGAATTTGATGACGATCTTGCCTTTGTCGAATGAGCTGATCTCTGAACCATGCCAGCAGCCCCGATCCCTTTCGGTTTGCTGCATATATTACTCAAACATTACGCCTTTTCTCGCCTTTAAGGAAGTCTTGAGTCGCAACCTTTTCAATTCGTTCATTTTTAATAATTGGGAGCGAAGATGTAAAATGCGAACCGATTTAAAGGTGGAGTAGCAGTTTAGCGTCCCGAGGCTCCCTTGAAGGCAAAAGAAGGTGAAATACTAAGGCAAAATCTATGTATTCAACAGGCAGATGGATTCAAGCTGCTGGCATGGCCTAGAGGCCAGCCTACGCAGCTAGAGCAGTATGGCCACCTCTGTTACCCTGACTGAAACTGGCAATCCATGCAAACAAAGTATTACAAGTATCATCTATTATTAAAGCTGTTACTAACAGTGAACTTGATCTATGGATAATATGTAAATAGAAACTTGTAAACAGCACCTAAAATCACTGATGTCTTGATTTTTTGAAATAACAGTGCTAAACATATGCAAACACAATTTTGCAGAAGTATATTTCCATAAAGTTAATTAGATTTCACAGTTTTGCGCCATGACTTTTTATAAATTATCACACGTTTTAAAAATTTTTAGTGATTTCGAGTTTTTTATAAGTAACCACTGAGTGTTTATCTATTTCAATGTGAGTAGTTGGTGGCCTTGGCGTGGATAATCGGTAGCTTTAGTTTTTCGATAGTGTTTGCTTACTATGGCGTGTAGAATCTGCTTTGCCTTAAAGGATTGCATTGAATGCCCTAGTACCACAGGGAATTGTTGTTGCTGCTGTTGCCTTTGCTGCTGTCCCTGTCCCCAGGAAGAACAACGCAATTCCAATGAATGCATTCTGAGGGTGACATGCAAATCTGGTGAACCTGAAATCAAACAAATTAAGAAGCCAAAGAAGGCTAAGACAGTTAAGAAAATTAAGCCTGAACCTCTTCAAGAAGTCTACATCTGTCATCCTGTACAATGCATCTGTTTTCAGTAGACGTTGCGAAGGAGCTTCTAGCAAAGTAATGCCTTGATTTTCCTTCTGAAGCATGGACCAGTAACAATACCATAGCTTTTTATTGTCTTCCATTTCCTTAAAATAAAAACGTTATAAACTTGTTTTTATCACTATCTCTGACTTTTGCTTTTCACACATGAGTTTGTAGAAACATGATTTGTTAGTTCAATAAAAAGAGGCGATAAGGCAATTCTAAAAGGTTTTTTCAAGGAACTTTAAAAATTATCTTGCACACTTGTTTTTTTTAATCTGAATTTTTTTTGAGTGGTCTGCGTGCATTCCAGGAGTTTCTTTTAGCATGTTTAACCTCTTTCAGTCATTTTAGTTTTTCGTGGACCAGTCCCTTTTTAAATAAGTTAATAAATAGAGTCGGCTTTTTACTTGCCTTACTACTTTAACAACTGAATAACGGTTAGATGTTGGTAAGATTTAATTTAAGTTTAATCAACATTATTAAATTTTTTTACTTTTACCTTTGCATTTGCGCATCGTTCTGGATGTGACACTTTCCGTATAAACGTCTTGTTCTTGCGTGATTACATTGTAGAACAATAGCTTTTTAAATGTTACAAAGGGAACTTGTTGTCCATCTCTTTGAGCTGACAAAGAACTTTTGGAAAACCTTGAAATGAAGGACTGGGAATTTGTCAGACGAAGTGTTTTAACCTAATCTTAACATTTTAAGTTGTTTGGTAGGATCAATCTAAAGTGTTTTAAAGGCTGTGGATGTAGTCTGTAGTCCTTAAACATTTTGGAGAGGCAAAATGCAAAGTGTTTGTGCAGAGGTGCAAGGTCGTGAAGTCCTGTGAAGCAATCGGTACACTTTCCGTGATCCGATTAACTGTTTGTCCTTTTAACTTGTCCTCATAATGCTTTTTTCATGGACGAATTTTGCCAAATGCTGTTGCTTAACCTTGCGTTAAACTTATCAAACTCGTGGCGTCATAACAATAGGATCATATCGTGGAAAATGAGCCCTTTTAGAATGTCATTCCCGTTTTGTAGGCATTTCACGGCTCTACCTGTAACTAATTTACACTGATGTTTTGGATCTTGGGGGCTTGAACTTTTAGATAGTAACAACAGTGATTGGCAGGCGGACAAAGTTTTTCACTCGCAGACGCCTATCCTAAAGTTCACTTACCTGTCATAGTCTGGTATCCGGATTAGTTCGACATTAGGGTACAGAATGTAACCTTCCATCGAGGCATCCGCAAACGGATAAGAAAGCAAACCCCACAGTGAATGGCTATTGTTTAAAAAGCACAATACATCACTTAGTCAGTGTGTGTATGGACAAGTGCCTTTGATTAGAGCGTCCCAGTTGACCGCAAACTTGTCACTAATTCACTACACACCATTTCCTTCCGTCACTGGGCGACAAACTGCCTTTATTCTCGAATCCCATTATCAAAGATCACCTTGGAATAGGAAATTGTAGGCTTCCTGAGGCTCTTATTTTGCACCACCAAGAGCTAATCGACGGCTGGGAAAGTTTTAGCAAAGTGTGACACGATTAGTTGCGTCAGTTTCCACCATTTGAAACCACAAAAGTCAAAGCCAACAAATGTACTTTTCTACGCATTTATACAAAGAAAAAAATATTGTTTTATCAATCACAGGATCCAAAGTTGTCATCACCTATCACCTCAATTCGTGTCGAATTGCGCATCACATGACCACGATCATCCAAACGCAACTGTACCCAGTGAACAAACAAATGAAGAAATCACCTTTCACCTCCAAATGGTTCAAAATGTTGCCATCTAAACACACCTGTTTGAGCCATCCATTGAATGCAGTTTGACATTACTCAGCACAACAATGTCAGATCATCTTTGGGATTGAGAAACTCGTTCTACAATTGCTTCATCTATCACCCGCCCTTGGTGACATCCTCTGATGCCCCAAGACTACCATAGAGATGGAAAAGACGGGTACTGGGAGGGCCCGAGGGCCACTCCACTGGACGATAGTTGAACGGCGAAGCCGCTGAGTAGCCTGCTACCCAAAACCGAGAATTAAACAACCATCGACGCTACCTCAAAAGCGAGGCGCCTAACCCCACCGGTCACATGAAAACCTGACTTTTGGTATCTATGACCTCGGCTAAAAATTCGGAAATATTATATCCTTTTGTAGAATTATAAGGATCAGTATTGCTTGGATAAATTAAAAATTTGCTACTTCAATGACGTGAGACACTTGAGGCACAAGTAATTTGCTTGTCTCGAGAGTGACGCCAACTTCCCACAGAATTAATCACATTAAAACGAGTGCATTGTGATATGATGTCAAGTGATGCACACTGACAAGTCCGTAGTTTTCCTCTACTTTTTCTCCCCTCACCATTAGGCTAATTAATAAATCAGTTAGCTAGAAGTTGTCTCGGTTCTGTACTTTCACTCGACGGCGCAGCCTCCGAGGTCGGGTGAGTAGTCCCCGCCCAGCCCTTCATCCCAACATTCTCTCACTTTCGCGTGGATTCTGCGACTGGTCTTGGACACTTGTTGCTTGTTTGAATATCTGTCTAGGTGACGAGACACTTAGAGACGCCGGCAATGCTCAATGGACAGGCGGCCTAGTCTTCAAGTCATGCCAATAGCTTCAAGTCCTCCTGTCTTCTTTCCTTTTTAATTAGCAG
>JADWOT020000002.1:20214354-20607192 GCA_036345935.2 Taenia hydatigena | reverse complement strand
CACTTTCGTAATCGGTCTAAGAGTTAAAGCAAAATGCAAATTGAACTCTAAAATCCAATGACTCCACTGCAAACGCTGTATTCAATTCATTTATCTGCTTAAATTGGGTGCTGAAAAATACAAATATAGTGCGCCAACTGTTTGTCCAAATGTCGGTTCCAGTGTCTTAGCCGGGCGACTCGGTCTTCGAGCCGTGTCAGTGGCTCCCGAGCTCTTCTCGACGCTGACAATGCACAATCCCTCCTAGTGTTGGGTCTTCTTTCAACTCCGAATGTGAACCCCATCCCAAAGGACAACTATCCCGATTTCTACTGTTGCGGAGGAGAGAATTCATGATCCCTACTTTCAGCAATTACCCCAGTTCCGTGGTCTGTAGAAAGGCTATTAAAAACGGAAGTGACCCCAGCTCTCGACGGAGGTATCTGCTGTATGCGATGTCTTCTCCATCTATCTACCGACTGGATAGAACCCGAGTAGATATGACTGGGCAGTGCTGAGTGAGAACGGCGTAACTCTATCTGGTCCTCTTTCAAATGGCTCTACTTTAGGGCTAGAGTTCCTGCGACCAGCGGTGAGCGCTTGCGATAGCCAGCAAGTTTTCCCGTCCTCCGATTCCAGCAGAATCACCATGAGGACTTGATGATGTTGCCCGTGGCTGTTTTTTCATATAGCAAGGCTGACTCTGTGGATGACGATGTTTGTCAGTTTTGATAACGCGCCATTTAGGGAGCTTTGCCAGGTGGCCCAGCCCCCACGCCATACCATCAGTCCCTCAAACCTTCACTGCGTCCAATATGCACATTATGCTTGGGTGTAAGTAAGGCCAAATTCCGCGTCTATCACCAAACCACACTTCATAATGGAAGCATCATTCAGTACGGGAGGGCATCTAATACGATTGTAACCTTTAAACACAAAACTTCTACAAAGCAAAGTGAGTCATGGTTTTTAGAAATTATTATGCTACCATAAAAAGGGCAAATGGAGACAAGAGTGCTTAAAATATGCAGATCGGACACAAAATTAGACCAACTCACAGAATTTTCTTGTGAAGGAGTTTCGCGGCCAGATTTACACCTTCCATCACACTTACTCGGACCTCGCATCTGTCACAAATTTACATATTATTTTATTTCCTCACTTCAACTGTTTGGCAAAAAAGGAAGAACTCAAAAAAAGGTACCTACCGTTTGAGAGCTTCTGGAGCAGGTCTTCTGACTACTGGTTGTCGGTTCACAGGACTAATAAACGCCAATGAAACATGCATTGTAGGAAATCTGTGCCTTATATGGAATACACTCATCTTTTGGATCAATCTGTACTAACGTTTAAAACGCGTTTGCAGTAGAGGCAGCTCTGCTAGTACCGAATTAGATTGACAAATAAGGTGCATGACACTTGTGTAGCATTACCTTGGGAGATGTCTCCCGTTCCGTCACCTTTGTGTAATCCTTGGCCGGACATCCATTGGTTTTGCTTTTCAGTGATCCGCTTCGAGAAGTAATGTTCGTTATTAACTAACAAACAGTATAATTTTGAAATGACGTAGGAAGGTTTACCTTATGCAATGAAATTTAAATCCCTATTCACTAATAGTAGCTAGACACTTTTGATTGAAGGCTTGAATGAGTAAAAACGACGCTCAACGGTGGTACAAATAATTTCCCAGCAGATGAGCATGCTCAAACTAATCAACCCTCGTGGGAGAGTCAAGGCATTTTAAATGATAAAATAAAATCGTACAGGAGATTTTCGTGAACTCCCATCTCGGTCTTTGCAATCCGTGCGACATCGTGAGAACGGTCTTTGCCCCTTTTCAGAAAGTGGCTGCTAATAAAAAGAACTATACCAAATCAAAATTTTGTTTAATTTTGACTTAACTGTGATGCAAGCATATTCGTAGTCTCATTCAGTCGCATTTATTTTTGATACTGAGCAAGACAAATGCTTTTGCTGAAGAGGTTATAACTTTTGCCGATGAACTAGCCCGAATGTGAAAATAAACGCTAATTTTTTACCACCAGTGCCTTGCAAAACTTAAATCTTTAATTTCACTTCGTGCTTTTACTTGGCGAAAAAAATGTCAGCCACTTCAGTGGAAATAAACGATAAACTCATTTAAAAGAAGGTTTATTTTAGTGCTGTTTGCTCAATTCTTCAAAAATCAAACTTAAAAAGCAATGGTTTAGGTTGTTAATTTTGGACACCTGCAACCTGACTCTTACTCTGTGGTTGTGCCCTCAGCCTTTGAATAGTTATGCACATCCGGTTTTACACATGGTTTATAATAAACCTTAACAAATGGCTCACGTAACACCTTGCAATAAGAGACACAATATAGAAAGCATTCTTCAAATGCACGTATATAAGCTCACGGGGGACCCTTGCGACGGTTCCTGGGGAGGTTGGTAATTTTTATCAAATTCTTTTCTGCAAAATGGCTGAATGGAAAAAAGGGAAGTAAGTGCAAGCCAGACAGTACTATAGTAAAAAACAGCAAAAAAACATTGGCGCTCATTTTGCATTTGGTTTATTAGAAATTTAAATCATTTTAAAACTTGCATTAACTCTGTGGCGTTTCACTGTTGATGGGGAGTCGCTTTTTTCACAACATGGTGACTACGAAAGCAGAAAAAATATTCAAATCGGAAAAATACGTCGTTTTAACAGCCTTTAGCTAATGGTTCATTAAAAATGGGTCTTATTGGTGCAAATCCACTCTTAAGACGCTCAAATAATTGCTGAAGCTAACAATCACTTTGACCCAAAAATGCATCGATTATAACAAAAATTATTAAATGGTCTACTTTAACAATTGCACTTCATTAAAAGTAAGCATTAGGATATGACCTTCACTTCTTGTTCACAAGGCTTGTCTTGCTCCTCAATTCCTTTGCCTTGAACAGATGTACAACTTCTTGCCATGCGCTCAGTCGAAAATTTCCGTTCCAATGAAGCGTTAATAAACTGCATAATTTTAATTCACATAATTCGTAAAAGGCATTTTAAAGTTCTCATACTGGCAACAATTTACACTGGCTCCAAATACAACGTGAGTTTTTACCCTTCAAATGATGTGAAAAAGACAATTACCAGTGGATTAAATAATCCTCAGCAAATAACAATCTAGCGTATGGCATAACTTTTGTAGCAAAAACACCTAGCTATGATTTTTCCTGTCCAAATTTAAAAACAAATAAATATTTATTTACTTTAACAATACTAAGTCCTAATTTTACTCATGGTTATAAGATTGCTTCAATGGAACTGGTCAACATACCAGCTACTCTTAAGAGTTGTGATAGGCTCAGACGTTAATTCGTTTGAATTACATTTAGAGATTTCCAAACTTAACTTAATTTTAAATATAAAACTAATGTTAACATGTATTCAGCTGGTTTCATCATTGTGCAAGAAAAAAATAAGGTTGCTGGTTTTGTTCCTCCAACACGCTAACATGATTAAGTCCTCCCATTGATTGTCTGCCAACAATCTACCGTTAAAAAAATATGTAAATCATAGTCGAATACACTTACCGAGTTGTAGTCGGCCTCGAGTTTTTTGAGGCCACCCAGAGAATTTTCGATCTCATCGCGTTCAAGGCCCTCCGCCACGTACCAGTGGAGGAAGGCGTTGCGTTGCAAAAGTGTCTCCACCGCCTGTGTGAGCTCGTGGAGGGGCGTTCTAAAGAGGGTGGAGTTGTGCAGCGCCATCACAGAGGTGTCCGAGGGGCCAATTCGACTCGCCTCTATGGTGGTCATTGGCTGATACGAAATGCCCACCTTTGAAACAGAATTACAATTAGACTGCTAACCTGGACGTACCTCCTGATCTCTTTAAAACTGCGAAGACTAGCCTGAAAGCATGCGAAAGAGAACAAGCGAAGTGAAAGTAGGAAGAGTGGGGAATGACCTTGAATCCAGTGGGGCACCAATCAACGAAGGGAAGACGGTTGGAGGAGCGCATTTCGTCGATACAGGTGTTGACCTCACGGACACTTGCATTGCCGCGATAGAAAAGGCAGCAAGTGAGGTACATGTTCAACTCCTCCTCGTGCTGATGCACCAACTGATTCGCCGGAGTGAACACCAACTCCGTGAGCTGCGTTGTATCCACCTCTACGGAAAAATTCAATTGCTACCTCACCAGGTCCACTCACCAGAGGGTTAAAAGTGTAAAAATTGAAGTGTGAACGAAAAATTAACTTAAAAAACAGTTGTAATTATGGGTTGATGGCCTGATTAACTGGCTGTAAATGGAATTGTGGAAAAAATTCTTAAAAAGGAACTGAATCTAAAAGTTTTTACACTTACGGCCCTTGCAGGCTGTCTCGAGGTCAAACAAGGGAGCAAATCCAATCATAGCGAAGTGGGCATCGGGGTAGGGTACAAGATTAGTATAGAGATCCATCATGGTGATGGTAGTAGGCCCCGGAAATCGGAAGGTCGATGTCAATCCGCTCATGCACTGTCGTCAAGTAGGGACAAATAAATTTTGCTCCAGTAGAAGATATTACTCTTTTCAGACACCGAAAGTATAACGTGCTTCAGTAGCAAAAAGTACAATCTAGAGTTACGCTTCTGGCAACACGTAACCAAAACTTGCTCATCTTTGAAGGCTACGCGGCGCAGGTGGATTTTACACGCAAAAAATGACTCACCTGAGCAATGATGCGATTGAGAGAGGTAAAACTGGGCTTAATGATTTTAAGGAGACAGAAACAGATGCGTTGCAGCGCCATGTTATCCACTAGACTGACGAGATTAACGTGTTCCACAGGCACTTGTGTAGCCAGCACCGCGTTATACGGCTCCACGGGGCCCGAGGACAGCGTAACGCCCGGAATCACCCCAAAATCCATGCGCGAAATTTTGCAGAACTCATCCGCTGTGTGTTGCAGCAGCCCTGAATAATGGGTTGTAAATCGCAAAGGCAGGTTTAGCATCTCAAATGTCTTTCCACGTATAATGGAAAGCAAAAAAGTTCAGGAAGTTTACCTTTTTACTGACAGTCTGTAAGTAGAAATAATTTTATGCGTGCACTTACTGCATCCCAACCCGCTACCAGTGCCACCTCCATAAGTTCTATAGAAGATGATGCCGTGAAGGAGGTCGCAAGCCTCTGCCAAATGACGAATTGAATTATAGGAGGCATCAACAATTGAACATGGAGCACCATAGTATCCTCGGGCGAAATTCGAAGCGGAATCCTCACAGCCACTTATAAGACTGCTGGGTTGAAAGAGATTTCTGTACACTCCCATACGAATTTCGTCTAAAAAATGTCAAATGTCTTTGAGCACATAACTAAAGGCTACTAAAGTCATAAGTCTTAGAGACAGTTTCTAATAAATGTTGGTTTTAAGAGTGTTGCCTTTCAACCCTTCTTTGTGCAATGAAATTTAATTAACAGAACTTGTCTGCTTTTTGGCATTATTTAAATGCTCAGCAGCACTTTTAAGGGCACCAGTGAGGAAGTTTGGAAGCCCTCACCAAGGACAGATGGCTCGGTGTCGACAATGAGGGTGCGGGGGACGTAGAAACCGCGTTGGGTGAGATTGAAGAAGGCGGAGCCGTCGCAATCGCCTTGCTCCTGACCGCACAAGCATGCGCTAGGCTCGCCGCTCGGTGTGATGAAGTGCTCCTGTGTGAAGAGCTCCCAACACGCATCCGCTATTTGTGCGCCTCCCTGACCCACAAAGATCTGCACCAATTCACCCTACAACGGTATCACGATCACCTCGAACCTACTCAAACTCACTTTGTCCCTCTTTTTCCGTATTTACCTCTTCATTATTTCATTAATCTTTTAATGTTCATTATGACAATGAAAAGTAATAAATCAAATGATATTTCTGATCGGCTCTAATGGCATATCTTTTTCATTAAACTAAGGCGTATGCTTATAATTCAAATGTTTTGTAATAAAATCAAGGAAATGAACTCCATGATTTAATGCATTAGTTTTACTCCAAAGTGCTTGAACAAAGGAGCATTAATAGGAGACAAAAAGGGAAGAAAAAGTGGGCCACTTACATGCATGCCAGTGGAGGTGGGTTGGGAAACTTCACCTTGACATGCCGCTCCCCGCAATCCTATTGGTGGAGGAGAAAAAATCAATAAAGCCTCATGACCTGGGATGTGTTGGGCGAATTAGTACTCCCAGAGGGTGCTAGAAGAATGCTTCTTTGGCCAGATAAATGAAAAAAATTAGAATTGGAAAGTGGGAAGATGTGTAGCGCTCCAAGAGATTTTCTAAAGAAAGGGAGAAGACGCAATACTCGGGCAAATCGCGCGCCGTCGATGTACAGAAGGACCCAAAGGACAGACCTTCGGAAGGACGTACAACGGTGGAGCCCCTTATGTGACCTGATAAAGAAACTCGTTCCTCGTGTTTCCCTTAGTCGATCTCCTACGTTAGACATTCGCGTCTAACCAAGACCACAGCGCCACTGACCTCTCTCGACAGTTCCACTGGATCTGGGCCTTCATCCCACTAGGATGGATACTGTTTTGGGGGACGGGGGGAATGTGATGGTCGTCACGACCCTCCATCGCTAGTCCAGCGACCACTGACCTCACAGCTGAGTCATAACAAAGAACGGGTTCTAACATGGTGTCGATGACATCAATGGCTCGCGTCTCTTCCTCGTCGAGGCTTTGTCTCGTGACCAGTGGAAGCTGACTCAAAATGCAGTTCATTCGGAGGGTTGCACTAGGCCTCTGAGGTGGTAACTAAAGTCGAAAGATGTCTCCCCCTCCCCCTCACCATCTCATTTCCTGACACCTTTATCCAGACACGAACTTAGTTTTGCGAGGGATTCTTGGTTAACACTGTTTTCTCGCTCGTCCCCTCCACTGAATGCTTCCCACAATGGAAATCTTAAACTCTCTGTTGCTCAGTCATTTCTACCTGTCAAGGTCCTAACCACGTAATGGGGCAGTGTAGTAGGAGGTGTCAGGAGTTCACTGAATTGACATCTTTATTCAGGCGCAGTAGACAGCATCGTGACGAGCTTTCTTAGATGGTGTACAGTCTTGGCCTGCAGTCCTGCAGACCAGTGGAGTGAAGTGTTGGGGATTGTCACCGATTCTCTCATCGACAGCATGTACCCTCCTTCTGTCCCTTTGAATTTGGAAGCACTACAGTCTTCCCCTCAGATCAGACCTGCTTTCAGTTGTCACCAATGTAGGGCTCCAAGACTACCCAGCAACGAAAGAAGACGTACTACTCGGGCAGACTATGTATTGTCGACCTACGGAATGGATCAGGACCATGGGGGTCGCCTGGAGGTCAAATTGCCCAGACAGGACAGGCGACCCGCTACCTGTGCTTTAGGGGTGGAAGGAGTAGGGGAGAAGGACTCTTTCCCCAGCTACTCCAGAATGTCTCATTCCAATTCATGTAAAATTATGGAATAATAAAGCTAAAAAACACCGAGACTATTAATAACTTAATAATTTGGGGAATTGTACACTAACACTTCCGCGTAGTAAGGCTGTCCGACGTGTAAAACCACTTCAACTTGCCCTAAAAGGATGTGATGTCTCGGCCTTGCAGACCCACGATCCGCCACGTGTCGTGACACCACAACACCCTGTCGGACGTCCATGTGACAGTGCGACGTTTGAACCCCGGAAAATCAATTCAAGACTACTTCCTCCTACCGCGTGCGTACATTGGTTGGGCCCTGACAATGCCGGTTCGTTTATCTTTTCGCCCCATTCTTGTCTCCCTTTATGCCATTTGCCTTTAGACATCGAGTAGCTCTTAAAAGTCTATGTTGAGAGTCTAAAATGCGGCCATAGTGTAGGCATTTTGGATGTGGCAATGCGTGATGTTCTTCCATAGCTTGGTGAAGTGATCAGCGTCTTCGCAGGCCAATGCGGAACGCAGGTCTCTCAAGCCGTGTGGGAGTTGATGGCTGTGGAGCACGGTGTCGGTCCCGATGGCACGCTCATCGACCCCTCGGCGGAGAGTGACTACGACAAACAGTCGGGCAATGTCTTCTTCATGGTCGACAACAAGGATCGTTACGTTCCACGCACCACCATTGTGGACACCGAACCCACCGTTGTTGGTGCGTCCTTATTCACCAAATTAATTTTGATTTATCAGATGAAATTCGTTGTGGATTGTACCGAACAATGTTTAATCCACGTGGCCTAATCAGTGGGTTGGAGGATATGGCAAACAATTTTGCTCGTGGATACTACGGTGTTCCTCAAATCTTGGTTGATACGACCATCAATTCCATCCGCAAGGAGGTTGAACACACTGATCTTTTGCAAGCCATTCTCTTCTGCCATGCCTATGGCGGTGGTACAGGTGGTGGCACGGCTTGTCGTAAGTTTACAGTAACTTGGATGCCTCTCATTTGGACGTAGGTATCGCCGAACTGCTGGATACGGAGTTTATGAAGATACCCAAAATCGAAATCGCCGTGTTTCCCGACCACCAGAAGTCGTGTTGTGTTGTGGAGCCCTACAATGCAGTTTTTTGTTGTAGCACTCTCGACGACATCAACACCTTCTCCATGCTGTGCGAGAATGAAGCGCTGATGGATATTTGCACAAAGAAATTGGGCATTGAAAGACCCGCCTTCTCACATCTCAATCGTGTCATTGCTCAAGTCACCAGTGGTTTCACCGCCACCCTGAGACATGAGGGTCCAGTGACGGCCACATTGTTACAATTGCAAACCAATCTTGTGCCTTTTCCACGTCTACGGTACCTGCAACTCGGTCTCGCACCGCTCTGTACTGCAGATGTAATGTCGCACGAAGGTATGGCGAGTGGCAGTTAGACTGCCTCTCTTCTAATGCAACAAGCGAGACCTTGCGACCGAATTAATTTGCCTCTTTGCCTGCATTGCAGCATTCACAGTACCTGAGTTGACGTTAAAGTGCTTTGAGAAGGAGAACCAGATGAATACGTGCGATCCGAAGAATTCCGTGATGATGGCGTGTGCTCTGTTGTATCGCGGTGATGTGCCGATTAAGGATATAACCGACAGCATTGAGATCTTCAAGAAGCGCTCGATTGTGGGTCTGGTCGACTGGTGCCCCACCGGCTTCA
This sequence comes from Taenia hydatigena, assembly GCA_036345935.2. Taxonomy (NCBI): domain Eukaryota; kingdom Metazoa; phylum Platyhelminthes; class Cestoda; order Cyclophyllidea; family Taeniidae; genus Taenia; species Taenia hydatigena. The sequence goes on along the minus strand of JADWOT020000002.1, from coordinate 20,598,114 downwards.
AGGTAGGCGTGGTGGAGCGACCTCCTGCGGTGGTGAAACAGAGTGGCATGGGCAAGACGTGTCGTCAGCTGACGGCTGTCTACAACTCTACACTTGTTGTTGAACCCTTCAAGTGCATCCTTCACCGATTTAACACTCTCCTTGCCAAGAAGGCCTTTGTTCACTGGTTCCTCCAGGAGGGTATGGAGGAGGCCGAGTTCTGCGAGTGTGCTGACGACGTTCAAGCCATTATGAACGACTATATCTTCATTGAGAGTATGTTTGAAGCAACTTAAATTTGTATGCGTCAAAATGTCAATGCTTATTGCGATGCCAAAGTGTATTTAGAGCCTTTGGCTAAGAGTTGGATGTAAAACTTGGGACTCTAAAGGGATTCTAGCTGTTTTGATAACATACGTGGAGCAGTAGGCATGCAAACACGAGCCACTATGCCTCATATTCCCTTCCCACTCTCCACACAGACTGTTTCAATACGGGAGCCGAATGCGCAGAGCCTCCGACAGTTGACAGGCGATTCAATAACCCCTGTCGTCCCCAAGAGGAGGAAGAAGAGGAAGAAGAATGCGCCCCTGCTGATTGCATGGACTGTGATCTAGACGACATGCTAGATGACGACGGGTGCGATAATGGTTGTAATGAGAATGGAGGAGAGGATTAGATGCATAACTTTTAAGATCCTGTTGTCCGCATCCTCTGTCCATGCCTCTGTGACCCATCCCGCCTCCCTGTTCTGCCACATCTTAGGCCTTTCCCCTTCCCTCTTTGAAAGGAGAGAGAGAATAATGCTTTTTGATTTTCCTTTGGTGTCGCGAGAGATCAAGCGGCAGACTTGCATTAATCTCCTATCAAAAATTCCCCTTTATCTAATTCACCGTGTTTCTGTCTCGCCGTGTGTAAGATAACACGCTGCATCTACACTAGCCGTTGTGTGAGTTCCATTAAAAGCCTCATTTGGAGTGCCTTTCTATGCGCGTTCGGGACAGTTTCTACTATAAACTATTAAGTAACAAGGTTAAAATTATGAAAAAAAAGAAGGTAACTGAATTATTCGAAATTGGCTAATAAACTAAAACCAAGAATAGGAAATCGACTCATTGTAGCTATGGCACTACATTTGCAAGGTATGAGAGAAGTGATTCATTTCTAGTTTTAATTGGATAGAGTTTGTTCGGCTAATGTGCCACTTGATTCTGGTAGTCCCATATTGCAGATTTCCGTATGAAGGGTGTAGAACCAAATTCCCTAAAAGCGCAAAACACTTGAGTAATCGGCGGGATGAATAAGATCAGGTCGTCTGTTGCTTAAAAATCCATAGGTCGTTAGCATCAACAGCAGCTAAGAATTTCAGTCTTCGCATAAATCATAGAAATAATGAAAACGTTATCTAAAGATGAATAAATTCATTCACAAAATAAAATATTCTGACGCAAATGCCATACAGAATTAATAGTGATTTAAAAAAGATACTGGCAGCTGTTTGTTATTTTGTTTCGTCACCTAATTTTGTGCCTTTGTTTAGCTATTTTAACCTAGGTCAAAAGTAACGACTTGTTTGCTAACGTCCCGAGACTCATTTAAAGGCAAAAATAAGCAAAATACAGGAGCAGAATATATTTATTCAATCAGCAGAGAGAATGGAGCTGCTGACGTGGCCTGGTGGTCAGCCCAAGCAGCTAGGGCAATGATCAAAGCAATAGTCAAAAAAGGTATTACATTTGTAGTACTTTGTTTGTTTGAACTACCGGTTTCGGTCAGGATCACAGAGGTGGCCATACTGCCTTAGCTGCGTAGCTGGGCCATTCCACCAGCTTATTTCCCTCTGTTCGTTGAGGATATGTATTCAACCCTAGCGTTTTGCCTTCGTTTGCCTTCGAGGGAGCTTTAAGACGTTACAACATTGCCCCTCTGTTCTTTTGAACGTCGTCTCCGGCGCTCTTCTTGGTAGACCTCCCGCGTCAGCCATCACAACGTAATCAGTGCTGCAAGAAGCACCCACGAGCTAACCGCGCCAGTCGCCGACACTCGACGCAACTGGAGCAATGCTTGATACCAACGTCAGGAATCTCCCTTGGCAGTTCGATTGGACTTAGTGTTTCTTCCGGCTTAGAAACAAAGTTCGGAATTAAGAGGTTTCGCCGACCGTCAGTATGCCCGTAGAAAGGCGTTAGCACACCGATCACCTTAAGCAAGTATATTAGGGGTAATCACCGGAACGATACAGTTCCAGGTGGTAAATTGCTAGTGTAAAACATGGAGGTGGGGTAGATGCCGAGGCAGAACGTCGTTCTTAGCTCTTCTGCTATGGGATATTAAAGATACTCCCATCCGTAGAACATGCACTTCATTCGCGCCGCTGTAAAACGCCAGAGGAGGTAGAGATCGAGATAAAAACCCTATAGAGTGGGATCCTCTTTTTGCTTTTAGCAATGTAGCGTCTTAAGGCTCTGTTGAAGGCAAAAGAAGGCAAAATACCAAGACGGTATGTGTATATATTTAACAGACAGAGGAAAATGAGCTGATGGTATGGCCCGGACGCCATGCCTAAGCAGACAGGGCAATATAGCCACCTTTGTAACCCTCATCAAAGCCGGCATTTTAATCAAACAAAGCATTACAGTGATCTCAGCAAGAATTCGAGATGGTAATGTGAATTATGCGGCACATCGATTCCAGTAAGCGCAGTAAAATAACTAGACGGTCGCAAATGAGCATATGTCCTTTCTAAATAGAAAAATATAAAAGTACATTTTTAAAAAGCTCTTTAGACGATGCACTTTGCTGTGGCAGGCGGTCTGAATTAATCTTTAGAATGTTCTTGCGTTATTTTATCGCTTTAGTATAAACTCAACTAAAGGTTCACTTAAAGGGTCCGTAAACTAAAATTTATTTGATTTGTTGCGTTATTGGTAGTTTAAATAAGTGTCCTTTGTTATAGAGAAACACAAATACATTTATCTGACCTTGCATGCTTTTAATTCATGCCTGCATTGAATGAAATAAATAGACATTATTTTGATTTTACTAATGTTGTTCCCTTTATCACCACTATTTCTGCTTTTGTTGTGCAGACCATGCAGGGGTAACTTTAAAATATTCTTATAACTTTAAGCACTTGATTGCTATGAGTGCGATAACATCGAAAGCAATCGCGGTCCTTGCATTACTGTTAAACGTACCTGTCATATTTCCCAGGACGCATGCATTTCTTTCGTACAGTATACAAGTAATGATATGTTCACTCTTAAATGAGCGCATAGCACCCCCATTTTGGACCGTGCTTTCTGAAAGACGACCCTTCGTATCAAAGGGTTGCACAACGAAAATGGATTGCGAAAATCAAAAAGAATTCTTCCGAAATCGCTGTTTTGTCAGTGGCCAAAGGGATTGGACTTGTGCTGATTGTTGTTACACCGATAATTGCAACTACCTCGTTGAGGTCAGCTTATATGCATGTGAAACGCATGCAACGTATAAAACTAAACCCAATTTCCTGTTTTTAGAACCAATCTTCGCAGTTGTCAGGGCGGTGCCAAATTCTAACTTCACTATTACTATTATTTTTTATATTATGCGAGTAAATTCTTGCTCAAGTCTTTGAATCCAGCTTTATTGCTTTGTGAGCAAACGCACCCTAGACACATGCATAGGGCACCAACTTCAAATGCTTCGACATTTTGTCCTTTGAAGGTAATTATCCGTCCACATCATTATGTCCCACTTTTACTCTCAGTTTAGCTGTCTATCTTCTGCCTTAAATGTGTTTGGATGTGTATCAAAATTCAACGTTCAATAGTAAACATGGAATTACACATGTCCACGTGTATTTGATTCCATGACCAAAACCATGAGGCCCCAATTTATATAAGTTAGGATCGGCTCGAAAACACCCAACCTATTTCTCAACAATCATTCGAGTGGGCAGTCAGTAAAATCCTGAGGGTCTAACTATCGCACGGAAGTTCAAACAAACGCGTAGAGGTAGCACCATAGCGGACAGATAGAAGCGCGTCTTGAATTAATGACATCACAATTGCGGTGTTGGTCTTCATCGTGGCCGTGGTCGTGTAGAAGAGTAACGGGAGAACGGGAAGGAAAACGGAGGAAGGGGGGAGGGCAGGCGGTCGTGAGCATTACAAAAAGAGGAGTCAGAGGGGAGAGGACTGCATTGTTCATCGCACAACGCCGGTGGCGGTAGCTGAAATCTTTCGGCGTGCACCCTCTGTAGCATTACCGTTTGCCTCACCACCACTATCTGCGGATTGCTGCTGCGGTGGTGGTGGCGGTGGGAGATGGGGTGGATGGTAGCGGTAATTGAGGCGCTGATTCGAGGGGATGCGCAGGAAGAAAGGGTGTGACATTGCCGCCGCCAGACAAATGCGGTCTGCTGGATCGTACTCCAGCATCTTCGAGATGAGATCGAACATGTCTAGGGTGTCCTGATTCTCCTCTTTGCAGTACCGCTGGGAAGAAGGCAAAAATGGGGAACGCAGTTATCACTCCACCGCTTTTGCAAATGGCAAGGTGTGACACGATCTGTGCTAATTTCTCGGCTAAGTGCAGTACTTTAGTGCACTTAAATAAATACAAAAAAAGCATCCCACTACTCCAATTGCATGCAAGGAGGCACAGACAAACGGATGACGGTGCAGCTACTAGAATGAGGTCAGTAGGCATGCGCATACCTGGAGAGGTCTGCAGGCCAGAAGGCGTTTTTGCGAATGCGCGGAGAGATGCTGCACAACACCAGTGCGTGGACAAAAGTAGTTCGAGCGTCTGGCATGCAAAATAGGCAAAGAAAACACACATACGCATAATCAAATGTGACATGCAGAGAAGGGAAGGACATGCAAACAGGGCAGGGGATAGGAGTGCGTGGAAGGCACTCACAAGGAGGGGTCGACAATTCTCACGCACGTAGCGCCCCTCGGGGCTGTAGAAGTCCCAATCCAAACGGCCGTGGTAGAAGAAACCCGTGCTGGGTAAGGCGAGAGTAGAGAGAGAGGGAGGGTGTGAGCGAGCAAGAGCATGTCTCTATGCCTCCTCTCTCTGTACTTTTTTATCCCACGATTACATTATTAACAATATTGAACCATTTAGCCGCATGAACTAAGCGAGTAACCATCCAGGAGACATGGAAACCATAAGATGACAATGGCTTCCAGTTTCCCATGGTGTGTTTGACTTAGTAGCTCCGTCTGCCACTTGCCCCTGTTCTCCAGCCTCTGCGTTGTGGAGAAATTTGATGAGTTTCTTCCTTCGCTGGAGACTGTTCAACCCCTTGTCCCTTTCAGGCCTCTTCAGTGTCATCAAACACACACAAACACACGCAAAAAGTGGCCGCAGAACTGTGCAGTGGGGAGTGTTTTAAGACATAACGGTATAAAACGCGGAACTGTAGGGAGCACGTACCGTGATTTCCGAGTCATTCGATAGGGGATGTGGCCGAGGGTTCGCTCCATCATGGCCAAGTGCTCGCGATTATCGTGGGTCTACATGAAACACGCACGCAAACACACATTAACAAAGCCTTATACTTAGGAACTAGTGGTCTTAAGTATGTCAACATGAAAGGATACAAGTATGAAGTAGGCTTCACTTTCCTCCTCCAATCGTAAAGAAGATAAAGTGTGTGAAATGAGGAAGGAGAGAGCGTTGAACCTGCCTGAAAGAGGGTGTAACCGGTGTAGAGCTCGAATATGATACAGCCAATGGACCACACGTCGCAGGGTTGGGACCAGCCGAGCTCTGAACAAATAGCATAAAAGAAGCGTCAGTTGGGGGAAGGATAGGGAGAGGGAGAGAGAGGAAGCGAGACGCGATAGATTGACGGACCGAGAATGACCTCGGGAGCGCGGTAGTGGCGAGTAGAGACGATGGTGGAGTGGTGGTCGTAGTCGAAGGTCGCCGAACCGAAGTCGATGAGGCGTACGTCGGAGCACTTTACAATACGATCGTAGCGTCGCTTCTTCCGATTATGCACCGATATGTAGTCGGAGCGATTGAAGAGAATGTTCTCCGGCTTGAGGTCTGTGTGTGTCAGCTGGTTGTCGTGCATGAAACGCACTGCGTGGCACAGCTGGTAGCTAATGTGCCGCACGTGCTCTATCGGGTAGCCCACGTAATTGTTCTCCCTCTGCAAAAAGCCACTTTTGGAGGTAATAAGAGTGATAAAAATAATCCACTTCCAATGATAGCAAAACACTAACCAAAAAGTCGAATACTGAAAGACCGAGGATATCGAAAGCCAGACAGATGTGTCCAAAGTAGTCAAACCAATCGAGTAGCCGAACACAGAGGCTATGGTGGGAGAAAAAAATGTCTTTTAGCCTCAAACCAAGAAAAAAATGCATAACAAACGCTTATGGTGATGAAGAGCACTTACTACTCATCGTTGGGATCGCGTTCACGCAAGAAGTTCAGGACGTTAATTTCCAACATTGCGGCCTCTCTATACTTGTCCACGTTCTTGATAATCTTAAGGGCGATTCGCGTGTCCCTAAAAAACGTCCACTCGACCAATCAAAATTAGGACGAGCGAGAGAAGGCATTAGACAAATTTTGCGTCACGAGACCTAACGAAGAGGGCCTAAAGGCCTTCTGATTTTTGTCCAGCCACCCTGTTTACGGGTGTACGCATGTGTTGATGCCTTAGACCAGTAGACAAGGCGGAGGAGGGCCATCACGTGCAAGAAAAGTACAGTGAGTTATTATGGACAGAGGGAGACCACTTGGTTTGGCTGATTTCCTCGTCTATCCAACTCGGTGAAATTTATCAACTTCTGCCATTATGAGTGTGAGGGTTTACTAGGAGGTTATTCAACTCGTTATCCCTTAAGAGTTCGGGTAGCTTCAGGACAGAGGGAAAGACTATCTCAAGCAGTGATTAGACAGAGAAAAGTGCGTATGTGTAAGGCAGGCGTTTAGGACACTCACGTGTGGTGGTCTAGACATTCGACGACCTTGCCGAAGGTACCCTCTCCCAGTGTCTTGATGATCTCATCTGAAGGAAGAAAGTCACACACAGTAACGATGGTGGAAATCGAGTTACAGTAAATGAAGGGCGAAACCTTCCAAGAGCAACTCACATCTATCGAGAATGAAGTCGTGGGGACTGTAGATGAGATGTCCATCAACATCATCCAGGGGAGGAATTCTCGACATGTCCTCCTCTGGAGGCTGTAAAAAAAAAAGTCAAGAATAAATATCGTCCAAGACGATAACTTTAACTCACCGCTACAAAAAAAAAAAACAGTCGTTCCGATAGTCTCGACCACATGCCTACGTCGCCTTACCTGACTCGATCCATCATAACTCTCCACTTCCTGGTGTTGTTGTTGTTGTTGCTGCTGCTGCATGCTGAGCTTACGCTGCTCTATGAACTTCTTCGCTCGCTGACGTGCCTCAGCTACACGCGAGGAGCCATCGACTGTCGTTAAAGCAGCAGCACCACCCATTTGTGGCTGCACCTCCGCCCCTACAGCCAAAGCCGCCGCCGCCGCCTCCTCCTCCTTCTTTTGTTGATTCAACGCCATTTGCACTATAGCTGCATTTATCTCCTGCGTTTTCTGTGTGCGTCTCAACTGTCGTCGCAACTTTCTCGATATCTCCGCGTCTGACTCTTCTGATTCCTCTTCCTCTTCATCCTCGTCTTCGTCCTCTTCCTCCTCCTCTTCAGCACCAACATCACGACGTTCAACCTGCTTTGGAGGCGGAGGCTTCGATACTTCAGCTACCTTCTTCGGTACTTCAGTTGCCTTCTTCGGTACTTCAGTTACCTTCTTCGGTACTTCTACCACCTTCAGGATAGGTGGTTTTGGGGGTTCAAGCACCTTCTTTGGTGCTTCTACTGCTACTTTTGGTGCGAAAGCTGTTTTTGCGTCAGGGGGTAGTGGTCCGTGGACAGAGATGGTGGAGATACAAGCGCGCTCGCAGTAGTCTTCAGAGGTGACCTCTATGGGGGTGGTCTGCACAAGAAGGGATGTGTAAACTGGGTAGGGCGGCTCTGCAAGGGTTTCAACAACATCCACAATCTGTCCACTGGCTGGCCACAGGAATCGCTGCTGTGGGCTGCCACCGCCTGTAAGCGAATGCTGCTGCTGTAACGGTGGAATTTGGCGCGCGCGACGCAGCGGAACACCACGGGAGAGGGGCACAACCGCAGGGAGAAATTGCTGAACGGCTACTCGCCTGCCACCACCCTTCTTGGCAGTGGCAGGAGTGCGTTGGCACAAGGGACAGATGTCCCTAGGACCCAGTTGTAGAACCTCAGTCTGAATGGCCGCCTCACGTGTTGCGATGCGTTTTCGCGCTGCCTCAACCAACGCTCGCTTTTCCTTTTCGCCTACCAACTGCAGTCGCAGGAGCTGGTAGTCTGACCCTACGTTGGCAAGCATATTTAAGAGGTTGTTAAGCGATGGCGAGGCGGCGTTGGGGGAGGAGGCAGTGGTATTGCCGGCGGCAAGAAGGAGAAGGCTGCGCTCATGCTCCTGCTGCTCTGCGGCCACTTTGGCGACAGCAGCCTCGAGTTTTCGAAAGAGCACAGAGTTCTCCATGTCAGCAATTGATGTGCCATTGTTTTGAGCCTGCTGGTGTGCTCGGGTACCATTTCGATCAGCAGGGGGTGAGTAAGAGGACTCGCGTGATGCAACCGAGCCCCTACGCGGTCCCACAAGGCTAGGCTGCGGTCTGGGTGGTGGTCTAGAGGCACTCATTTCTAGGCATTCGAATCTCGATGGTGGTGGAAAAGGAATAATCACTGAGGTCTCCTCCCGTTGCTTTTTCTCGCCAAATTCTGATGATGAAATGACTTCTGCTTCTGCGTCGTTTGCCTCGAAGTCAGATACGATTTCAGAGGAGACGGGAGAACTGCTTTCGGAGGAGGAAGAGGTTGAGAGAGTATAGAGAAGCTCCTCTTCTCGGGGGGCAGAAAAGGCTTCCACGGAATGCGCAAGGGTAGAGTGTGCGAAGGTGGAAGCTGTGCGAAGGAACGGAGTGAGGGAGTGAGCACAAAAATGCGGCTGATTGGAAGACCAGGCCGTGAGCGCAAAGCGTGAAAGCGGAGCTTCCACGCAAACAGCCACTACCGCCGGGGGCTGCGGTGTCGAAATGCGACGAGGTGGAGCTGGGGGGGAGGAGGAGGAGGCGGACTCCCAATTGCCAGAGGACTGACGCTTCGCTGTACCGGTATTGAAGGCCCTCCGAGGTGTCGGAATCGATCGGTAGGCCGGGACAACAGTGGTGGCAGTAGTGGTGGGAGCAGCAGCAGCAGGTGACCACGAGGTGGTGAGAGAGTTGTGTTGGTGGTGCTGTTGGTGGTGGTGGTGGTGATGATGATTAGCAGTGAGGTTGAGATTTGATGCGGAGGCCCGAGAACGGAGCCCGTTTGGGCTGGGGGAACTGGCTTTTTGACCCAGTTGTGTGGATGCGAGGCAGCAGCAGAGGCAGCAGAAGAGACGCCGTTTTGTTGTGTGTGCAGCACAGACCCGTGTCTTTACGCGTGTGTGTGTGTGTGCGGATGTGCACACGCCTACACCCACATCCACGCAGTGTGATGTGATGTGCGTATGTATGCGTCCGTGCGGACGTGTGTGTCCGCGCGGATGTGAAATGGGCAAATGCTGCTACCGCCATACGCCTCCGACCAATCGATAGCTTGCGTGCCTTATCGATTGCACTGTGCGCGCATGGAAACGAGAATTTCAGATCGGAGGCAAGTGTATGCCTATGCGCTTGGGTGTGTGTATGCCTATACCAGCGGGTGAAACACACAGACACACACTTGTGGAAGGGAAGTACACTTCCGATTAGAAACGAGACGCTACAAGCCGTCTGGAAGCTCCGTCAATAATGGTGGATCGAGGTAGCCACATCAATGACAGCCCTCAACCCACAGAGAGGCAGCTACCCTAGCAGCTAAAGCTTCTAATGTAAGCAGATTCAGAGTAGACAGGAAGAGAGTGAGAAAGAGGAGAGGGTAAAGAAGGGACAAACCGTGGCCAGTGTAGGTGCCTTGTAGCGTCGTCTTGAAGTGGATGAGCGGGAGCTGGAGAAAGAGGGTGTAGTTTGCGCGCTACGTGAGGTATCCGAGTTGTGCACAACGATGACTGAAGGAGATTTGCATCGAGGTTTGCTGAAGAGGTAGAGGAGACTGAAAATCATCTGTCTGAAGGCGCGCAAAAGACTGACGGAGGGGAGAGGGGGGAGACTAACCGACGATAGCCACGAAGATAATGACGGCGGTGGTGAGATACAGAAGAGGAGGATGAAGAGAAGGAGGAGGAGTTGGAGGAGGAGGATGAGGAGGAAGAGGAAGAAAAGGAGGAGGGAGAGGAAGGCTGATTGCGATAACGACGACGACGTCTTGAGGCGGAAAATAATGGTGTTCGATTGACATGACCACGCGTCTCAAATCGGCGATGTTGTGGTGTACCTCTGAGTCGATAAGTAGGGGTAGGAGCGGCATGCCGATCTGCCTCCACAGATGAAGAAAGATTTGGGAACTAAGGCATGAACAAAAGTAGCCGGTTATGACGATTGTAAAGGATCTGAAACCTTCATTTGAAGTATTAAAGTACTTAGAAGCGATGGAACAAAAAACAAAAGGCGTAACTCCCAAAGAGGCTGTTAGAGAGTATCGTACACTTACATGGGAGCGGTCTGAGGGATTGCGATGACGACGAGGATGCTGGTAATGACGGGGAGCGGAGGAGTTGTGGTTGTGATTATTAGCGGTGTTAGGAGATGGGGTTGAGGCTAGGGAGGTTCTACGAATCCTGACCCGAGGTGCATCGGTAGTGGAGTCGGGCAGTTGACGCCGAATGCCACCGGCAATACCATTGTCACGTGAGGAGTCCTGACGTCTATGGGACCTGTAGATGCATCCGTTGCGCTGATTTCCACTGAAAAATGCATGCACACAATTGTACAACACAAACTCCTAGGCAACGCAAAACATTCAAGCCACCTTTCGAGTGGTAAAGGTGGATAAGTACTTCAGCATTGAGGACCCTTGGTTCACCTAAGCCCGAGACCAACACGAAGGTAATCTAAGGGAATCCACTTCAGGGACAATTAACCACCCAGCCAGAGAAGCAGTTGGTAAGAGTAGTAAAAGATTGTATGGGGAGAAAAAATTAGTATGGAAAAAATTTTTGGACAAAAGTGGAGTCAAAAAATAATGACAATTTAAGTACTACTCCAAATAAACCAGATCAAATGTGATTCCACTTCGTTCGCCATCTCTACAACTTATTTAATCACTTCAACAGGAAAAAATTGGAGCTAGAAAAAAAAACCATTGATGAGATTATGAAAAAGGCGAAAAGCTGGGAGGGAAAGGATTTCCAAAATAGCAGAACCCTTAGTCACACTAACCCATCAAACCCGAAAAACGGCCCACAGAACCCGAATAATTGGATATCCACCAACAGTGGCCTTCACATTGACTAGATAGCTGTCTTTGTTGATGGGCCGAATGTCTCCTCTCCTCCGGATCGTCAATAAACGTTGCTGTGAGGTCACAACTGTTACCTCTTCTGCTTGACAGGCCATGAATACCCGTGGTGCAGAAATATGAGGGTGGGAGTGGTTTAAAACAAAAATAACTGGAATTTTTGCTTGTAAGGGCCGTTGTATGAACAACTTGGAGATTACAAACGGACTTTGGCCGATGTTAGGATGCAAAATTAGGCAAAGCGAATTTGGAAGACAATAGACGAGTACTTTGTGTATTTCTTATGATACAAATGCGGATAGACTAAGTGGGAAAGGCTTTCCCTCCCAATCTCTACCAACACAACACGCAATCTCTCATCCTTTCACATTGAGAGAGCCACTTTAAGACTGCAACTTTCACTCCTCTCATGCCTTTTCCACAGAAGCAAGCGTTCAGTCATCTCCATCTCACTTCTGTCTCCACACTGTCCACTACCATGTCGCATGTAAGCACCAAACTGTCCAATGGCGTGGGAAGGTGATCCTCATCACGTGGAGAAGCATTGTGGGGACATGAGACTGAGAATGAGACTACACCAAATGGCAAGACTTCACAAGTCTAAGCTTATCGACGTCGCCTTATAGGCATAGAACTTTCTCCCGTCCGATCGTCTCGTCGTGGCTGCCTCTTTCTTGTCTGTCTGTGTGCATGGCTGTCTGCTCGCGTGACCTTTTGCAGTGAAAAGCCGTGTAGTCTTCGCGTGCAGTCCACCAAGCAATAGGCGTGGTCTTCTGCCAATGAAGTAGTGAGTGTATCGGAAAGAAGTGTGTGGAGCTGTGCGCTGTGGGCGACTGGCTGATGCTGTGAACCCAACCACCACCAGCGGTGTGTTCGTCGGCTAGACGGAGAGTGGAATTCAAGGAACACTTCTCAACACAAGTGCATCAACAAACCATCCTCTCCTCCCTTCCATCCTCGTCACATTGTGTAGCTTACAGCACCATTAGAAACTGGCACCCTGACATCTCGGTATCGAAAGACCATCTCAATGATGATGACATGCAACTCTCCCTTACGATTACGGGACGTAGAGGTTCCCCAAACACCATGTGACATCAGCTTCTGCATCAAGTGTTTCTGGGTGGCGGGTTCTCTCACCACCACCACCACACCTTCGAATGCTGCACAGCATGTGTGGTTGGGGATCTGTGTGTGTGTGCGTGTGCGAGAGGCTTAGAAACCGCCAAGCTATAATTCGCCAGGCAGACAGGACTCGGTCAAGTCACATGAGGTTCAACCCAATGGAATGTGCATACACTAGACCCCAGACTGGCGCATATTTTTTGCTCCATTATGCATACATATAATGCCAATTCACCTGTTCTTACCATCCGCTAGTTGTAACACAACTAGTGTTTCATAACTCCCAAGAGAGTCCCTCCCTTTCCATATCAGTCCTAACGAATACTTTAGTTCACATTCGGTGTTGTAATGTCTTGCCCAGGTAGACGCGTACACCTTTTGACGCCAAGTGGGTGCTAGGTCAAGTACTCACAACGAAGTCAAGTACTTTGTTAGGAGGAGCAGTTTGTTTGATTGTCATGACAGCTTTCTCTTTCCCACCTACGGTTGCTTCTCGTCAGCAGAACCAAGGCGACTAAAGGCCATTTGCGTTCAGTTAAATCGTAATGCCTTCTGTGACAACTGCATCCTCATTGGCATTTACTTGCATTGCCTCCGCCAGCGTTCAGTAGTGCAGAAAAGAGTACCCCTATCATTACTTGGTCCAGTTCTTGCCATTTAACTGCTTCCACCTCCGTCTCGAGTACACGCTTGGCATTTTGACTGTCGAGATGACACTAAAGAACCGCTAGTCAATCATCCAATCTTGTAGGTGTGGACTGCGGTGAAAGTAACGTGGCAAAGCACTTGACATGCCTCCTTGCGTTAGGATTGGGTGACATTCAATTAGCGACAACACACACCACTTCGTCGTGAAAAAAACAACCACGATTAAACGAAGGGAGAGGCGGTGACGACTGCGGTGCATGTTGAAAGGTGGTGCCGACCAACACTGGACTCTCATTCAACAGACAAATAAGGTGTGTATCAGGCACAGGCATCCACTCCAATCAGGCACCCAGCTTTTCATGCGAGGTCAAACTGTCGTCGGCGTATCACCCAGCCGCCTCCAAACACATTCACAGCAACATAGTGACGGTGGAGGCGGAGGTGGAGGTGAAGTGCGATGTAATGGGATGGGGTAGCAATCGTGCTTGTTAAGAGTAGCCCAGTGTATTCGTTATTGATGTGGAGACAGTTAGATTGGGCTATTGCGTCTCACTGATCTCTGTTCCCCCCCTCCTCCGACCCCACCCTTTCCTCATTTACAGTCTCCAGGACGTTCACATTGCAACGCTCCTAGCCACCACCTGGGTCAGGCTCTCACCGTTTTCACCTACAACACGAGTTCCACTTCAGCAAGTCGGTCAATCAGTCAGTCATAGCTGCAGTGAGTAGTCAAATGCCTACACACCAATTCTTCAGGCGTACATCACCAGTGTCACTACGTTTTGTCACACTTCACTAAGACTAGCCAATATTGGTGTTCCATCTGTGCGTCGCAACTGTTTGTGCAATGGTAGCATGCTGGCATCAAAATCTGGACGAGACGACGTGCCGCAGGGGTCTCCTCTCCTTTTCATGCGCAAATAACTGCCCAATGGTTTATGCAGATGGTCTGGTCTGTCCTTGGTGAATGCTGATCAATTTCGATGCGACTCCTTCTTCTCAACCAATCTCCCAATCCATGCTTCGTCGCCTCTTGTGCCTAGAAAGCCCTTTCAGGCCACAATTTCACCTCACTTTTCTTTTTCGGGAGAGGGAGAGAGAGTTACCACCGACATCAATCAACATCCAAATAACACTTTTCAAGGTATGTCGTGTCACACAGCCATTTGGCGCTACCAGTAGTGCTGCACTTTTCCCTCCTTCCCTTTACTGTTCGTGGCCTTGTAATCGCCCTTCACACGACGCGGAGCTTTGACCTCACCCTCTGACACCCTAGAGTGGAAAGCCTGTTTCCGGATTTTTCGTGTCTGAAAGATATGCTACACTTACTCATCACTAACATTTCCAAAGTAGTATAGAACTCACACCTTCCATGTTGCTGACCTTCTTAAAATTGCACCGTGACTGTTTGCTTTCGAAAAGTGCGTTGCACAAATTGAAAGTGAGTTGAAATTGGTTTTTACCTATGAAGCTGACAACGATGGAAGAACACCATAGCCCGTCTTAATGGATATCGCAGTAAAATGTTTTCATATCCAAAGAAAATGACCTACATAACAGAGTGTGAAATAGCCTTTGTAAGAAGTCAAATTAAGCAATCATTTAACTTACCGTAGTTGTCTCAGGCTCTGCGAGCTCCGTCGGTGAAGCATTGATGTACTGGCAGACATCCGTGCGGTTGAAGATAGTGACAACGAAGAAGATGGAGAAGAGAACGCAGAGGATGGGGAAGTGCCGTGTGAAGATCCTCGTGGTGGTGGTGGTGGTGATGATGACCTTCTTCGATTGCGCTGCTGCCGTCGATGGCATGAACTACGAGAGTCTACCGTCGATGACGACGAGGATAGAGATGACGCTGAGGAAGAGGATACATGCAACCTATGTCTAGGCGATGCGTAGGCCGCAGGAAGTCTTCGTCTTTGTAACTGGAAGTCACGAATGTACATTATGAACCACAATGGCATCTGAAGGGGTCGAATGTTCTCATGACTGATTTAACCAAGAAGCTGTCGTCTTTTTTTATTAAGAACTCGCGAAACACACATTTGTTTTCCAGTAGAGTTTGACTGTTGGTCTTTATTTACTGTTAAATGGGTAGAGTAGATTAATTGGCAACCAAATTATTGGGAGAAAATCAGTGACTAGGAATGGCAAAAAAGGTTTGCCGCCTTCAGAAGATCGAAATTGTCGAAATCAAGAGAGAAGCAACACATGGTTGTTTATTGTCATCCCCCCTCGTGTTCGTGTGCGTCGCCTAAGCCATAAAAGCTAGCGAAATGAAGCAATAGTGCGCCTTGAGGCAAAAAAGGAAGCATTAAGAGTGATCGCACACGCAGCTACGTATAGGCTTAGAGCTAATACGTGATATTTCGTGTAACTCTCAGAGGACACTCGGTGACATTTATGAATGTTAGACTGATTAAACGAACCCTTTGCTCGAGTGGAGGTATATATCCGCCGATAGCACAAGTTAGCGATCGGTTGTGACCTGCTCCATCATTCCACATTAAAAAAAAACACAAATGGCAAAATTGACTGAGGAAAAAACAGTTGTAATGAAACGAATGCAGGACAAAAACAAGATTGCTAGACCCACTGGAAGCAAGAGACTAGCCTGAAAAGTGCAAGAAACCAAAAGCACTCACAGTGTCAGGCGAGGTGTTCACAGCACCAGCTCTAGCAGAAGAACTAGTGGAGGAGGATGGGGATGAGGTGCCTAATCGCCGTCGACGAGCCTTGTACACTGATGTTGGAGGAGATGGTGAGGCAGGAGACAGTCGCCTACGTTTAAAGCCTGACGGAATCACCCCGTGTCGACGCCGTCGGTAGTGGGAATGTTGATGCTGGTTGCGGTGGAGCGATTTTGCGGCACCAGAAAAATTCGCTTGGCTATCACTACCACCACCACTGTCGTCGCCACCACTGCTGATAGCCTCGTAGCGTGTTGAAAGGTGCAAGGAGGCGGAGGTTTTACGAGGCTTCCTGAACCACAAAATTGACCCAAGAGTATGTCGACTGAGGGCGGTTGAATGGGAGCTGCTAGACGTGTGACTGAGAAAGTCTTCGCAGTCACCTAGACCCCTTCTGTGTGCTTAATGATGAGACTACTTCACGGGTAACAGGGGTGGTACAGTTTACGAAATCAAATTTACCTTCTTGAATAGTCCCACAATGGGTAATAAGCCAGTAACGTAATTACCAGTGCATTCAATTTACAACTCGACCTAGAGCTTCAGAAATTTAATAAGCAGTTCGCTTCATTAAATGGTAACACTGTTTCTTCTCATGCAGCAATGCAGCCAAATGGCTAAGGGAATGTCTCCAACGCAATCGCCGATTCTGGTGGAATGGAAAATGTCCGTAAGAAGTGGTAACATGGAATGTCAGTCCGAAATGTGGTGTCATAACGAGGAAAGGCGATACAAAAGTGAGGAACGACTTGAACGCCCCAAAGACGACCGTGTTACTGCGACACGGTTCTACTTAAGCTTAATGATATGCAACGATGGAAATCTCTCATTTGAATTGGTGGCTTGTGTAACAATGGCATGTGGAGTGGATGGTGTGTATCGGAGTTTAAGCCACTGCTTTCATTATGAAAATAAGGAAAAGTAACATTAATTTCCAACTTTAAGCTTTAGGAGAAGAAAAAGACTGGTTATTTAGATTTAAAATTCGTAGTAAAAGTGCATCAGATTATCCAGGCTCATGATAGACCAGTGGGAATTTCGAATCCTCGTAACCGATAGCAAGATTCGCCCAATGCACCAATACAGACGCCTCAGATCGACGACTAGAGTGATGGAATGGAGTGGAATGACTAATCGGTCGCAGCGCAGATGTCAACTCGCCAATGTCAATGCTTGGAGTTGGCACACTTGGGCGAAATCAAATCGCACGCACGAATGGTGTGCAATGTGGGTGTGCATGCATACGTGCAGGCTAAAGGGGAAAAGGGAAGGAGAGAATAGGGAGGCGTTGGGTGCGTTTGCTGACGTGCCAGGTGCTGCGCAATCCTCCGAACAAAAAGTACCCGCGCTTCAATAAGAGAGAGGGTGAAAGGAGATTGTGCTAGCAAGCCTGTCTCAACAATGTCGAGTGCAAGCGTCCATTTCGTTCCCCTCAACAGCAATTTCTGTAGAGGCTAAACGACATAATTCAAAACACCAAATGAAGACTAGAGAGAGGGATTTAATTAAGCGCGCTACTTGCATTAAGGAAAGTGGAAACGGGAGTAAACCAACCAAGCAAGCGTTCCGTTCAAACAAAGTAGAAGTGAAAACGAGCGGTAAAATCGGCCTTAAGTAAGGTTTGGAAACAAAATGCCTGAAATGTAGGACGAAGTGCATCCGTAGTATCGTAAACAAACGCAATGGATGTCATATGAACACCCATTGCGATTTGGCAAAAGTGTAACCCATAAAATGAAACTCTGGCGCGATTTATAAAATTTAGAAGCAGCAACGTTTATTACGGTTAATAGAAGTAACCTAAGCGTTTAACTCTGTTTCTAATGAATAGAGAATTTTGGAGGAATTAAAAAAGGGCGTACTTAGGCGATGCGTTAAGCGTTTGCCAAACTCTCGGTTGTGGCAACGGGCCACTTGGGGGCTAAGCCGGTGGCCCTCATGCCCTTTTGTACGCTGGGGTACTGCGTCACCTTTCGTCTTCGAGGAAGTCTCGCGGCGCTACATTGGTAACAGGGGTGAGTAGACCATCCCGATTTCAATAACTGGGTGATAAAATTTAGTGGGTATATGCTGCCGATGGGAGAATCGGTGACAATCCCCAACACGGAAGAGCCAACAATGACGTCTACCCTCAGCAACCACCTCACTCCACTGGTCTGCAGGACTGCAGGCCAAGACTGTACACCATCTAAGAAAGCTCGTCACGATGCTGTCTACTGCGCCTGAATAAAGATGTCAATTCAGTGAACTCCTGACACCTCCTACTACACTGCCCCATTACGTGGTTAGGACCTTGACAGGTAGAAATGACTGAGCAACAGAGAGTTTAAGATTTCCATTGTGGGAAGCATTCAGTGGAGGGGACGAGCGAGAAAACAGTGTTAACCAAGAATCCCTCGCAAAACTAAGTTCGTGTCTGGATAAAGGTGTCAGGAAATGAGATGGTGAGGGGGAGGGGGAGACATCTTTCGACTTTAGTTACCACCTCAGATGCCTAGTGCAACCCTCCGAATGAACTGCATTTTGAGTCAGCTTCCACTGGTCACGAGACAAAGCCTCGACGAGGAAGAGACGCGAGCCATTGATGTCATCGACACCATGTTAGAACCCGTTCTTTGTTATGACTCAGCTGTGAGGTCAGTGGTCGCTGGACTAGCGATGGAGGGTCGTGACGACCATCACATTCCCCCCGTCCCCCAAAACAGTATCCACCCTAGTGGGATGAAGGTCCAGGTCCAGTAGAATTGCCGAGATCAATGACGCTGTGGTCACGCATCGCCTTAGTTACACGGAAGTACGATGACTGGCGCAGTTGGATCGTGGGCGTAGTTTGTCAGCATCAAGTATTTTGTACTGGCTGACGCGAGAGGCTGACTAAGAGGAGCACATGGGACGACGCTCAAAGGAGAAGAGG
The DNA here is from genome assembly GCA_036345935.2 of Taenia hydatigena. Lineage (NCBI taxonomy): Eukaryota > Metazoa > Platyhelminthes > Cestoda > Cyclophyllidea > Taeniidae > Taenia > Taenia hydatigena. The sequence continues at coordinate 20,579,285 of JADWOT020000002.1, read as the reverse complement.
GGTTGTGTGATACGCTAACCGTTTAACTCTTGGTTTTGTTATCAAGACATTGGGAAACTCCGCCAATGGCTCTATAACCTTCCTTATGTCGACAGTACACATTTGGTCCGAGTATAAGGACTCCTTTCGCTTTAAGGAAAGCCTCCGGGAGCTACAGTGATTATATAACACGGTCAAAAAAGACGAGGCCCTGCAAAATGTGGTAGCAGCAAAGGATGTGCAAGTAAACCGGAATAGAATAAAATTCTAAAAGGATTCGTCTCAGCCTGGAACGACATTCCTCAATGAAGGATTTAAGTTCCTAAGTTCCACTCTTGAGTTAAAAGAGCCAGATTCTAGTATCAAAGAGAGATGTGCAACCTGTATTTTATCAGAAGCGCGAAATAACGTCAAGAGAGGAAACTGCTTCATCACGTCTGGTTGCCGAGGTTGTGGTCCTACACAAATGCACAAAATGTCGGCATGCAGTGGCGGGTGACGTCATTTAAAAAAGACTAGTTAGGAAAGACGATGTCTACACTGGCAATTAGTAACTTGGATAATTCATTCATCAGGACATACAACCACAACTACAACAATAACGGCTCTTCGCATGTAGTTTAAGAAATGCGAAAGAGTGCAATATCATCTCTTTGCTAAGTGAAAAGTGCTACTCATTTCACCACTTTCATATGTGCAACAAGAGGAAATGGATAGTGATGAGCATAACATGTCTTTAAAAAATGGGAAATCCGGAAACAGGTTTTCCACTTTAGGGTGCCGGAGGGTGAGGTCAAAGCTCCGTGTCGTGTGAGGGGCGATTACAAGGCCACGAATAGTAAAGAGGAGGCGGGAAAAGTGCAGAACTACTGGTAGCGCCAACTGGTATCTCGAAAAGTGTTATTTGGATGTTGATTGATGCCAGTGGTAACTCTCTCTCCCTCTCCCGAACAAGAAAAGTGAGGTGAAATTGTGGCCTGAAAGGGCTTTCTAGGCATGTACTTTTAAGCAGTACTTGAGTGCACAAGAGGCGACGAAGCATGGATTGGGAGATTGGTTGAGAATAAGGAGTCGCATCGAAATTAATCAGCAGTCACCAAGGACAGACCAGACCATCTTCATAAACCATCGGAGAGTTATTTGCGCATGAAAAGGAAAATAAGGTCACGAGACCCTTGCGGCATTAGCCAGTCACCCAAAACGCACAGCTCCATATACTTCTTTCCAATTCACTCACTACTTCATTGGCAGAAGACCACGCCTATTGCTTGGTGGACTGCACTCGAAGACTACACGGCTTTTCACTGCAAAAGGTCACGCGAGCAGACAGCCATACACACAGACAGACAAGAAAGAGACAGCCGCGACGAGACGATCGGACGGGAGAAGGTTCTATGCCTACAAGGCAACGCTGATAAGCTTAGACTTGTGAAGACTTGGCACTTGGTGTAGCCTCATCCTCAGTCCCATGCCCCCACAATGCTTCTCCACGTAATGAGGACCACCTTCCCACGCCATTGGACAGATTGGTGCTTACATGCGATATGGTAGTGGACAGTGTGGAGACAGAAGTGAGATGGAGATGACCGGACGCTTGCTTCTGTGGAAAAGGCATGAGAGGAGTGAAAGTTGCAGTCTTAAAGTGGCTCTCTCAATGTGAAAGGATGAGAGATTGCGTGTTGTGTTGGTAGAGATTGGGAGGGAAAGCCTTTCCCACTTAGTCTATCCGCATTTTTATCATAAGAAATACACAAAGTACTCGTCTATTGTCTTCCAAATTCACTTTGCCTAATTTGCATCCTAACATTGACCGAAGTCCGTTTGTAATCTCCAAGTTGTTCATACAATGGCTGTTAGAGCATGTTTACAATGGGGTTATCTGTGAGATCAAACGGTTGTTGTGTGGTGGCGTTCGTGGCGTGATGGCGATTAAAGGCAAGCGCAAATGACTGCTTTTAACGGACCCTGAAGTAAACTCGTGTCAATTATTCCTGTGAGCCGTCAAAACTGAGAAACCTACCATTTTCTCTCCTTGACCACCCCTACCCTCACAGTCCTGTACGACACGTATTCATGGTTTGACAATCAGAAGAGGTAACAGCTGCGACCCTACAGCAATGGTTCTTGACGATCTGGAGTAGAAGAAACATTCAAGTCATCAACCTAGGCACCCGCCTGGTTGGTTAATGTCTAGTTGCTGAGACGATGCATGGCGCCTCATTCTCCGTCGACTCTAAGCCAAAGTGTGATCTCTACAGTTCTACTACCCAATCGCCTATAAGCGTCATAGTCCATGACACTCGTTTATTTGGCAAAATTACTTATAAACACAGGCATTCAAATGCATTGTTTTTCTCCTCCGCTTTCATTATAAGCGCATTTTCAACACCGCAATTGGTAGCCGATGTCATCGTGAGTTCAGTGATTTGGCATTTCAAGCACCGTTTTTACCTTTCGTCAATAATTCATGCATCCCATGGATGTTTGTATCAGTCTTGTGGTTACCCCGCCCACACGCTGGTGAAGTGGCAATTTAAAAAAGGGTTTAGCCACTCCAACAAATTAGTCATAAAATTACACTGACCAACGCTAGCCACCATCAGTTCACCAGACTTGATGGGATTATGGGAGGTTTCGATCCAGCCTGTACTGGTACGAGAAAACCGGAGGTGAACCCTATTACTCGCTACATGGAAATGGGAGAGCGTAGATATGGGCAAAAAGCATACTTGCTAAGGTATAACCAACCGGCCTAACGGACAGGCCGCTGCTATTATTGGAAACAGGAAGGGCAGCCCACAGAGTGACTAATACACGCAGTGGCATACGCAAGCCCATTTTGACTATCGTTTGGATGGACCTTTTCTGCACACCACACCACGGGACAGCACACACAAATCAATGAAGCTGACAGATCAACCTTGTTCCGTGTTCACGTCAGTGGTCACACTGACAGAGCAGTACGATGACGGTCAGGTAGAACTGACAAGGCATAAACCAAGACGGTGTCAAGTTGTCAAATTTACCACCGAGTAGCGAGCAGCACTGAACGGCATCCATCACGACACCGAGTCCACCATCACCTTTCCGTGGATGCGAATAAGCAGGTGCACCGTGGACTCCGTAAATGTTAACCGTTTCGGTTAATTGTCATTATGTGTAAAATGTCAACCGATAGGATCATTTCTTTAACCGTACGTACTCTTTGTGCTCGCAGTAGTAGGAGAGGAATGAGGCAGACAAATTGGACACGTACCGACTAGATATTCACTTCTTAGCTTATCGAAATTTTTTATTCAAATCCAGCGTACGTGATAGGCAGTGAAAGCACGGACATGGGTAAGGTGAACAAAAAACCTGCAGACTGATTGGTCCATTTTAAGGTTAGCTGTGTCTCCGGTTGTACACAAGGTTGTGATGCGGTGCGGGGTATTATGAAGTCTGAGGCCTCACCAAAAATGAACATCCAGTGACAAAAGGGCGCTCTGTAGACTACATACCACTTGATTCTGTAACTTCATTTCAAGTAAATGAATATTACCAGAATTGGATGAAGAGTAAAGGAGAGAGATAGCAAAGTTTTGATTGCTACAGACCAAAGTACTTACAAAGGTGCCTCGGTTAACTTAATTGCGATTTAGGTAATGTTAATTAGCAAAGAAAGTGCTGAAAGGAAGAAAGGAAGGAAAACAGACTTTGCCAGCATTAAGAAATATATCCAGAAGTCATACAACTTGCTGAGCAATTTTTACTAGACACAGAAAATGAAACTAACTGATAATCTGCATGATAATGAATGAGGGCGCAATGAAGCAATATACTTCTCACGGAGCTCGAAACAATTCCATAGAAGTGACTGAATTTCCTACGGTTTCGTTCCCCAAGCAGCCAGTTGGAGGGGGATGGAGGGGAGGTCGCAAAATTTCCCCAGAAATCCACATTTGAAGTGGCATCCGTTGCAAAACAGTTGACCGTGAGAACTAGCTAAATTTTTGATGGAGGATCTTCAAGGTGAGTTCAAACAACTAAGAGAGTTCCGACCTGAAACGATCCATAGATCAAGTCGCTATTGCCTAATCCCCACAAGCCAGAGTGAGAAATGTGAACGTCTTTCGGGTGGTAAACAGAACAAGCCGAAGGAAGGGCTCATTAAAATCGGATGGAGTCATTGATCAGGTGAAGGTGGGAGGAGGAGGGTGGAGAGGGCAAAAAACACTCGCGTGTTCACCTTGCCCATTGGATAGCCCACTTGAACATACACAAACACACACAAATGGATAAAAGTATATACACAGTCGCTTTGGTTGGCCACAAGACAGTGTAGAGGCAGGGCAACCGAAAGCGGGATTGCATTTTGTTGTAGATGCTAGCAAACGCAACGACTGAAATTGCACGATCGCCTCCTGGACTGCGGAGGTTTTACAATGTGGATTCAATGAAACCCATTGTGGCGTAACCAGCTGATGAACCCAATATTCAATTTTGGATGCACTGAAGACAAGCAAATGGAAGGAATTTGCCTGGTTCTCGGGATTCAGTAAGCCTTTAGCTAAAATGTCTTCACAGATAAGGGGAGGTGGAATGGTTTTGGATTAAAAATTATGCCTTTTCAAACCCACATCACTTCCGGAATTATACTGATCAAGGGATTCGTATTCAATAACTTTGAATAACCAAGAAACGGTACCTGAAGGAAGCTCATCGACACTCTTAGAGCCTTCTCTTTCGAGTTAAAAAAACAAAAACCACGTAGTCTACTTTTTCCTCTCTAGCAACGGAGGTAGCTTTAGGAAGTAAAGTGGAGCGTAGAGCAATGCGATCAGAGGTGAAGAGACTTAGATGGATTTTTCTAATGGTAGAGAGAAACAACGTGATAAAATGCTAATAGGCAAATGAGGTCAGCCACGGCGCAGCTTGTGAAACGGGTTTTTGCACTTGTTCCTTATCCGGTTCATGGAAAACTTGATTACGAGACATCGCCTCAGCTCTTGATAAGATGTGGATGTAATAAACGACAAATTCTTTCATACCATGACTTGATCAACGCATTGAAGCGATATTTTAATTACCATAAAGGAAGTTTGACTCACAAATCTTGGGTGGCGTAATTTTGATCAACCAGTCATCTGTCCATGTCGCGCACACGAGTTCAAGCAGTAAAATGTTTTGATGAGACATCCGTTAACTCCCAACAGCCACAAAAGTTATCAATACCGATTTAAAACCCAACTCTCTTGTGATGCATTGGGCATGACTTGAATGTATGCACACACTCTCAATGATTAGGCGGAGGTATAAATCAAAACGAGGCATTTTAATGCTCATCCGACCTTTCGAAAACGAGGGACATTCACACACTTCATCAACAAGCACTTGCGTTGGCATGAAATAGCAGAAGCTCCTACCTTCCGGTCGCAGATTCTCTCTCTTCCCGACTCCGAACTCGAGAACATCGGTGGGGAGCTTTAGGGGCGATTTGTGAACAGGGAAGATCACGATGGCGTGGTGGAGAGGGAGGCCTTAGGCCGGTAAAGTAATCCTGCAACTGTTGGAGAATCAGCTGCGTCGGCGCCGGCGGTGGAAATGGTGGCATTATTCTGGCAAGAAACACTTTTAGCTGAAAATGTATGATACTCCATGGTCATTTTACACTTTAATAGTAAACTGAACCTGAAGCCCGTGTGCCTCATAACGCCTTCAAAAATTAAGCAAAAGTCAAAACTCGGTTCGGACGAATCACCTCCAAACCATTGGGTGAAAATAAATGTAACCTACCACCTTTGACAATGCAAATATGTAGAAAAACATTGAAGGAACATGCGAAACTACTTCACATATCACAATTAAAAATCGTAGAAACGTCGGTTTGTTTAGAGGACTGCACAAGGCTGCTGACCCCTGCGGCCACGAGAGTGATTAATCTTGCCCTCGAGCCGGAAGTCTGACCCATCTAAGTAATCCGATTGCAAATCGACGAATCAATTCAAAAAGGCACTACTTTCGATAACAGTGAAAACTGTCCTTTGAAGTAATGACAGGCTGAAGAGAGATCGGGGAGGCCATTCAACTCACCGACTTGGTGTGGGTAAGAGCGCTGACTGCCGGAGCATTCCATTGCCCGTCTCGGAATGCCTCGCTCCTCCCTCCACCTCTTCATTCCCGTTTTCATCGTCATCGTCCTCGTCATCATCGATGGCTTCGCCCTCCTCTGGCGACGAATAATCTTCGCATTGTTTCGTGTGGAATTGAGAAAATATAAAACGTCTACTTATGTTTAATAAATAGGTTCAAATAATTAAGATGTGATACACACGGACATGTCGCCTCTCATTGGGCGACGACGCTTTGGACGACCTTCGAAGGCATTTGGAATCGACGTTCTCATCTCTCCCATCGCGATCTGTTAAGCTCGCAAATGAGCGTTTCCAGCCGCTCCTAAGCACGGGAAATATTTCAGTTGTCAGCAAGATATACTAAGTTAAATAATTCTACACCCTTCTCCTTAACCGTTATGTATAATTGACCCTTTAATCAACAGTGGGTAAAATTAGACAGGCTAAGATGTCGTGCACCGTGCGTAGATTATTAAAAAGACAGCCAGGCGAAGATGCAACTGAAGTCACCAACAACAAAACAGAAGCTTACTTATTCAAAAGCATCAATGAAATATGAAAATTCAATCCAGCTCCTATGCATCAGGCATAATCAAGGTTTCGGAGTTGGAAATTCAGTTCTTATAAAATTATCAAAAGTTTAAAAAGAAGATACAGTGATAATACGCACATAGGCTACGGATTATTGTTTTGAGGGCGTCACCCTCACCACTTAAAAGGCATGCCTCTATGTATAACTGCCATTTCAATGGTCTTTTTAGGTCCAAACTTAGAACTGATAAAGTACATTTCAAGCTAGTACCGTGAGTGGAATGAGGCATAAAGGAAAGTACCGACGCTAAGTGCCTGACAAAGTTCAGCATTTAGCACCACAATACAAGATTGATAAGATGTAGTAGGTTGTGGGTTTCTGATTCTATCGTAGTAGGCTAGAATCCACCAAATCTGCAAGCGCTCACAGAGAATGAGTGTTATATTAGCGTTACAACTTAAATAGAACCTATTAAACTGTGGGATATAATGGAGAGAGAGGCGTTGAAGGGTTTATGAATAATTTTTGGTGGCTGAAGCAACGGCCCCATAGAGATTCATGGTGCTCTTCATGCCAAAATTCCGGAAGTAGGAATCCACATACCTCGTTTTGTGCGAAAACGAAAGGGTGGATTATGCTATCCATAGAATTCCGCGTGGGATATTCACAAGAAAGACCCCACATGAAAAGAAGAATCCCATTGGAAAATTGTGACTTTTGAAAATACGGAGCGCCTCTGCAATCTGTGAAGGTTCAAGTGAGTTTTGATCTCTAACATGGGAGGGTTTGAGCCGAAAATCAACAGCGACGGCTAACAACATAGTAAAACTGCGACAGTGTGTTGAAAACGGCTTACCGTGCAGTGTTGTTGTGGCTGTCATTCTCCTCGGTATGAAGAAGAAATTGTCTGAAGAAGTCTGTGTAGAGCGCCAGGTGGTGTTGAGCAAGAGTCAACTCCTCTGTTAGGCGCTGATGTTGTTGCCGTTCTTGCTGCTGACCTCGCCGCGGGAGTGGAGACGCCGGGGGTGGCAGGATGGGCGACGACGATGATGGAAGCAAGTGGTGGGCGACTGCAGGAACTACAACTTTGCTGCGTAGCGTCGGAAACGACTCGCTGTCATCATCATCACTATCGATCACTGACACCACCGGTTGACCCTGACGTAACCGTCCGCTTCGGTATTGACGCGGCATAGCTCAACTGCACATTAATGAGGTACATTAACTCCTTTCCAATAATGATCAGTGCTTAACTAGCTTAGAACGCGAGTAATTGCAACAGTCGGAGACCTCGAGGGATTACAGTGCTTAAAAGTGGACAGGAGACCATCTACTCGAGCCAGTTGGGCCAGCAGATATGCCTCACGAACAAATATGATTATTAAATGAAACGAAACGGTTTAAATATTATGCCTACCTCAAACTCCATCAACAAAATAGCATACAAGTTGATAAATATCAAAGCGCAAGCATAATGCGTTGAAAGAAGACGTAAAAGGATGCGTTCTAGGATGTGATGTCAATTATTTTTCATAAGCAGATTTCCTCACAAACATATTTGGGGTGTTGGAATCTAGCACAACAACAAAAGGGAACGTGGGACGTCGAGAGTTAACTCATTTCACTCAGTAAAATCACGAACTCACACCATCACGACCAAAACATCAACGTCACTTCTCCTAAGGAACCGCAAAGTGAATTCAGAAACACAAACCACTAGTAACCCAGCAGCTAGATGATAGATAGGAACCACCATTCTGACACGAGATCACCAGTACCGCACCTCACCGGTCGCTAAACCGGAGGAAAATACCGCACCAAATGACTTAAACTCAGCTATGAACTGCCACTTAAGTTACTTGGAATCAGTAATCGCAGAAATAAATTCATAACAAGGTGTAAATGCTTTTAAACAACAAGTATATTTTATTTGACATCATTTTGCAACAGACAAGGGACGCGGCGCAATCGCGACTGAATCACCTATCATTCACAGCCTGGGGAGTGAACGCACACGTAATTCACAAGAGTCCTGACCAATGACATTACTATCATGGAAGAAATAGACCATTGATAAATTAATTTCTACGTCCAAATAAAAAGTGAGGTTTCTAGTTATTCCCACTTTTAAATGTTACGCGGTATTTGCCTTAGCAAAAGGCCAGGAGATGTACAAATAAAATTCTAGATTTGCACACTGAACGGCTACTCGACTAATTTATCGTCATAATGGCAGTTCGATTTGCGAAGCGTTTTCTACATTAATGCCATTTTTTAAATTAGTCGAATTTTTTTTGTAAAATGGCAAACATTTGGAGTAAAAGTACACAAACCCCCAGGTGATTTCCACAGTCTTCTAGTACGGATATTTAGAAACAAATACTAAATCGTAGCGCCTTCATACTTTTCAAAAGGTATTGAAAAGGCCCACGATCCAAACATGATTGTTTGTTAATTAAAACAGTCTAAGATCTAGGCTGATATTTTAAGTGAAAAGAAAATTAGTTCTGCGGAGGAACCCCCCTTCCCTCTTACCGCCCTTGTTATTAGAAGTCTGAACACGCCTCGACAGAGAGATCTTGCAGAAGACTTCAGGACGGGGATAAGTCGAGCCCCTGGAAGTCACCGCGCCGCTCTGCAACCAGGTTCAAGTTGTCGCCCCGCCTCAGGCCTAAAAAGCACATTCAAAGAACATAAGAATTGACACCTTCCATATACCCTTATCTTGCTTCACGAGCAATGGCATTATTACCATTCTATGCAAAAATATTGTTCGTGATACAGACTTGCAGGAATGCGATGAGCTGTAAAGTTAACTTACGGTTTTTATGCAGTTATGAGTATTCCCGTAAGTCTATTTTAAAAACGGTACATTCTACCCGAGCGAAATTAGTAGGGGACTGAAAGCCCTATCGCAGCTATATCCTGCACACTGGCGCAGTATGCTTTTGATTTATTCTGTAGATAATCCGAAAATAGAATTACAACTTGATACCTAATCCGTTAGGAATTCAGATTAGAGTTTCTTACATTTTTGTGTGAGACTCCAAAAAACGGTGTGTGTTAGTGTTGCGCCCCTCGACATTCTTGAAGACGATTGAGAGACATAATGCTTTGGCGGAAAGGGTATTGTTAACGTACGGACGGGCTGGGTGGCTACTTACATTGCTCGGGAGCCAGGCTGGCCAACAGCGGTACAATAGCGACGGTCCCACTTGGCACTTCGCCAAAATACTAATGCATTACAGTTAGCATCTGTGACGTTTAAAGCTACAAAGACCGGTGAAATATGTACAGTGCTACGCATGCAAGCAGCCGTTTTGCCAACTATAAAAGGCTTGTTGTGCCCCGCAGACTTCATTTGCTTTTTGCACTGCAACTTGCGTCGAATTCGCTGCCATGTCTCTACCTTTCTGTTCACTGAGACCTCTTTCTACTCTTCTTCCACAGTACAAGTGATTGACACTGGTTCTGCTTTAACTAACGCCTATTTGACCGTTGTATTCTTCTGGAGACTTGCCATCGGGACCATGACTATAGCGCCCCGAGACTTCCTTGGAAGCAAAAGAAGACATAATACCAGGATAGAATGTGTACATTCAGCGACCAGAGGGAGCGAGGCCGCTGGCATGGTCTTGAGGCCAGCCTACCCGGCTAGGGCAATATGGCCACCTAAGTGACCGAAACCGACAGTCACTTACAACGACGCCTCCCCACTTCGCCGTATTTGACCCCAGTGGTATTTCTTCTCTCTGTCTCAGAATGGCCCTCGAGAGCTACACTCTCACTGAATAGTTTAACAGAGATTTATATTACCCGCCGTCTTTATTGGCCTACCGCTAGGACTTTAATAAATCACAGAACTTGAAGACATACACATTCTACCCCTTTTCCTTGGAATTATGAGAAAAAATAGGTATTAGCGACTTCGTTCTGCCAATAGACGCACACAGTGATGGCAGTTATAGAAGCAAAGTTGACAACTACATTACATCGGGGCAGAGTCATCCAATCAGATTCTAGGTCCTTCTGCCAATGGAAATTGGCAGTGGAAGACGACTGACACTTTCTAAGGGGAACAAAGACAAGCACCAATTTACTTGCGATGGAACCCACTCAACGGTGTGGACGGAGCTATCAGCATCATGGATACGATTGTTGGGTAAGTTCACCAGTAATGTGGCAGAGCGTTGCCGAAATCTTATTTCAAAGCACTCAAATGACGGCGAAAAAGCTGCTCTTCTTTGCTAAAACAAGTAATAAAAACAAGGTTTTTCTATTCTTCCTAAATATGTCCAAGAACTCGAGTTGTTGTTCTTTACATTAACCGCCTCAATCGGAAAGATTGCGTTGACAGGGTCCAGTATGTTGAAACAAGTGAAAAGAGGAGTTGATAATTTTCATTACTTGTTCTTTTTGCTAAGAAATAACTTAAATAGAAGTAATACGAATTACTGAAGCGAGGTTTAGCAATTGTTTGCTGGCTAAGTTAGGCATCTATTTTTTTTTCGGGGATATGCGTGCTGCAATTTCTTTTCTGTCTGGTCTCTTTAGCCCCGGTTTTTGTTGTGTTTCTAAGTTATTTGTCTCTGTTATATACAATTTGGTAGAATTGACCTTAGGTAAAGCAATGTGGAAGGAGAGATTAAGTGAAACGATTTGAAAAGAACGTCATTTCAGAGACTGGTTGCTGTAGTCCAACACGGAACATGCTTTTTAATTATTTTTCCCTCCTACTTTCTATTGCAGACAAAACACCACCCGTACCGTATAACTACTACAATGCAAAAATTGGCTTTGGATTTGGAACATAACAGACTTTATGAGTCTCCAATTAAGGCATTTAGCAACTCTTACCTTAAGATGTGCTTTATTTTACTGAGGCTTTCGCAAGTACAGAAGGCGAGATAATATGTTGTCGACGTACAGTAGGGCTTAGGGACTACTGCCATAGCCCAGTAGACAGGCCTTTTGGTAGGGATGCAATGGCGGATCATTACATAGCCCTTCTCCTACTCGAAGCGTCGTCCCCGACGTTCCTGATGGTCAACAACCCGCGTCAGTCATCGCATTGTTGATAGTGCTGTAAGTAAACCACACTCATGAGCCCATCATGTTGGTCTTGGGGCTTCCATTCAATTGAGACGAAACAACAACTAGCATCAAAATTCTTGTTTTGCTTAAGATTTGTGTTGGGGGATAGAGCTTGTGCTGACTATCGCGTATGTTTATCGCTAGTCGTGAAAACAATGGTCCAAAAGCAGAGTCATATAACAAAGGGCAGAGTATAATAGTCCCGTGGGGGGTAGGACTTTGCGTCTATTACTCGTTGCCACTTTGTTCTCGCCTTATTGTTGTCCAGGCATATCTGTCTGGGTTCTAACCACGTGGTAGAGAAGTGAAGACACAGTAGACAGCTCCGTAATAAACTTTTCCACATGACTCATGGCTGCGGCTATTGTCGCTTCGGATGTTACGTGATTCCCTGCAGACCGTGGAACTGAAGTAGGCGCCGAAGTTTGACGTCAATTCAAAATCGTCACACATTCTATTCGTTTTGCTAGTGTTTATCACTTAGCAATGGAAAAGCGGAATGTTGCATTGGGAAGGGCTTGAGAAGGGTGCTGCTGTCACGGCTTGGAGGTCTGCCACTTTGTGCATGTGCAATGGTGGAATCCCACGTTTCCTCGTTTTTTAAAACCGAGAACTAGGCAACCAGGTAACTTTTTACAGTCGAACGAATCATAAAATACCCAAACGCCTACAACTCGTCCTCTTCTTTTGCAGACGGAGGATCAGATTCGAAAGCGACTTGGTCGTCTCAAGCTGTTTCCTAATGAAGTACGTTAAAACAAAAAACGGGTCAATTTCATTCTCTCTATGCAAACCCATTGTTATTTAGTCCTTAAAACGCCTCTCCTGGGCTAATGGAAATGCAAACGTTAACTACTGCACACTTTAGAGATTTGTACGAGCAACCACATCGACAGACCATCGCCAACAGACTGAAGCATGCGATCTGCACTTACTCACCTACTCATTTGGTGATATTCTGTGGATTCCTAACACAGCCGCTTCAGATCTGCCTCTTCTTGTAAGTGATGCCCGTCTTAGAAGGAGTTGATAAAAAAAATCATCATTCTATAACCACGGTTATAAATACGATAGCCTCTGATGTTAATTATGGTGTCAGTGACTTTATAGACAAAAGGCAACCATGCGGCACTTTTATGACCGCTTGCAGGGATCAGTAAGGAGATCAAATTGAGTGGACAACTTTGGAGTGGCATAAAAAGTCCGACAGGAGCAGAGGAACACTCGAGCTACCAGCGAGGGGATTGGGGGCGGCAAGGGAGACAGATGTTGACACACCACAGCTGTGTCCAGTGCCTTACGAACCTTTTGTTTCGCAAATCATCTGCCATATATATAAATTAGCAACTTTTTAATCCGTCTTAGCATGTGAAGCAAACAGGGTAATATAAAAGCTGACATTAGCACAAATGAAGTGCGCCTGCAAATGACTGCAGGCCTTCACGGCCTTCCACGCATGAGTATCCAGCGTTTTCATTTCGAATTTTTTACCGCTTTATTTCAAGGGTGTGAATCTGACCCGAATTCGGAGTGGAAGCGAATGTTCCTGGAGCGTCAGTTTTTGTGCTGAGATACTCAGAGTCTGCACGGACGCTCATGACTTGTTTCCAACTGATCCTCAGCAAGCCAATGAGCACATTTCCAATCTTCTGAACCTCCACAGAGATTCAAGAAAACCGGTTGGCTGGTTGCATCCAGTCGATCAATGGGCTGTTCCAGTTGGATTATTTTGTCCGCAGACATGCAGTATTCGCCGTAGCATTGTGATTGTGGGACAAAGGGGCCTTCGAAAAGAGGCCGTGCTCAAGCACATCTGGGCTCTTGCGCCTGACGCTTTCCACATTCCATCAAGCAAGTAGATAGTGTAGATAAGCTGCTACTATTAAATAACTAGTAGTAAATATATGTTAGGGTTTGAAATTTAGTGGTCTTCGAAGTTGACGACATTGATGAGGAATTCGTGGCGACGGGTGCCCACTGGCCGCTTGCACTAAGTGGCCTTGACGATGCCTTCAGTAATTTGAGAAAGCAGCAAAGAAAGCATGATGGAAATGATACCGCGTCCCAGCACATTTTAAGTGAGTTCAGACCACATTTCCCAACTTTTTTTCTCCTAACAGGAGCAGCTAGGAGGGCGGGTGCCCAGTTGTCCAACGAAATGCTAGCTTGCGCTCGACGCACAGTCAAGAGTGGCCGGATTCCAATAGTTGTGGTTGCCCTCTCACTTCTGAGAGAATGGCGCGCGTCAGCTGAATTGGCCGCTTTTGTTGTGCTATTGCAGTCAGCTAATACTAAGGTAATGTGTTTTAGCGCTTGCTAGATATCATTCCTAAATTGTGGCTCATGCTGGATGACGAGGCAACGCAAAGTGAAAATAATAAAGTCGATGCTTTTTGTTAATTAGCCCTTTGTTTGTGCACACCTTTGAAACTTGACTTGTAAATTTGTCTTGTTAAATGCTTTAGTAAATGTCAATTATTCCTTTTCTTAGTCTTGATATAGCGTTCAGGCATTGTCAAAGACAAAGACAAAAAACTTAGCCTCTTTACTTACTTTCGTATCCAAAGATGTGTCCACTCGTGGCACCAGAAAATGTAGACTTCTGCTTCATTCATACGCCAAGCAATCCGGTGAAGGCAGCGTCTGCAATCGCAAAAGCCTTCCACAACATCAACACCGGGAAAGGCTCGAGTACAATCCCATGGAAACCTGAAATTTGGTATACCGCATATCCAATATCGAGGTCTCTTACATGATTTGGTTAATACATCCGGGGTGGCGCTTATCATCTTTTAAAATAACGCTGATGGATCAAAAACGTGTAAATCATTATCTTGTTTGTTCAAATATAATTTTTTATTCAAATATTGCTCTATTCGCTTTCAGTAAATCAAAAAGTTTGTGCAGCACAGTGGGAGCACAACTGGGGCAAACAAATGCATCAAGATAAACAACTCAATCAGTTTATGTTTGTCTGCAAATTATGGCTTTAATAGTTAAGGTATTTAAATACTCAAACAAAATTACACAACCTATGCCCAAGTGCGTTCGCTACACAATTTGTATATAACAAAATTATTTGATCGAAGAGCCAACTTACACAAAATTAAAACAAAAAGAGCTGCTAGGATCTTAAGCACTTTTTGAACATAAATTTTGATTACAATTTTGTGATATTTCTTGGGGACTTTAACCACTCCACCTCAAGTTAAAGTCATCAAGGTCACCTAACCACGTTTACCATGTCGGGGGATGTTGTGAAGGGGAAGAAGCTTTTTGTTCAGCGGTGTTCGCAGTGTCACACGGTCGACAAAGGCGGTGGCCACAAAACCGGACCAAATCTTCATGGGTTATTCGGTAGGCAAACTGGCCAGGCTCCTGGTTACGATTACACTGCAGCGAACAAAAACAAAGGTAACTTCATTAAATTTCCTTCTCTATTTATGGAAGTTTTCCTTTCCTGCCTAATCACTGTGTGATGTTCTGCTCCTCAGCTATGTTCCTTTGTCGCCGGCTGTTTTTCCCTGTAGCTTATCGTTCCCCACTTATAACAACATTCCGATCGACACTTGATTTAGTTGTCTTGTTATTGCTTTTGCTTCTCTACAGGTGCGGTATGGGACGAAGCAACCCTTGATGAATACCTGATCAACCCGAAGAAGTATATACCTGGGACCAAAATGGTTTTTGCCGGTCTTAAGAAGGAAACCGATAGGGCTGATCTTATTGCGTATTTGAAGGAGGCCACAAAATGAGTCATCCGTGGGAGCCACGAAGTTTTTAATTTTCGAAAGCTTTTCTTTTCTAGACTTCGGACTGTTGCCTTTATCTTTAAACAAAATCAGGTCCACTTCTTTATAATGTAGCGTATATTGCCTTCCTGCCCCACCAAGCTGTATTTTAGATTGTTTTTCAGATTGCTTGTAGAAAAGTGATCATCCAAAGCTGTCGTCATTTTTCACGCCTTTCTATTCGTGGAAGTATTCTTCACATTGTTTCATTAATCCAAGCTTTGAGTTGGGCGCGTCACCTTGGTTCTACGGTTTCGCTGTTGCGTTATTTTTCTCACGTCTGGAATGTATTAGTTATTGGCTGTTGTTCTAGCTTGAGACAAAGCAACTTTCGATACATTACGGGTGGCAAATGCACGGCTTAGCCTCGCTCAAGGAGGTTTCTCACTTCAACCACTGATGGTACGAGTTTCGATTTTAGAGGTTTGAGATGGGCCTCTCCGATAGCAGCAGGATCTCGACTTACACCGCCGTCGGTCACTTTGAAATATTGTGAGCTAAATCAAGGTGAAATAGGGGCATCGAGGGCATTCATGCTGGTGGTCATGACTCCAGTTAACTCTCTTATCCGGAGCCGGTTGCTTGAAGCTTGCAATGTTTAAGCGCAACCTTTGGGGGTGTATACTTGAGCTTCTACATGGCTTATGATATTGTTAACCATTATGGCCTCAGACCTAGCCAGTCGGTTCACGCGCCCTCTGTGGTCTAGATCAGGCCAATCACAGTACTTAGGGTTGTGACTTGTCCGGACTGGTAGTGATCAAGCAGTAATCATCCTTTGAACGAAAAAAGCATGATTCATTCACAAATTAGGCTTCTAGGGACAGGCACTGTTCCATGCGGCCACGTGGCTCCGTTCGATCTTGTTCCATTGGATGCCGAACCTGGTTAGGTCTGGCGGTACAGTACCTTGGGTGCATCGGCTCGCTTTCTGGATACACTCCTAATAAAGATTTCGTGAAACGCAACATTATCATTCACGCAGAATCGCCACCTGATTTGCGGCTTTGTTTCAGTGATGCAACTTCAGCTGCGGAGCGTACGCTAGTAAGAGCCAAATGACTATAGCATGCTGAGTGGAAGTAATCGACGAGTTTTTAGCATTGTCGCCTACTTTTTTTGCTACCCTCATACAGTTTCACACACCCCAGAAGGTATTATAAACACATCAATTTTGACTGGAACCGAACGAGGCACATTCTCATGGCACCATGGCGACGTGACCAATTAAAACGATTTCCAACGTTAAAATCAACTGTGTTTGTTTATCAGGCGGCAGTCCAAATTGACCGCATCCGGAGTGAGCCTCCGATACCATGTGAGTTCCATCCGTTGTTCATAAATAGTGCATTTCGGTTGAAAGGGTCACAATATCATCCGCTGCATAGGGCAATGCAAATTGAGTGTAGAACGCTATGCAAAGAATAATTTGGCAAACGACTTGGTGTGCATGCCGAAATTTGACCTCCCGATAGTTAGCAATAAGGTTAACCGGTAAACCAGGGCTTCACCAGCAACCACAGTCCCAATAAGGCAGCCTTTTCCGCAGAAAAGCAATATATTTTCAGTTACTTTCACTCAATCATGGTATTGTTAGAATACTTAAGGACCCTGATGAGGTATCAGCTACAGAGAACACAAACAGGAGGTTGCGAGGCTGTAGAAATTCACGTGCGTGCTTCGCATGCCTCGACAACAGTCCCACAACCACGAAACCAACGACTCCACCACATACTTTTCGCCTGCCTCCCACCAATTCGTTGGTCAGTTTGTGCGTGAACCGCGTCAAGTCTGCATTAAGAATCATCCACGTGGTGTGACGGTGTGTGTGTGGAAGTCGTGTGCCTTGAACACGTGGGAGACATGCGACACCGAAATGAGATGGGAGTGCTTTTGAGGCGTGGCAGGAAACCAGGCAATGGACAGACACGACCTGAGTCATTCATTCAGGTGACACGTAGGCAGGTGAAGTGGATGGTGGAGGCGAATAACGCCTGCTTGTCGAGTGTCTTCTACGCATAGCCTTGCAGCCAGTAAAGTTTTGACGAAAACGTTGCGAATGATGGTAATGACGAGCTATGTGGTGGGTGATTGGAATGGCTTGGCGTGCCTCTACATTGCAGAACCAGCAGTCTGCCAAAATGTGCCGAGGAGGCTTGTCGTCGTCGTCGTCGTCGGTGCAGTTGCAGGTGGCATTGGGAGTGTTGTTGGTGGTGCTGGCTGATTGGAGGGGTGTGAGCACAGGCCTCGACAACGGCTTGGCCCTGACCCCACCAATGGGTTGGCTAACGTGGCAGCGCTTCCGATGTCAGACGGATTGTAAGACCTACCCACAGGACTGTGTGAGCGAGGCACTGGTGGTGCGACAGGCGCAGATGCTGGCACACGATGGTTGGTTGGCCAGAGGCTACGAGTACATCATCATTGACGACTGCTGGTCGGCGCACGAGCGCGATCCCACATCCCATCGCCTCCAACCCGACCCCACGCGCTTTCCCCACGTAAGTGTCCATTCTTCTCCCCACCCCTCTCTCTCTCTCTCTCTCTCTGTCTGTCTGTCCGTCCATCCGTCAATTCCGCCTTTCTGCCTTCCACACTCCTCACGTATCACGTGATGCACGGCTCTCCACCCCCTCACCCCACCGAGTCTTGGCGCACACCGTCTGACGTACTACCACTCCACTTGGCCAATTTGCAAGGCAAGTCCAAACACGCGACGGTGTGCATCGGCTTCTCGTCACCTGTGTGCACCTTCCATGCGTCAGATGAAGGCGGTTGGCATGCACATGCTAAGCATAGTGCTAAGCATAAAGCATGGGAACTGAGGTGGTGGAGGAGGCGTGTGAGTGAATGGGTGACCGTGGCAAATGGATGACCAGTCTTCCCCACAGTTTTTCTTTCGCAACAGGGGATGAAGTGGCTGTCGGACTTCGTGCACTCATTGGGTCTCAAATTCGGTATCTACTTGGATTTCGGCACGAAGACGTGTGCTGGTTTTCCGGGCAGTTTGGACTACCTGGAGGTGGACGCGGCCACCATGGCTGATTGGGCTGTCGACTACGTCAAAATGGACGGATGCTACAGCAAGCCTAGTGTATTTCATCTATCTCTTACTGAAATTTAAATTAGGAAATTACAAACTACTGTTCAGTAGATGTTTTTCCGTTTCATTTGTTCAACAGATTCAGCCCGATGGCTATGCAATGTTTGGAAGCTTTTTGAATGCCACTAATCGACCCATGGTGTTCTCCTGCAGCTATCCAGCCTATCAGCACTGGATTGATGGTGTAAATCTCAACTGGTCACAGCTTGCCGAGAACTGTAACCTTTGGAGAATGCTGGATGACATTCAGGTGAATTGGGCCCCAATTAGGCAAAACCAAGTTCTTTAATATCCATGTTTGTTTTCTCATAGGACTCATGGGCATCAGTACTCTCGATAATGCGTGATTACGAGGCGCATCGAAATACGCTGATCCCAGTGGCTGGACCGGGTCATTGGAATGACCTTGACATGCTAACGGGTGGAAATTTTGGACTCTCGTGGGACGAGACTCGCGTGCAGATGGGTATGTGGGCAATGCACGCCTCTCCTCTCATAATGTCTCTCGACTTAGCCACCGTCCGCCCCGAAATCAAAGAAGTAAGACGACACACCCTTACCTTCTCTCGCCTTGCCTTACCTTTCCCGCTAAAGCTCGGCTTCACAGCCACACCCATGGTTAATCGAAAACGCCTTTCATGTTTGGTTAGCCCTAATTGAAGAGAAATGCATTTTATGACTTGTATAGATTCTTCAGGCACCGCTCGTCATCCGTGTAAATCAGGACAAACTCGGCAAGCCAGCTGATCTTCTCATTCCCGTGGTTGGAATAAAGGTATGTCAGCAGTTGGCCATCCATCCACGCCGTTAAACAACTTTAAATTGACGGTGGATTAAAATGCATTTTAGGTGTGGAAACGAAAGCTGATGGATTTCAATGCAGGTTGGGCGTTGGCATTTCTCAACTTAAACGACGAAGCCGGCTTTCCGAGAGCCCTTGTTGTCAGCTTGCAGGAACTTGGAATCCCACCAAACGGTGAAACTGGAGGCACTTTCAAGTTGATCGACACATTCACAGGATTGGACCTCCTTACCACTAACTCAACCGAGGCTTTCGAAGTTCGCATCAATCCCAGTGGAATAGTTATGCTCGTTGTCCATCCACTCTGATGAACACTGGAACTTCTTAGCCATACAGACGCATTTTCATTCGGTCGTAACCAATCCTGCTTGTTTCGTAGCACACAATCCTTCACATACACCACTTCTTTGATTATTCGCATAGCGTGACGTCAACAACGGAGGTTGGAAGAGAAGAATTTTTGTGATGATGAATAAAACTTACAGACAACAAAAAGGGTGGCATAGGGGGTATCATCAAAGCAAATTGAGTAACTGGAAATTAAAAAAAGAAGCGGCAGAACCGGTGGCAATGTATCGTCAATCAGCATCGAGATGTAAGCCTAAGAAAGAGGTTGCACGATAAGCATGACAATCCCACTGGGGTTGACACGCACCTCAAAGGGTTCCGTGGCGTTTGTAGTGACAGAATCGATGCCAGTGAAGGCATTAATGAGCTTGAAAAGTCCCTTGTCAGGAATACCAACGTCTTTAAGGTTCAGCACAATGCGTCGAGGGAATCCTGTTTCGTCGCTGAGGTGAAGGAAAGCGAGGGCCCAACCGCCATTGAAGTCAGCCAATGATCGCTTCCAGACCTGTCGAGGCGGGATAGAAAGGTAAGGCGGGCACGCGAGTGACATCTATGCCTTAAAAGTGGATTTGATGGCTGTACTAACATTAATCCCCTCAATGGGATCCAGTTGGTCCGCTGGTTTGCCCAATTTGTCCTGATTTACACGAATCACAAGTTCTGCCTGGAGGATCTTGGGTTAAATGGGGAAAAAAGGGCGTCTCAGAGACGTCAAGGCGGTAGGCAATGTTGATATTAAAGATGGCTGCATTGTTACTTACCTCTTTGAAGTTGGAAAGCACAGTAGCCAAATCGACGGAGAGGATGAGAGGAGCAGCGTGCATCGACCACATGCCCATCTGAACGCGCGCCTCGTCCAATGACAACCCGAAATTCCCCCCAATCAGCATGTCAAGGTCATTCCAATGACCCCGACCAGCCACTGGGATCAGGGTATCTCGAAACGCCTCATATTGTGACATAATCGACTGCACTGACTGCCAGCTATCCTAGATGCAACACTTAAATTGCCATTCATTTCCTCTCACTTGAATGTCTTCAAGAAGACGCCACAAATTGCAGTTCTCCGCCAAACGGGTCCAATTCAAATAGACACCTTTTCTCCATGGTTGAAAAAGGGGATAACTACATTCGAAGACGATTGGACGATTTGTAGCATTCAAATATCGCCCGAATCGTTCGTAGCCATCAGCTTGTACCTAATAAGAACGTGTGTCAAATTGTTAAATCAAAACGGGACTATAGCAGTGAAGTGGAAAAAAATCCCCGTGAATACGATAAACAATAGGCAGACCTTTAAATCACTGTTACATCCGTCCATTTTGATGTAGTCGACAGCCCAATCAGCCATGGTGGCCGCGTCCACCTCCAGGTAGTCCAAACTGCCCGGAAAACCAGCACACGTCTTCGTGCCGAAATCCAAGTAGATACCGAATTTGAGACCCAATGAGTGCACGAAGTCCGACAGCCACTTCATCCCCTGTTGCGAAAGAAAAACTGTGGGGAAGACTGGTCATCCATTTGCCACGGTCACCCATTCACTCACACGCCTCCTCCACCACCTCAGTTCCCATGCTTTATGCTTAGCACTATGCTTAGCATGTGCATGCCAACCGCCTTCATCTGACGCATGGAAGGTGTACACAGGTGACGAGAAGCCGATGCACACCGTCGCGTGTTTGGACTTGCCTTGCAAATTGGCCAAGTGGAGTGGTAGTACGTCAGACGGTGTGCGCCAAGACTCGGTGGGGTGAGGGGGTGGAGAGCCGTGCATCACGTGATACGTGAGGAGTGTGGAAGGCAGAAAGGCGGAATTGACGGATGGACGGACAGACAGACAGAGAGAGAGAGAAGGGTAGGGAGAAGAATGGACACTTACGTGGGGAAAGCGCGTGGGGTCGGGTTGGAGGCGATGGGATGTGGGATCGCGCTCGTGCGCCGACCAGCAGTCGTCAATGATGATGTACTCGTAGCCTCTGGCCAACCAACCATCGTGTGCCAGCATCTGCGCCTGTCGCACCACCAGTGCCTCGCTCACACAGTCCTGTGGGTAGGTCTTACAATCCGTCTGACATCGGAAGCGCTGCCACGTTAGCCAACCCATTGGTGGGGTCAGGGCCAAGCCGTTGTCGAGGCCTGTGCTCACACCCCTCCAATCAGCCAGCACCACCAACAACACTCCCAATGCCACCTGCAACTGCACCGACGACGACGACGACGACAAGCCTCCTCGGCACATTTTGGCAGACTGCTGTTCTGTAATGAAGAGCCACGCCAAGCAATTCTAATCACCCATCACAGCTCGTCTTTATCATCCTTCACGACGATTTCGTCAAAACTTTACTGGCTGCAAGGCTATGCGTAGAAGACACTCGACAAGCAGGCGTTATTCGCCTCCACCATCCACTTCACCTGCCTACGTGTCACCTGAATGAATGACTCAGGTCGTGTCTGTCCATTGCCTGGTTTCCTGCCACGCCTCAAAAGCACTCCCATCTCATTTCGGTGTCGCATGTCTCCCACGTGTTCAAGGCACACGACTTCCACACACACACACACCGTCACACCACGTGGATGATTCTTAATGCAGACTTGACGCGGTTCACGCACAAACTGACCAACGAATTGGTGGGAGGCAGGCGAAAAGTATGTGGTGGAGTCGTTGGTTCCGTGGTTGTGGGACTGTAGTCGAGGTATGCGAAGCATGTACGTGAAGTGAAGGACGGTAAAGAGCAAAGTCAGCCCTCACGCAGGTACTCGAGACCGTACCCGGGTCTTGAGGTTGGATCGGGTAAAGTCGGTGTGCCTTCTTTTTGACTGTTATATACTTTCGCCCACATTTCTAGCCACTTTAACAATTTTGAGTGAAAATGTTCCAATATGTAATGCGGTGTGCGACAATACACTTTCCCATTTTATACGTCGAATGCCCCGCAGAAGCGTTCAAAGCCAAATTCGGTAGAAAACATCCAAGCTATTTGTACTTTTTAATTACAAAATAACTGTTCGAAGTACTTAAAATGCACACTCTTAACTACCACAATTTGTACCACTGCGCAATTTGCTTGTGATCTATAGGGACATGAAAGTAGAATAGAGTCTGTCATGTGCATATGGTCAGTTTAAATGTAATCAAAATAACCAAAAGATAGGCTCAAGATTACCTTATTGCTAATTAGAATTACACAATCTTCACCCGTGTTCTATGCCCACCAATGCACCCTATTCACTCAAAAAGGCAAGAAAGCAGGCCTTGGTGGTGCGAAACGTACGAGACTTACATGAATCCGGAGTAGAATGTAAAACATAGCCTACATGTTGTCAAATAGCATCTTGTAAACACGGAATTCCAATTGGTGAGAGCTGACATTGGTTTAACGAACGGATTCTGCGTGTTGACAGTTGTAGCTGCGATCCGGTGATACCCAATGGAGTCCCGGACCGTGGGGAGACGGCGGCATCAACATTCTGAATCCGTGTTCCAGCATCCACGACTTCAGTCGCTTCGAGTATCGTGTAGGAGAACTACTTTTTTTCTCAGATAGTAATAAAATTTCATTCTTACATGGAATTAAACCAATAGAAAGAGAGTGGTTTAGACGAATATACAGAAGAAAAAAAAGTGGAAACAACAGTTGCAACTTCAGCAACATGGATGAAGCAGGAGAAGAGGTGGAGAAAGGATGAGTCAGTTAGCTTTTTTGTCAGCTTGATATCGTGTAGGAGAGCGGCCGGCCGAAGGAAACTGTACAGGCCTTCGGTGAACCACCTAAACACAAACAAAACATCAAAACAGTATAACCATTTCACGTGATGAGGACTCAGAGCCTGCATGAACCCTGCAGAGTTGAGAGAAGTGCATTCACCAAAAACCCGTTAAGGCCAACAGATGATGGAAAAGAGGATAGAGAAGACCAAAAAACCCACATAGTCGTCTTCCGTGGATCTTTCAGACGTGACTTCGGAGTCCGCGATGACACTTCCGGTGTCGAAAGCCTCTCCACCTTCGGACTCTGACTTTGAACGTTTGGCGAAGAGTAGACACACCCACACAGTCAAAAAACTGCTGACAACCTAACGCATAGGATGTGGCTCTTAGAGTTCGGTGTGTTCGTGCATGCGGTTAGCGAAATGAAGTGAGCGAACAGAACACTTACCAGCCAGATAAGCCAGTAGATAATGTAGCGAAGGATAGCCTTTTCAAACACCTCACTGCCCAGTTTGTAGGCGACCAATGTTTCCACTATCATTGTGGCGCTACAAAAAGCAGCCAAATTTTCCCGTTACAAAGCTCTCCAGTGGCAAGAACCGGGAGTGAGTACAAGAACTCACGTAAAAATCCACATTTGAGAGCCAACACGTGTCACTTGGTCATCGGTGACGTAGTGGTAGAATTGCCTAGAAGTGCAAGAGGGTATGAGAGTTACAATGGATGGAAAAGTGGGGCGTTGAGCAGTGAGGCACACGCACAATTCCAAGTACTTTTGAAGAGATATGCAACAGTTGAGACTACATAATGGCGGCATCGAAGAAGTGATCACTGCTAACGGAAGAGAAAGTACAGTCAGGTATTGCAACTACCAAACCGCGTGAAAGCCATCCGCTTTTATGCACATAGCTTCACAACCTCTCCCAAAAGTATGAACAAAAGAAAAAAAGGAAAATTTCAACATTTAACCAATCCGAAAATAGCGATGGGTTTGGAGGAATCCCAACCAATAAAGTGACTCAACGGGTAATCCTGAAACACCCAAGTCAAGTAAACCACTACATCAAGAAGGCATAAAGTCGAATAGTTAAGAGCACTAAGACATCAACCTTTGATGTAAAATAATGCCAGAGATGGGATTAATCAAACGTGTGGACACCGAACTAAATCAAAACGTAAATGTTACATTTATACTAAAAGGGAAGGATAAAAAATGAATACATAAAACCGGTCTGGCGGATCTTGTGCATTAAAAAATAAATGCTTCTGAAGGAGTGAACATGAAAATCAAAAAGCAGCAGAGCGTATGCCTTCGGGATTGCATAAAAAGGAAGGTTATTCACTAAACTACGAACAAAAACTGCGGAGTAAATGCTGTCATTAACCAAGGCGGGTTTTTAAATGTTAGAGGTGATGGGAGCACCTGATAGCGGGGGCGGAAGAGAGAGTAGTAATGATGATTCGCACTTGGGTGAGAAAGTGTGAGGGCTTGACAATGAAAACGTGCTTCAGCCAGAAGATATTCAACTCCGCCATCTGCCAGAAGAATATGAGCACGGAAAGCTGAAGGACCCGCTTAAAGGAGGAATTTCTGTCCAACCAATGTGTCGGCGTCCAGCTGAAGGCGGAAAAGAATGCGGTAGGCGCTATTAGGATACCACTTCCAAAGTTGCTAATACTATCCCAGCTTAACACGATTACAGCATCACTGATGGCGTTGCTAGCAATAAACACGCATCTGCGTTACGTGTATCAGACCCCAAATTTGAGCAAACTGTTTGACAACGGGGGAGAAGGAGTGAAATGCTTATTCTATGGCCTTGATTGCCATGATACGCGCACGGTTCCTAGAGGAATGCCGCTATGGTAAGCGGCTGTTCCATCTCTGTACGGCATAGTACAAACTTTAGAACTACTTCCTCCCAAAATATTCATCCTCTCGCGATAAAATTTGTTTTGTAGGGGGCGCAATGCCAAATAACTCCAGTCGGATTGATGGATTACAATCATCTTATAATGAAGGCGTAATTCACAAGGCCACACATTGAAACGAAGGAAAGGGGAGGTGATGAATGTAGCAAAAGTAAGTTTCCAAATGTTACATTAAACAAAACACTAACGATGGCTTCGATTATCGACTCAGTGACAGCGTTTCCTCCTTCCTATGCCCATAGCCTTCCACTTCTTCAATGCATCAAAATGCTCTATGTCTTTATGCCTTATTACGCAGACAGTAAAGGTTTGAGACACTAATACCCTTCTTAAAGCGACTTATGAGTGATATATCAAGTCCTGTAAAAAGTAGTTTGCAGTTTTCAGAAATATAAGCGGCATTCAATCCTACACAAACACATCAGATTAAACGGCATTTGCCAATGCAATCTTTAAAAGCATATCAAAAGTCGTACCTAACTGGAGTGAATTGGAGGACGGCACGCTTGAGTTTGCCACGTTTGGAGGGGATGTCGCGGATGGACTCCCACTGATATGAGCGCGCATGGAACCACTGACAAAGAAGCATGCCACAAAATATACCGAGACCGTTGCATAGCAAGATGTCAAGAATGATGCTATCCCACCAACATTCCTGGAAGTTAGGCAGAATGTGCGAAAAGGCCACTTCGGTAATCTCCCAATTAATGGAGAGCGTCCACAGTATGAAGTAATGCCGCAACAAAATAGCCTTTATCACCCAACCGAAAAAGTGGCCAAAGGCAAACACATCAACGTGACTCCATACGCGCTCTAAAGTGACCTATACGAGAAATTATATATTATTTTAGGTATGCAAAACACCTGACTACAGTTGACAGCGTACTCCTTGTCCAGAATGTCGGAATAGCGCATTCGTTCCAAGCTAGGGTCCAAGTAAAAGAGAATTTTTCGGGCGTCTTCCAGACGCAAGAAGAGGGCAAAAACGAGACTAAGAAAGTACAGAAGACTTGCGCCAAAAACAACCCTCCAAACCAGAGGATGAGGCCGAACAAACGGACCTACGGATAAATAACCAATATAATCAAATGTGGATTTGAAGAACATTTGGAGAAAACTAACGCACCATTTGGCATAATCATCGTCGAGATTATTAGGAAAACGGTGACAGACACAATTGCCCCGTTAAAAAGACAGTCGTTAAGCGGAAGATCCGCTGGTCTATGGAGAATGAAGTAAAATACCGACACTGAACAAACCGAGTAAAGGCAAAATATGTCAAGCCGACAACGATAACGAAGAGGACGGTGATAGAACGCGGCTGATAAAATACATTTATCGAAATGTCTTGGACAGGCTGTTGCTCAATGTTCCGTCTAAAATACTCCTTTTCGACTGCAGATTCAGAAAACAATCTCCTCCTCAAGTTAGGGAGTCTCCCATGCATTTTGAACAGCCGACCTTGAAGGCAGAGAAGGACCTTTCACACCGCAAAGATTTCAAAAGTGTGGTCGAAAGGCTAATGCAAAGAAACAGTGTACAGACGTTAAAAGCATTCATTTATTCATTGTGGCATAAAAAGCACAGTTTTATGCACATGCTACATCATAGGTGAAGCGTTCACGACTTACCAAAGTCCCTAGTCAAGTTACAAACCAACCACCACACGTATCTCTGAGGCCTATTGCTATGTTTACATGTTTCACATATGTCCTTTGAGAGTGATTTACTGTTTGGTGAAGTGCTACATAAAGTTCATGAATTTTACGAAAAAGTGCATAGAAGGAATGCACATTGCAGTTTGTGGTTCCTATCTGGGACGTGGCTAAAGAATGTATGTAATGCGTTTTAACTCCTTTGCACATTAGTAATAAAGGCTTCTCCGTGCTACTTTGGCTAACTACAATTTCCTTAAGCTTTCTAAGAGGTGGATTAGTCTTCAACAGCTCATTCGAGATGCAGTGCCTTAAGCAATTCTCAAGGTTATAAAGTCATGGCTGTAGTACTTTGTTTGTTTGCACTGCCGGTGTTGATCAAGGTCACAGAGGTGGCCATCTTGCCCTAGCTGCGTAGGCTGGCCGCTGGATCATGCCAGCGGCTTGTTTCCCTCTGCTCGTTGAATATATACATTCCGCTCTAGCATTCTGCCTTCTTTTGCCTTCAAAAGAGCCTCGAGACGCTACAATGACACTTTGGCAGAAGGTGTATTTTTGATAGGAATGGGACTGAGTGGCTCCTGTCAAGGACAGGAAGGCTGGACGCTGAGCGATAATGCAGTGGCGGACCCGTAACCGCTCCTGGCTAAATAGCCATAACGCCTTTTGAGACCCTCTCAAAGGCAAAAAAACAATGCCAGGGCAGAATATATGTATAATAAGCAGAGGGAATTGGCCTGCTGGCATGGCCCGGAGGCTAGCCCACGCGCATGGAAAATGTGGTCAACCAAGTTACCGATACCGATGCAATACTTTGATTTCATATCTGCCGGTTTTAAGTCTCGGTCAAAGAGGCAGCCATATTGCTCTATCCGCGTGGGCTGGCCTTCGAGCCGTAACAGCAGCCCCAATCCCTCTCTCTCTTGACTAAGCATATGTTCTGCCTAGGCACTTGTGCTTTTGTTCGCCTTCAGGGGGGTCTAAGGATGCTACAATCGAAATTGACAATCTTACGAACAAAGATATTACGATCCGATTTTGAACACCATCTGGTGAATAAACTTTTGATTGACAGCTTCCAACTTTAAGTCATACAGCTACGTAAATACGCGTTGAATACTAAATGGCTATTAGTTTTTTTGGCATTGAGTATTGTGGCTAATTTATTCCCCTTTTAAAGGTCGCATCTAGTATTTCCACTTTAGCTTTAAGTGCTCTGTTAAGCAAAACCTAAGAATCTGTTTTAATTTTCCATGCTACAAAAATTGTTATTTTTAGTTATTCTGCTATTTTAATCTACGGTCTGCGTTTAGAGCGTTTTGTTCAGATTTGTTTGAGTCGCTTATTACGGGGCTGCGGGGCATTTTGGAGTTGGCACCTAGTCTTACTATTATTTGTGGTGTTGTCTTACCAGCAGGTTGAGAAGTCCGAAGGTGATTTGTTCTGGTTGATGAATCGGTGGCGTAATTGCTTCAGTGAGGTGTTTGAGTTCCTTAGAGGCTTCGCATACGTTTTGCATGGAATTTTTCTACTAAATCTGCATAAATTACTTCATTGTTTCTTTCGAAATTGGGAAAGTACAGAAC
This sequence comes from Taenia hydatigena, assembly GCA_036345935.2. Taxonomy (NCBI): domain Eukaryota; kingdom Metazoa; phylum Platyhelminthes; class Cestoda; order Cyclophyllidea; family Taeniidae; genus Taenia; species Taenia hydatigena. The sequence continues at coordinate 20,550,641 of JADWOT020000002.1, read as the reverse complement.
TTTGGTAGTATAGATCTCCATTTCATAATAGTATTGTGTTTGCGCACTTCTCAAGCTGTCTAAGACTGGGTTGGGATTTGAGGTTTTTTGTCAAAGTGCGGTTAGCTTATGTGCCTTTATCTGTAGATCACCTGAACGGTCGTCGCCTCAACGGATTTCTGTCCTTTGTGTGATTTCACCCTTTACGAACCTTCGATATGAGTCTCGCCTCGCGGCACAGCGGAGCTACGCAAGGCAGTAATCACACCAACGCAAACAATGCATCAAAGCCCGCTCACGGTAAATCAAATCGTATGGGTGGTCCCTTCGCCAGTCTGATTTCCGGACGCTTGGCGCTACCTCGGCAGTTGGTAGTACAAGCTAGAAATGCTCTAGACAATACCCCGGTGTCGATTCACCTCAGTTTTTCTGGCACAATTGGCCAGGGTACCTTTGGGCAGATTGAAAAGGCCACTCTTACCACTCCGCCTCCCACAAAGTCTGCCGATGAAAAGTCCTCTTCATCTGCTACAGCTAATTCCTCCGACAGCACAGTTTTATCAGTCGCTGTCAAGCGAGTGCTACAGGATCCACGCTACAAAAATCGGGAGTTGAGTATCATGCAGAAGCTCAGCAGGCATCCGAACGTGGTAAAATTTTACTACTACTACTTTTCCACTTCGTCCTCCGCGTCACGCACGCGGTCAAGGAATTCGCAACAGCCCTGCGAAGGCGTGTGCACGGACATGCCACCAAACGCGGATATGGACGTGTATTTGCATTTAGTGCTCGAGTGCTTTCCGGGCAGTCTGTGTGAATTGGTCTACATGTACTTTCAGCGTAATACGAGCATTCCGCCACTTACCGTCAAGTTGTTCACCTATCAGATGCTCAAAGCTCTAGCCTATCTGCACGGTCACCAAATTTGTCATAGAGATCTTAAGTCCTCAAACCTGCTTGTTAATGAGCAGACCATGGTTTTGAAACTATGTGATTTTGGCAGTGCAAAGGAAATGGTTCCCGGAACAACAAACGTGTCCTATATTTCTTCTCGGTAAGCTTATTCGAGTGTAAATGATTTGGCTTTCATTTTAATAATGCCAGTTTGTCGTCAGTGATGTTTGTTGAGTTAGAAAATAGTGCTCGGTCTCAACCAAATGCCTATTTGAATTTAGTGACGCTAGCGGTTAGCTAATTGAATTGCGCATTCCTGTCGAATCTGTTGTGCTCTAACCGGGTTACATGCGATTTGACCTCATGTAAGCACCTGCACACTATACATGCTAGCGAAGCTTGTGAACCTCTTGGTGCCTTTTCGAAATTGCGGTGAATGGTCATCATCCATGTGTCCTTCTTCAAGTAGACTGTGCGTTTGTGCTCCGAGCTCAGCAATCAACTTGGATGGTTTTCTTCAAATTTTGTCCTAAAAGCCTCGTTTCAGTATCTTTTACGTCGGATTCCTAGATGAGCTTTTTGAAAAATATTAATTACCTTCGATGTCTTCATTTTCAGTTTTTCTGCTGAGCCACATTGGTTAATCTATCGGTGTTTCCTAATTGAATGTAATCACCGCGTGGCGGTGCATTTCAACCTTATTAACAAGGTCCGTGTTTTAATTGGCCGGAGGGAATTTACAAAACACGGGGAAATAGAGGAATCCACAATCTGTTCCTGAGTCTTGAGGTTGTTTTTATAACTCTAGGTACTACCGAGCGCCGGAGTTGTTGTTCGGAGCGCAGATGTATACCTGTGCTATCGATACGTGGGGTGCAGGGTGTGTGTTGGCGGAAATGTTGCGTCATCAGTGTCTCTTCACAGGCGCCGATTCAGTGGACCAGCTGGTGAAAGTGATTCGAGTGCTGGGTACGCCAACGGCAGAGGACATTGCTAGCATGAACCCCATGTATGAGTCTTACAACTTCCCTGACGTGCAGTCTTGCCCGGTGAAGCTTTTCTTCCCACGCCATACACCGGCCGATCTGCTCGCACTCATGTCCAAAATGCTCGTATATAACCCCAACAATAGGCTGCCGCCGAGACAAGGTCTCCTTGATCGCGCATTTGATGAGATTCGGGATCTAAGGGCGGCTGGAGGTAAGTTGCCTAACGGCAGCCCTCTGCCACCGCACCTCTTTGATTCCGATCCACCTGATTTCTCGCAATCCGCTGCTGGTGACAAACCCTCCACCTCCGCCGCCACATCTGCCCAACCCAAGGACTCTACTGGCAAGCATTCTTGTAAGTGGTAGCATAAGAGATTTTGTTTGTTAAAAAATATCTATGCAGGCGTCGATGCTGGCTTAATAATAAGCTGGTAGTTTTGCGGAGACTGTCGTCTGGCGCATCGTTGTTGGTTTCTTTTTTGAGATGCAGTATTGTGCACCATTCCATAAAATTTAAAAAATATTAAAACTATGAAACATTCGCATTTGTATTAGCAGTTGGCAAAAGTTCGCCCGGTCTTTTCCCCTTTCACCCCAATCCATGCTTGTCGTAAATCTCCAACTGGTGGCTGCAGCTACGTACCGGAATATTTCTGTTAGATAAATCAATCCTAATGTATTATTTTAAACGTCTACTTCGTGGCCTTAGGATCTGCAACGGAGAGCCATTGATTTTGCGCTGGTTCGTTACTGCGTCTGTATTTTCCTTCTAGAGGTGTGCGTAGCACTGGCCCAAAAGTGCGCATTTTGACAATTCACTTTCATTGGCTGTGGTGGATGGTTACTTGGGAAATGGGTTTTAAAGCGGCTAATGTTGTAGTGTCGCAGTTAATTGAGTTTGAATCGTCGTTTGAACTATCATTTGGCTCTGCGTCATTATCACGGGTTTTCCTAAATAGTTAAATCTACCATTGAAGCTGGTATTCTTTGCTGACTATTTCTCCATTTTCTTATGGTGTTCCTCACCGCTCACCGAGGGAAAACTCTTCAGTCCTTTTGATGCTCAAGGCGGGGACCAGGAGTAACTATTTATTTTGATCCTCATGGCCAAATTTGCTTCTTTTTAAATAATTTACCCCAAAACCTCCGGTTTATAGTGCGGACATGTGAAGGCCTATGCATTTTGGGGCTACGAATTCTTTTACACCAGCTACTACGATTTAGAGCACTAATGCAGGAGACACTCATTGATGATTGCGGTGCCTCAACGCATCATTAATTTACGGTGTCGAAAGGCGAATTGACTTTTACCTAATTTTTTACCTCCAGCCGATATCAAAGTCCGGGGCAATGAGGTCTCCGGTAGCAGCAACAATGGTGGTCATCAGGAGTCCTCCAATGAAGTGGATCCAGCTACCGCTGGGACTGATTCATCGAAGTCGACAGAGGGGGCTAAGCAGGCCTCGGAGAACCCCACTGGCAACATCTCCTGATAGCCTTCCTCAGCACTGTTGCTCGCTCTGTCTCGCCATTGGGAAACAAAACAGTAAAGAGGAAAACAAATGATTGGACATCCCTCCGCCCTCCAACTCAACCACTCGCACGCACACCGGCACACTGAAGCACCGTAAATTGTTTGAGCATAGAATCACCCTATTTCTCCTCACCTCCTCCTCCTCCTCCTCCACATACACAGGCTCCCTAATTTTTACTACAGTCGTATTTCTTGGTCTCATAAGTCCTCAGCGTCCACTGTTTGTACCTCATGGTGTTTTCTCCCTACATACAAGGATCGGCATATCTCTTCCCCCCTTCCCCAAAATATCTTTTTCACCAACCCTTGCTCCATTTCCTGAACCTGTAAATGAAATCACTACTTTCACATGTGTTTGCTAGTGTGTATTCCATGCGACCGCACTGTTGTCTTGTGTGGGTGTGTACACGCGTGTGTGTGTGTGTATGCGAGTATACGCTGACGCCGTTGCCCTCTCTCCTGAACTGTCACAGTTTCAATAAACCTCTGTGCGCACCTCTCCCATCGTTTCCTCTTCCCCACAAAACAAGTGCCACTTGTTGCCACTATTACGAACTGCAAATCAATATGTCGCTCGACGAAAGAAAACGATTTTTGTTGTATTTTTTGTTTGGTGCTTGACTTCGTTTGGGGTTAGTTGACTTTCACGGTTGTCACGTTCCGGTGGATGGGTGTGCTGTTTCTCTTTTCCATTATAGGTCGACATTTTAGTTGGTTCCATTGGGAGCAGGAGTGGCGTTCGCGGTGTCACTGATTTGAGGTACGTCATTCAGTGGTTATGGTCGGCTCTCCGCCTAGTGGTAAAAGGCAATCAGGAGGGCGTTTTCGTTGAGTTTCTGGTGCACCCCGCTGCTGTTGCTGCGATTGCAAGGAGTTGTAGCGTGCAATTGTTTGTGTGTAGGCGTTGGTTGGTGCTCTATTGTGCTTTGAACTACTTTTGTGTTCTAACTCCTCGTAAGGTGACCGTTGGCTCTGAAGTGGTTCGAGCACCCGTCTACAGCCCGTTTGCCGGTCCGTTTAATTCATTTCCATCCATGCTCTTGGATGTGCATTCCAACGTGCGGAGCGTTCGGCTTTGTCTACTACTTTCAGGTTGTAAGGTGTTGGGTTTGGTGTATCGCCAGGTAGTCTGGCTTCCTGGTCATGCCGGTAGCTCTCCAGCTCTTCTGTTCATCGACAAGACACATTCTGCCCCAGTAGCGTGTCCTCTTTTGTCCTCAAGGCGATCTCAAAGCGCTACACTAACAGCCTCGACATTCACCACCACCCAAATGACAAGACATCGAAAATTGCTTTCAGTGCGGATACTTCTACCTCCTTCATTACCATTATCGGAATTAAACTTGCCATTAGGCCTGATCACAATCATGCCATCCCTAAGTGATGCTTCGACCTGTACTCTGAAATGACCTGGGTTCTGGATGCAGCTGGAGGTGAGTCAACTTCAACATATAGCTCAAAAACTTGCTTTCACTCCGGAAATAGTAGTAACGCTTTCCCACGGTGTAAAAAAAGGAACATTTCAAGCTTGGTGTGAGAGTTGCTCCCTTGCAATTTCGGTACCTGGAGTAGTAAGGTATTTTTAACGTCAATATTCAATATATAGACATAGAGTTTTTCCATTAGTCATTTAGATTGTTCTCCAGTGCCCCGGGGCTTTCCTGAATATAAAAGAAGGTGTAATGCTCGATGTTTGGCAGGGCTTGAGATTATTGGCATGGCTCGGTGGAGCCTCTAAGCGGTCAGTTATTAGAACCGGGAGTTAAACAACCATCTAAAGTGACGTGAGTGACGTGTACTTGAAACCTACCGCTCTCAATATTGGCGTGCAAGGCGGAATGATCTGACCTGTTGTGGACAAGTAACCCACAGTCCACACACACAAGCGTGTATGCATGCACACTGACCGCACGGCGCACCCAGAGAGAGGGAGAGAGAGCGGTGCTTGAACTTTGTCCTCTCTCGCTCTCTGTCTGTACGTCGGGGGTGGTTAAATAATGCCACAAAAGTACTTCCACTTGATCTCCTCCTCCCTCTTATTGTGGCTCTTCAAACATCACCCTCCCATTTCAACTCGCTGCGCGCCTTGCATTGATTGAAAGTTGAAATGGGGCGTCTTTCAATAGATCAAAGGTGTGCTATGTACTTGGCGGTTTCAAGCACTAGTGCTCGCTCCGACATGCATATCTAATCAGACAAAATTAGCTGGCCTCTTGACAAAGGGAAAACCAGTAAAATACACTTTTTTGTGCAATTTATTAATGCAATATGTTGGTTGTTTGTTTAATTGTTGGTACCAAGGCGCTTTGCTAGGCGCCTGGCCTTCGGACCATGCCAGTGGCACCCAAGACCCGTGTGTTGGCGGTGTGCACGTTGCCCGAGTAGGTTGTAATCTTCCATCTCCAGCCACGCCTCAGAAAAGGCAACTATCCCGAGACACACCTCTTTGTAGCTTAGAGTAACTGAAGCGACATTGGCCGTAGCTGTGAAGCATCTGGAATGTTTTCGTTAAGGAGTCGTCCTTCGCACCTATGTGTATATTTTAAAGTATTCTAATTTGACCTCTGGGGAGTAAGAAATATAAGATAATATTTCACCCTTTGCTGTGTGTGAATGACAGATGCGAATGGCAACCCTCCCAATCACTCCGACTGAAGTATTGTGTTCAGACGCTGAAAAGATGTAGAGGAAAAAGTAATTCATGATTTTATAATTACTTCACTGGGGACTTTTGCGTGTGGATCAAAGGTCGCTTTTTTGACCAGGATTTCGTAGCGCTCTGAGACCTACTCGAAGACGCACTAAGGGAATCGGTGTTACTGGGATGAGGCCATAGACCAGATCGCCCGGTGGCTCTACATTAGCGATCTCTCTAAGGTTGCCTTTTAGTAAAAAAAAGTCCAAATAGTTAAACAAACGATTAACGCAGTGCAGACTCCTTCTGGTTGTTATTCAATCACCTGCTTCCTCAAAAAGCATTTGTCACCAAATTTAATGAATGCACTGTTTTTCTTTCCCCAGCTGCGCACACACCTGTCCTTGCTTTTACCCATCCACCTGAAGTCACTAAAAGCCAAATGCTGGAAACGGCAAGTCGGTGTACAGCTTTGCTTTTAGATGCAGATTATGATCGCAGAGAAGCCTTGACAGCCCAATTGCTCAACTACGGGTCCCGTGCTTCTCCCATAGGCGATGTTGTTTAGACCGATGAGTCTGTCACCATAATGTCGACTAGCCTTGACCTTTACGTTCTCACCTCAAGTGTGACGTGGTGATTTAGGCCACGCGTCTAGTGAGGGGTGTGGAGATGAGCAATTTGGTATAAAATTACAACTTACACCTTTCCAACGCTGTGTCGCGAAATTTGCTGAAATCACCAGGATTTAATAGGGGGGGGGGGGGGGGGGGGACTACCGCACTTTGATTCAGCCCCAGCCTTCCCATCATCATCATCCCACTCACGAAAAGCGTTAGTTGGGCACTCATGGACATCGACGGCGCCTCATTAATAAGACAGGAAGAGTTAAAGGTTTTCGGTCCAATAGGATCTCCATCAGCAGCATAAACATGCATAACCTCCAGCCTTAGTCGCGCTTAATGGGCTCATGCAGCACGGCGATATTGGTCTTTTTTGTACTTATTTGTTCAGCTCCTAAGTAGTTTTTTGCATCTCTCATAATTGCACTTATTATTGCAGTACTTTTAGAATTTTTTTGTGGGGGAGGGAGTGGGCAGGGGAGGGAAACCGAAAGGCTGTGTTGCTGGTCCTATCGTACTTTAATTTTTAACATTCTCTAGTCCAGTGAGTGGCATTAATGTTTAGCACTTGCATGATTTCGGCTCCTGTTCAAGTAAGTTGAAGTCATTAAGGCGAGATTTTGGGTCCGATGCTAGTTTAAGCATTCACGAGCGAGTATACCTGGCTTGTGGATTAGCTTTATGGCTTTTTAGACTTCCAGTAGTCCGTGAAGTTACTGGCTTGGACTCAAGTTCAGGCCTCCCGGCAGAGGTACAGTGGCAGCGTCTTCAATACCCGCGCAATCGATGTGAGGAATTAAAATAATGATTAAAGTGTTTCAGGGCCTCACTCCTCCTTTGGGCGTCGTCTCCGACGCTCCCTTTCGTCATCACAACGTAGACGGTGCCGTAAGGAAAACACCCATCAACCAAACAACTGAGAAGTTGGCTGCAACGTCACCATTCCCTCCTGGCAATTCTACGATACCTGGAGATCTGTCCTGTGTGGGAAACTGTATTGGAAGACGCGCTTCCAACTCTAGCCGCAGCAACACTGGCCTAAACTGGAACCATGTAATATTAGTTCCATGGAGGTAGGGTTTAGCATCCATTCCTTATTACCACTCTGCTCTCACTTCAGTGCTGCCCAGACATATCTATCTGGGTTTTAATCAGCTAGTAGAGAGGAGGTACTGCGAGTTCACCACTTTATGCAGGCACGGTAGACAGCTCCGTAGCTAATTTTTCTGGATGCCTGCAGACCATGGTACTAGGGGAGTGGTATTCACCGAAGATGGACGACATTTTCAATCACCCTGAGAAGGCTTTTCACCGCAACACATGCACTTCTTCCAGCCTACAAAAATGTGCCACCCAGCAGTCTTTCAAAATAAGATTTCCATTCCGTTGCCATGAATGCAGTGGTCTGGGACTTGACTGAAGACGAAAGGATTACAGCTCACTTGCCGACGTAAAAGTCTTGGGAGACTATTGGCATAGTTCGAAGGCCAGGCATCCGACGGAGCTTTCAATTGGTCGCTAACAAGACCGCGAGTTGAGCAATTGATGCATAACATAGTAGCCCATAAATTAGCGTTTTGGTTGTTGTTACTCACCAAGGTATGAATAGAAATATTCCGTCGATGCCTTCCAAATCTACGCGGTGGCACTGCATCATGCATTACTTGCATGATTTTTTTACAAAATGTACCTCTCAGTGACTGGAGCCTTAACTGTCACCCGGAAAGTTCGCTCATGTTGTTTCAGCTTAGTCTCCTCAGGACTTGGCTGCATCAAATTTCAATTCATGATATTTCTACCACGAGGCCATCAAATTACAACAATTTTGGAGTTACCTTAATGAAGTCCATGGGTAGGATCTATTGCAATTGAACGAATGCAAATTGCAGGAGATCGGGTGGGAAATGCGTTGGAGGGTGAGACAGACAGTCATTTTCACAGCCAACGCAGGTGCTCTCCAGCAGGCATGCAATTTGAAGGGGCTGTTGTTGACAATTTTCAACGCCCAAGAACAAAACACGCTGTCGTGGCGTGTCATTGATAGGGAATTAAGACCGCGTTTGGAGGACAAACAGAAAGGAAAACAATTTGCTGAGCCTACATTATTGCCTTTTCATTTCAGTCAGTAAATTACCGACACCAGGTATCACCCAATCCAGTGTTTTTTCCCCCATTTCTTCTACTTTTAATTGTTGTTAAGCTCATCATTGGAGTGGACCTTACTTGTTCGCTTTTGCTCAAGTTTTAGGTTATACGAAAACCCCTATATCGCTAGGATTGCTGTTGCCATTGCTTCAATTGTTAACACATCGCGGTACGACAAAGAGGAACGAGTTAAATAAGCTCGGTATCGTACCTGGCTAGGTTAGCTTCCTTGCCTTCTTATTCTCTACCCTCGTCGTGCGTCAAATCGGGTGCAAGTAAGTCACTGCCATTGAACCGCCAACAGCAAAAACGGTGATGACGATGCGGGAAGAGGACTTTTTTATGTCACGCTTCTGGGTTTTGAGCATGTAAACGTGGCGTTCCGGGCGAGCAAAAGAAGGCATAATGCTAGGGCAAGACGTACATGTTCAGCAAACAGATGGAATGGGGCTACTGGCATGGCCCGGAGGCCAGCCCACTCGGCTGAAGCAGCATGGCCATCCCAGGTGGCCGAAACCGAAACCGGCAGCCAGAACAAACAAAGTCTTACAGTAGAAGTAGTGTCTTGGCTCGACATTTACCACTCCCAGCCTTTCACCCTAGTCGGTTGTGGGGCCTATCCTTGTGGCCAGGTCGTGGCTGCACTGCGCAGTTTCTACCATTATTTATTTGAGCCATTCTTTCGGTTATTTTGAAATAATTAGGTAAAGCTCCGTACAAAACTTTTAACTGGATGATTTCTGCTGATAACTCCAGTAAAGGACCACTTCTGTGCCCTTTTACCTCTCGCTTTCCCATATAATAGCAGAAGTGAAGAACTCATTTGAATAACGGCGCAAGAATTGTTGTAAAATAATAAAATTAAGATTCAGTACCTTTATTTGTGTGAATATGTAATGTGGTAGTAGATTGTTTAACTCGTAGTTATGCTAACAAGCTGCATGTCTGCCAAGTAGCCTGGTCTCCGGACCACGATCTGTAAGACTAAGGCAATGCATGGTCTGGACTATTTTCCTCTCAAGGCAGTCTTGGACGGCTACACTCGTGCCAGCGAAAAGCAAATCCCATCATAAAGTGTTCCACTAGTGGGCGATAAAAGCCATCAGAGCAAAAGAGGCGCGCATAAGCAGTGGCTGGTCTAAAATGACGTCAGTCTTCGGAAACTATCATAATCCTGTATTTCGCGGGATCGCTATTAATACCTGAGGCAATGCTAACCGTCAATTATCTAAAAAGTTTGTTTTGAGGCTGTTCACCCTGCCCGCATGGTGACATCGATGAGGCGGGCTTGCGACACCTCCTCCACTTCTCGCCTACCTGACAATAATTCGGACTGGCATGGCTACGCAGCATGGAAATGAGAACCACTTGCCAAGGAGAAATAGACGCGGGACCCAAACCACATGGAATTGCGCTGAATCTGGTCCACTGCCGTATGACTGCTCTTAAGCCATTGGTCCTTTGACTACTGATGGGCATGTCTGATGGCCAGCACATTCCGCCATCCACCAATACAGATCCCAAACAGGGCGAATTACCCATTGTAGCAGATTTGCCAAAGGAGATAAGCGATGCTACATTCGAGTGTATTTCTAGTTTAATTAAAATCCGTTGAATTGCGCGGGTGGTTGTTCAATGCTTTTTTTATGGCACCGATCACTTGGTGGCTCACTCAGGGAGGAAAGTCGAGAACGCAGCCTAAATGAGGGAATGGACCATATAAAACCCTGACTTTTGGTTTACCTGTGAACTCTGGGTCTTGACTATTCTCCCATCCTCTCTCCGCCCTGATCATTTCTGTATGTGAGCAATACATAATCTGCTCAAATGTCGCCTTCTTTTGTCTTTGGGAACATCTCAGCTCTCCACATTAGCCCGGCCGAGGAAGGTGCAACAAAGACACCTTAAATCCTGCATACTGCTATCCGAATCGGCGACAATAAGTGTTTCTGTTTGTACCAAACCTGCATTATGCGCGTGTACAAGTGGGTGAAGAATGTATGACGAAAGTAAACTATTTTTGCGTGGTCGTGTTTTATTCACCAACGTAACAAATGAAGAGCGTGTAATTAAGAGGTTTAAGGCCAGTGACCAAAGAATGAGCGTCTTACGGGAATCCATTGTTTGCAAACTAAAAGGCAACTGTGGTCCTTTTCACTGTTTAAGCGTGCTGTCAAGCGGTTGATACGCTCAATGACCAATGTCAGCAAAGTTGAGGATCTTTTAAGAGATTAGTTGTCTTATTCGCGAGAATACAGCCGTAAACAGGCTAGTTTGACGCCTACGCATTTTACACGTGATGGCAGTCTAGATCAGGGATAAACAAGTCTCGTGATTCGTCTTGCGCTTATGCACGTCGTAAAACTCGCACATTTGCTGGCCAACTTCGCGAACTTTGAAGACAGTGATGACCAACGTGAACTTCCTGCATTGCTAAAAGCCTCCCATGTCTTATGGAAAATTTTGAGCGACATGTTGCATTATTAAAACATGCATGGGATTAAAGTACAATTCCACTTTCAAATGAATAAGGAAGGTAGTAGTAGGGACATTGACTCCAAACATGCTAGAACGTGCAATGAAAACCAGTTTGTTTGCAGCTTCCCACTTTAGAATAACACAACCTCACTATTGCACAGCAAACTATTCTTTATGAAGAAGTACTTAGCTGTCTCTATGATTCAAAAGCAGGCAAACATAAAATAACATCAATTTTTGGGGACATGAAGTGGTGTAATCTATAAATTACTGCTTTTTCTAATTTTACTGGCTTTGTTTTAAGTGTTTGCATAGACTGTGATGCGACTGGTTGATACTGTTGGACCAATACCAATTTTGCCGCCTAACTTTTCGTCGGTGTGCTGCATTTGTTTCCTATTGTTGCTGATTTTACCTCTTGATTTGTTTTTACTGCTCAAACACAACTCGATCACTTTCACTTGTGGTAGGTGACTTAGAACAATTTATTTTAACTGTACCACGCCTCCTTGAGGCTGGACTTTTTATTATGCCTATTATAATGGTTTCGTGCTTGCTTTGGGATGCTTAAGGTGCCTGTGCAAGTGTTTGTGCGTAACAGAAATAGTGCCCTATTTTATAAGTTATCACGCTTGCGCTATAATACAAGCTCGGTGAATCCATTCGACTTAAGTCCTGGCCATCGTTTCATCTGCTTCTTTCGCCGTGTGGAACATTTTTGCTTTGAAAAGTGTTTGTGCGTTTTGACATTATCGTAACGTGTTTATCCGGCAAATGGTGAAGAGGTATTCCACGAGGCGTAACAATGAGGCAGCAAGTGCGACGTAATCCGCTATTATTCTGCCTTTGCATCCTACATGATTTAGTTTGATATAGTTTGATTGGTTTTGTTTGTGCGGGTCTGTATTTAAAGAAACATCTCGAAAGATTTTGAGTCTTATTTTCTTTGGTTGTGAAGCGTCCATCTTGCGTTTTCTAATCGTTGGGTTGGAGCTCTATTTTGAATGCCTTGAAGATGTCCCTGAAATGCGGAATTTCTTGGATATGAAGGTGGAATTTTATCCACCATGAACTATCTATGATCACATTTTGTCGAATATATCAATTAAAGAAGAGGGTCCCATATCTCTATTGCCTTTGATTCCTCGATGCTTCTTCTGAGCTAATTTTATGAAGTTGTTTGTTTCTTTATCGATCATATGTGCGTGAATTGAAGTAGTGAATTTGTCATATGCGCCACAGATTCCTGAAGAAGCGAAACTCACCACTTTGACTTGGTGGAGTATTTCAGTCCTCTATGCTTATACGCGACAAGATTATTCGTACATGAATGTGCTACTTTATGGAGAACTAGTAATATTCTAGACCGTTTTCTTGTGAAAATTATGAACACTCGTGCGATTATGATGTTTCTTCTATTGAAAGTTGTGTAATTTCCTGGGCCAAACCATGTGAATTTGTTATACTAGCATTTGTTTGCTTTCACTAAGGTATTATGGGTCTTTTCGGGATCTAGGTCAAGGGATTGGGCCTCTGCGGTGATTTGAGAACCCCCTTCCTTTATGTTATGCTATATTATTTCATGCAAACGCCTTAGTGTGCGGACTACAATCCTTTTTGTATTTATTCAGATTAACGATTGTTAGTTTCTCCCAACTAGTCATCCTGCTATCAAATTATACTAGATGAAGTGCCAGATCTTTTTTGCGATTGTTTGATCTGTTGAATGAGCCTGGTGATGGCGGGTTTTTGTGTCGCTTGTCTCAGCAGGGGTTAAAGTCGACGGCCATGTTTTCAATTCAAATGGTTGAACATTACTGCATGGTAGACCCTTTACTTCGGTTCTTTAAAAGCTTTGTCGCATTCACGTTCGCGATTAAGGCCCTTTCTATCGCATTCGGTTGGTTTATGCAAGAGACTGTGTTTGAGCCCATGAAATTGCTGTACGAAGTATCTCCTTATTTCGTCTACGACTAGAAAAGAGTTGAGTTGTTAGGGCGTAGAAGAGGAGTGGAATATGAGAACTCCCCTAAGGTCTGTTCGGATTGCGGGTGTTGTCAGTGGTTTCCTGTTTTGAGCGATGGCACAAACAAGGGATTTAGGCGCTCTCCAAGGGGTGACAAGAGAACTACTTGCTCTAATTGGTTTTCGACCTACCCTTGCATCGGTTCCATCGGTTCGGCAGCATGGGAGGTCTTTTTGTGAGCTCTTCGGAGGTGTAAATGATTTTTGTCATCGAAGTATTTATCAAAGAAGACTAACATTGGAATAGTGGTTGAGTAGGGATACTGATATCGCTGCTGATGTAGCTCGATTCTTGCTTACTATGGCCTTTCCATTCTTAGGCTCCCTTAGTGCCGAGAAGTTGGCAAGTATGCGAGGACCTTCATTTATAGTGGACAATAGCGGTCCACTTCCTTCCATCATTATTTTTTCTAGAAAAATGGCTAAGACTGAGAGGAAGGAGGAGATTAGCCAAAACGTTTCTTGGCTTCTGCTCTCCGATGTGCCACCGGGTACGCTGATAGGACTTGACACAAACGTATGGACAGTGGGTCCCAATTTTCGCGGCATTCGTGACATCCCCCTTGGGCTACACTACCTCTTCTTCAACGCGACCACGAACAGTTTGGAAGGAAAAACCGTCTCCGGCCCGCGATGCAGTCTTTTCCTCGATCTCACCAAGCCATGCGTCGTCAAAAAGCGTTGGGTCAAAGAGGCTGAGGAATTTTCGGACTTGCCTAGCGCCGAAGGCGACGTCGACTTGATGAGATCGAATCAAGCCGAAATGCAAATGTATCTGATAGCCTACCCCAATGAGAGGTAAATGCTGTGCTATAAATTTTTGTACGCCTTGTACTATCAAAAACACTTAGAATTGTTATTACAGATTTGCCAACTGGGTAGCGCTTTCCTCGTATATCACATTGGATACAATAACTAGGCTACAACCCTCGGGCAAATACATCTACTCCTGTGCCCTATTTCTGTCAGAAAAGTCAAATAGTCGTGATCGAGCCTCCCTGCCCATCCCCGCCCGCTTGTGTCGTGATTGCGAAGACGTTTCTGCGCCAGAATCAATTGCCAGAGGAGAGGAACAGTTGCCGGCTTTAAAGACTCTTCCAGAGACGGAAGTAAGATTCCGATTTATCGATTACCTCCAGATATTAGTTACACTGGACAGAACTGCCCCAACATCCACTCTACCCATCTGGATCGTCGCCAGCTGAGATAAGTCAGTACAACATGGACCAAACATACACTCTTAATCACATTATCACACAGCTGCAATGTCCTGGGGAGGAAATGTCATCATCCAGTGCACTGACGCCCGCCGAGGCTCGTCTGCTTGGCGAATTTCACTTTGCATTTGTCGTTTTCCTCCTCGGTAAGCCAATACATTCGCCCCATAAGTAATTGATGCAAATTTAGGTGAGGTCCTAGAGGGCTGGTACCAGTGGCGACGCCTCTTTTCCCTACTGGCAAACTGCGAGCGCGCGGTGGTGGAGAGGCCACGACTCTACAAAGTCCTTATTACGAGCCTCTACCGCCTCCTCATGTACAGCGCCAGCGGCGAGGCCACGGATAGCAATGAGATGGATGTCAACATGGCGGGACTCTTTCATTCTGGTGCAGAAGGCAAAGAGGGGAGAGGTTTGCTCGCTCAATTCGACGAGTGGCATGCGTGCCACAACGAACCCGCCTTTCTGCCGCACACATTGACGCGGCTCTTTGGTAACATTGCGGAGGCAGCAGCAACAGCTCCGTCAGACCGAATTCGACTGATGGAAGACATGTTGGGGCGTGGAGAGGGGCTTCGCGTCTGTCTGGAGCGACGCTTTAATGTGCGCCTCTCGGGACACCGAAACTCCGCTGGCGTGGACGGTGGGTTGCCGGCCGAAGAGGTGGATTGGGACACCGACGAAGCCCCTGTCATTGTCTGTGAATAAGCTCCACTTTATGTGCGCATATTACCCGAAATCTTAGAGTCGTCTGCAAAGGTGATGTTCTCACTAATAGGGCCTGGTTTGAGCCGCGGTAACCTATTTTTCCGGGGTGTCATTGAATGTACTTAACCACACGCGCTATCAATGCACCACTTTTTCTGTACAATTGTGTCAGTGCTTATGATTGGGATAAAATTATGGTAAGCTCACCTTGGCAACATACAAAGAAGCTCATTAATAGGGACGAGAGGGGGAGGGAATGGTTCGTAATATTTTTGGTGGGGTTGGCAATGTTCACTGGTATAGTCGTCAATTGGCGCTACTTAGTTTAGCTCTGGAGGAGAAGATGATGCAACTTAGTAGGACTTTATTGGCTCAAACATGGCAAAATAATAAAATAGGGGGAGGTTCTGATTGTCATGGCGGCGTCAATGTCATAACGACTTTCGACGCTTGATGGGTTTGACG
Organism: Taenia hydatigena; assembly: GCA_036345935.2. Taxonomy (NCBI): domain Eukaryota; kingdom Metazoa; phylum Platyhelminthes; class Cestoda; order Cyclophyllidea; family Taeniidae; genus Taenia; species Taenia hydatigena. Next base: position 20,534,949 of record JADWOT020000002.1, on the reverse strand, counting down.
TCCTGATTTTTCCAACGTCGAAAGATGTAACAAGTCCCAAAATAGATTGTCAACAGCGTGGTAGCCATTACCCAAGCAATCAATAACCATGCGAACCATGTGAGCTCGATCCAGTAGGACATCAAAGTACGGAGAGGCTGTGAGTGAGTAACCAAGTTGGTCAATGTATTAGGCTGGTTCTGTTGGGAATCTAAGGGTCCTAACAACACGACACTAATGCCATGAAGATGGGTCAAGCGTTTATTTTCAAAGCATTTTGATGGATACCGTAAATATTTTCGACCCTATGTAACCTTTACACACTTCGTGCCCTCATAATTAGTTCCCTTAGTTACAAGACCTGCAAATAAACAAGGTTGTTATTCCAATGAAAAATTCATTTAAAGATATCTGGAAAAATTATAAATTTTTGAATAAGTGGCATCCACTTTAAATGCACAGCAACTTATCTTATGGAAATAGTTTGCTATAATTCAATATTGACGCACTTGTGAGAACAATTATTAACGATGTTTTATTTAGGTATATTAGGAAAAGTTCGAAGCAATCATACCATTAGTGGAGCCAATAAAAATTTGCGGATTCACTGGCCCACATTACTACGAAAGTTCGCCCATTTTTTAGTGAAAACCGTCACCTAATGCTGTAACAGTTTGTGTGGGCCTGCAGCTGCTCTTGGACAACATTTTTAACCCTTAAAATCATGAACGATTTGTCTTTAAATGGTGGAGCATCTGACCACATAGCCGAATGCTTTGCCGTTTGTGGCCTTTCCGAGGCACCAACACCGTTTGACGTCTCAGAAATTCTGTTAAATGGTGAAGAGATCGTGCTTTCGGAATCCAAATGTTTGGATTTTTCCCGATACACGACTCCCATAATCGACATTCAGGTAATTGCTTAAAAATGTAGACTGTGTTATAGTTGGTTAACATAAGTCAGAAGGAGCATCCCCCTGATGGTTACCAAATGATCAACAAATCGGTCGGTGGGTCATCTGGATGCTTTTTGCAAAGCCGTTCTGGTGATGATTTGTGCATTTGCTATCGTCGTGGATATGACATTCCACCAATTGGTGATATTGGGTAAGGTTATACTGACTTATGCTCTTTATTTTCTTTGAAAAATGTCTCATTTACATCTTTATTTGCCAGACTTGTAGATACTGATCAGAGATTAAAGCCGAACTCGTCAAACATTACGCACACCATTAATCATCGTCCGGCATTGATTATGAAGAAGCGTTTTTTGCCCACCTCAAATATGTTTCTTTCGTACAGTCGTTTAGAAAACAACTACGGCGTTGATGAACTAGCACTTACAGACATTTGCATAATACTAAAGAAGAAAGGCGAATGTTGTCCACTGGGATACAAGGAGCTACCGCAAAAGTTAATTCATTCATTAGTAAGTGGTTCATTCGAGCGATTTTATCCCTTTTGGCAATTTTTCTGCTGCTCAGTTTTGCCGCTTTGCTACCGAACATTCTAGCCTGGACATTAATTCGCATTTTGCCTTAATATTTGTAGCTCTTTAGAACTTAGTCATTGGTCTTAAACTTAAGGTCAGTGAAAAATGCATAAAATCTGAAGCGCTGTAATTTAACGCATTTTCGTTTGTGTGAGCCTGGTGTCTTTTCTATCGATAGGGCTCACTGTGATCCTTCATTGCGGGATATTTTATGCGTGTCCATACGCGATTAATGGCGTCTTTTTTATTTCACTTCTAAGTATGGGCACATTGTCGTCATCAATTCTTCCTACGTTATTGGCTTACAGACCAAATTAGCTAGTGCTTTTGAAATGGTTTAGCTATGCGCCTTTTAAAGTGTATCTTGCAGACGGATTGAGACTATTGTGGCAAAGTGGTGTCAAGTCCCTTCTCTTCGACCTTTTTACCTCTCTAGAGAAAAGTCTGCTTGACCTATGCAAGAAAACTAACATTCACCTCTATTGCATCTATTTACCTTGCTTGTTATTGAAACATTGACTCACAGAGTTATTCGATTCGTTTGTTTAATATGCACTTTTTGCTATGTTTGTTACGAAAACACTGTCGATGAAAGTTGGTTGATGCGACAAGGTTTACTCATCATTTGTGTGTGTGTGTGTGTGTGCGCATGTATTTGTGTACCTATGCATATGTGTACTCCATGCCCGGAGTTGAACCAACTATCTCCCATGTTTAATCATGAGCAATCGTTATTCGAATCTTTGCATTAATAACATTTGTAATGCTAATGGTGCAATGAGTTGTTGCGGTGTGCTTTTCCACAACATCGAGCCATTTGCGTCTTCAGTTATTGGTGCTAGCATCTAGTTTGCACCTGTAACCAATTGGCTTGGACATATATTTGCCTTCCAGGATTTTTTGATGGCTCAACACACCCAAATTAGTGCATTGTGGATTCATTGCTCTTTTTGCTCACTGTGCTCCAGATAGTCTTTGTTAATGTGCATTACGCTTAATACATCAAGCGCCATTTTCGTGGCATCACTGTGGTGCAGAGGCTGTAATACCATCGCGGAAGAAGAGTTCCTTTGGAGTCAAAGCGTGGTGTGAGTGTACGGATCACTGATGCGCTTGTGTATGGTTGGGAGCAATCATATTCTTTCTACACCGAGATACTTCAACATTTTTCGTCATAACATGGTGTGCCTTTATGGTACTCCTTGTGGAGTGTCATATGGGATTCCCCCAATCCACTACTTCCAACCGTTGCTTTGCAATAGCTCCCTTGTGCGGCGTGTCTATGGTGTAATAAAGTTAGGTTTAAAAAATATTTGATGTGTACACAGATGCCGAGGTTAGTGTGATTGAGCATAGCATAGTGAGGTTCGCGAAGTTAATGAATTCTGAGGTGAAACTCCTTGAATTTATTTAAATTGTGATCATGTTGTAGATGGCAGACGATATGCATATCTGCTACAAAAAGTCCTTTGTAAAGCGCTACATCGCGACCTATCAACCGGAGGTGCTCATGTGGTACCACGTCCCCTCTGCTTCCTCTCCGCTCTCAATGGCGACAGGTACTTCTTTTTCTACTGCAAGATGGACCGCGCTATACTTTAAGGCCCATCCCATTTCCTGTTTTCTGTACTTGGTTGCCTTCGAAACAACCTTATTGGCTAGTAATATCTGCCAGAGAGTGGTTTGTCTGTACCTCAGGGAGAAAACAATGTCTGCTTGTTGACACAGGGTCACGCTCCTTTCAATCACTTCACTTTTCTTTCGCCTGTGTCCTGCCTCGTCCATTATCAGGAATAACGCCCACCGCGCTTATGTTTCTTACGTGGCGATGCTATCAGATCTGTCTGTAAATAGTCGAACAGAGAAAGTGTTATGCTTGTCGATTGGTTCATTCTCGGCCATTCCCTTTTCATTTAGATGAAATAGCACATCAGCCCATTTTTAACACCGTGGACGTTGCTACTCTGTCCAACTTTTGCCTGCCTTGGGGTGCAACTATTGAGTCCTGGTCGGTCGATCAAAATCCTCCTGGATCCGTTTTTTTCACCTTCGTCGTCACTAACGCCGCCTATCAAAAGGTACCTCCATCTCTACCCTGGCATTTCAGTGGTCCGATTAGCTGCCACTCTACGCAAGGCATCGTTGAAGTTCTGTGACGTGCGAAAAATTGTTTTGCTGTAGTTTGGAAGCTTTGAAATATTTTCACATAACTTTTCGATTCCCCCTGTTAATCGTGGCGAAACTCTGTGGATTCAATGACGGTATTACGCATTAAGGTAGCGATCAATCTGGAGAAAAATAGGTTATTTTTGACGGGGAATTTCAATTCATCTTATTTGCTTTGCTTCCATACTCGAAAATAATAACCGCAGTTTGGCTTTTTATGTCCTACTGAAACTCGGGGATATGTTGACGGTAATCTCTTGAAAGAAGGAGTGGAGACTCCGAGAAAATATTAAGTCGTTGGGGTTAAAGAGGTTTTGATCTGCGTGGTGTCGCAGACATGTTCGGTGTAGTTTTGTACGGGTGAAACGGATTGCCCTAAAAATTATTGTTGAAATGATTGTTTCGAGCGCCAACGTGACGTTGTGCGATTGATTTGGGGTTGGCCGCTTCTTGCTTGTAGTTCCATGGATCAGCACTAACCTTCTACGAGCCCTACGACGTGTCTCTGCTGGATCGAGATAGGTGCTACCGGCTGAATGTGGACCCAGAGCTTGTGCGAATGGAAGAGACAGAGGAAAAGGCAGAAGGGGAAGAGCAGCGACGGCGACGGGCGGCGGCAGTGGTGGTAAGAGAGGCGGAGGCGGAGCTTTTCACACAAGAGGAGCTGTTGGACATTGAGCAGCGTCAGGGCGTCTTCGCCTCTTCTCGCATCGGTGATCGTGTGCTCGGTGTCACCAAGACCCTCTGCCTCGTCTCACGGTTCAACTTTGGCAATGGACTCAAACCCTTCCTTGACTTCCTTCACTCCCGTTGTTTTGGTTCTAAAGGCCAGTCCATTCCTCTTGAAAGGTAGGGTGGGCGTTGTCCCTTTCTAGACGTGTAATGGGCTCAAATGTGGTTCAAATTCGGTAATCACCACTTAACCAAAGCTCTGCGATAAGAATTGTGCTAGTCTGTGAAACCTCTTGCCATTGAAATACCGCTCCGAATGTTGGCCATTGAGCGATGTCGCTGACTTAAGGTGCATTATTCAGTAGCTATGAATTATTCTATCCCTGTGGTAAAAGATGGTCGAGAAGGTCCACGGAGTTTACGCTGCAGCTCGCCGCAACGAATTTTGACCTGGAGAGACGTATGGAAGGTGTCCAATTGTTTATGTGCATTACAAAGCATGTGTGGGTTCTGAACCCCCTCCAAATGTTGGTTTGTCCTGATGTGGTTCGAGCTTGTCTGCTTGACGAATGCTACTTGGGTTTCAAGACTGCAAGCATGTCTCTCCGAGTGGTGGTGTGTAGTGTTCGAAGATGTGTTGACGGAACTTGTTGATTAAGCCTTATTATGACCAACTTAGTTGCAAGGATGAGTTATATTAAGGAACGCCTTTCATTCTGTTGAAAGTAGTGGATTGTTGTCATAATTGTCTACTGTGCATTATTCAATCACCAGTTGAACGTCGAGCAACAATTGCGACTGAACTCTACCTACTCGACTTGACATGATGTGAGGAAATCGTGCGCTGGACGAAGTTCTTCCTCCCTTAGAAGCAGCAATGGATTGAGGATGATGGGAAGGAGGGTCTTATCCGCACGAGGCAATGCAAGACTCCACACTCCATGGCATTAAATCTCATTCCCACTCCCATCCGCAGACTTATCATCCGTGTTCTTGGCATGAAATGTCCACTGACGATTCGACTTTTTCTTGACATTAGGCAACTGTGACATGACGGTAGTTAAGTCGTGTTTTCGACTACCTCATTCGCAACCGAGTATCTGTTCCAAACTAGAATACCTATTAATGCAATGGCCAAGTTGTGTCCTCACTGGGTGCTGGATTAATTTATCTCTTGGAGATCTATGCCAAAGTTTTTTTAACGCACTAAATAACGCCTTTTTTTGCCAATTTCGTGCCAAATTCAGATATCTAGCATTTATTCTCCGTGAAGTTCCCTTTCCTGATCACCGATCTCCCAACATCATTGTCGATGTAAGTTTCAGACTTGAATAGCCTTCTCTATTTTATCAACAAGGTTTCAACTGTTGCCTTCTGTTCGTCATTTCAGCTTGATACCTACCATATGCGGCTACAAATTCCTTATGGGAACTACCTTTCCAGGTCAGTGGTATCACGCATTACTTTTACAAATGCGCCCCTCTAAATTGGGGAATGCCATCGCATTTTTACGGGCTATGCATCTTGGTGCCTTGCTATTGATGGAGCCTGTCAATGTTGGGCGGATTGGCGTTTACGGGATCCGTTTTATGGCTTGCAGTTCTTCGGGTGAGCCCTATGCCCAATTGCTGCATCGCCTCGGCTCGGAGTTGACACTGCAGCTGATGGTGCAGCTCCTCACTGAGCAGAAGCTTCTCTTCGTCTCTGTCATGCCTGACCTCCTCGTAAACATCATTCAGCAGCTCATCATGGTGCGTTCTCCTCATCCCAATTTGCTCCTCCTTGTCTTGCTCTTGTTGCCAGATGGGTTACACTCCAGAACTGGAACCTTTTTATTGTTTGCACATTTTTATATTCTAATGGAAAAGTCATAGCACCAAGAACAAATGTGCTTTAGCACTACAGGTTTTTTTACAAGTACTTCTTGGAAGTCACTACTGAGAGATAAACGTCTTTTTTTCATTCGCTCTATTGAGACAAATGTTAGTTAACGTGCTTATCATTCGTAGTACCGAGCAAGTGCGATTTTACCAACGTGATACTCCATTGTCAACTAGTCCTCGATCGTTTCACATGATTGTCAGCTTACCTTTACTACCACGATCAGTGTGGTCGATCATCTCGCTCAGTTTTATCACTCTAACTCTGCATGTGTGTGTGTGTGCCTTCAGTTAATCCACCCACTGCGTTGGGTGCTGGTGTACATTCCGCTCATCCACATGCGGTGCATCCACGTGATTCAATCACCTTCGCCCTACCTCATTGGGGTGGACTCGCGCTTTTTCGAATTCTTCCAACTGCCTCCGGCGGAGGCAGACATCAGTGTGGTGGATCTAGACACACGCCTTTTTCGTCCCGCTGCCGTCACTGCGGTGGACGCTCGCGCCGTGCTGCCCCGTGGACCACAGAAGCGTCTGCGCGCCGCCTTAGTCCGCAATGAGGAGCGCTTGGCTGAGCTTGAACTGCGCATGCAAAAAGACACCAAAATGGGTGTCCGAGTTCAAGAGAAGTACAAAAGCCATCTGGTAGGCTGTGCCACGCTACCTTCCCCTTTTCCCTTTCCTTTCCTCCACAAAGGTTTTCTCATTAGGCTGACTACTTTTGGGGACCCTAAAGCCGTCGGGGTTGATTATGGCCAAGCCAGCTGAATGTTATTTTTCAGTCGCATCTTACGTGCAATTCATGGTGCCATGTATCAGTTTGGCAGCAAATTTGCGTTTACGAGATCTGGATGGCCTAGTTGGCCCGCCTTGAAAACGTCAGCTTGTTTATAGTCCTGAGAACAAAACGGTCTCGATGGGGGGCTGGAGGGAGAGGGAAACATCAACTCCAATTAGATCATTGAAGGCGTTTTTTGTCTACAATTCTTCTTGGATGGCCATTATTTGCTTGTTGCGTTTAATTCATGAAGTGAGATTTATCCGCATCTCCGCCTATACTTCTTTACTCTGGAGTAGTTGTCTTTATTTTGTAGAGAGATTAAGACGCCTGCATTGTTGCTTCACTCTATCGTTTTTGGTTGTTTGTGTTGCATTGTTTCAAAGGCAGAAATGACAGTTGTCACTGGCAGTAGTTATGCACGCTTTTCTTCCTAATACGTAGAATCGTTGGTGTATTTCACATTAACTTGATTCAATTCCACGAAAAGCTTCGCTCTCCCAGTGAGTCTGGAATTTTTTTCCCAATTATTTTAAGTTTAATGAATGATTGAATGGGTCAAGTAATGCATCCTTCATTTTTGTGTATCAGACTTATGTTTTTGAAACCTTCACTGCAGTCTCTACTGGGGACAAATGTGCGACGAGCATGCTACACCTTCATGACGGAGTTGTTGCAGGACTACCGCGAATTCCTTTTGCCCGTCACCTCCAAAGACAAGGAGCTCCTCTTCGACTCTGAGGGTGGGTGAAGTTGCCTCCTTAAAACTGCTGTGCGAGGGTTGACAAACTGGACGCACTGTCACTTGGTGTGATTCATCCTGCCATTGCTTTGTTGCATTCTCAATCACTCTCACCTTGGCCGATATGTGCGATTCATCCACCTCGACGCGGAATGTGATTTCGTTATTAGTTGGGAGCATACATTAACTCGACATGTTTCGATTGTTGAGTGTTGAGATGGGATGCAAATAGGGTATTTACATCTCCAAACTGCTCATCTATAAATCATATGTAAAACTCGGTTACTTGGCTTTCATTCACTGCTTTTGCTTCCACTAAATGGCTTTTCTTAGAAGGACTTGTATTATTTACATTGTGCCATATTGCATAACTCCTTTCTTCTTACAAGTCATAGTTATGGAATTAAGGATATTTATACCACGTAGGTACCTATCCGTCGCTTTCATCGAAATAAATAAGTGCTCGCTACCGTTTGGTAGGCAGCCTGCTGGGATCTTCGAATGCATGCATCTGATGCATCTCAGTAGTCGTTCGTAAGACAGTGATTACTGTTTGTAGACCTTAGTTGAAACCCAAAATTACTTCGTTTAATACTGTTTAGCAATGTGTTCATGTGCGTGTGTGTGTGTGCATGTAGGGTTCGTAAAGCACACGGCGGATCGCGCATCGAATGCCTTCTATGCAGCGCTGGTGGGGACACAGTTGTGGGCAGATTTTGTGCGGGATCTCAACTGCATTAGTGGGCGCACTGCTGAACTGGAAGCCTTCGATAACGCTATTGCCCATCTTCGCCTCAGTCGTGACCAACCCAGGGCGAAAGGTGGTGGTAGCCATAGCACCGGCGGCAGTGGAGGTGAAATTGCAGGAGGTGGAGGTGAGACGGGTTCTCAGGTCTCCAGCGGCTCGGGTGGCGACGCCGGTAGCGCTGCCTCTGCACCTCTTAACGGTCTCTCCGCTTCTCCCAGGGGCAGTCTCAGTGGTACCGATGGCAGCAGTCTCGGTGGCCGTCCTTTACCTCCCAGGTCAGTATGATTCCCACAATCCTTACTTAAATCCTTAAAAAGGCTTTGAAGCAAATGGAATGATAGTGCTTAGTATTTTCTTCGTATTTTGCTTAGTGAATCGGCTAATAACGCTGCATTTTCATTGATAATGGCATGTTCTCAAATGCGCCGCTTTCCGCAGTTACTATTCGGATTTCGGATTTCGGGGTTTCTTTCGGAACTGAGAACAACTGGAAGATGTAGATTTCAGCCTGAGGATAAAGTTGCACATTGCACTCCTTTTCGTCCCTTTTCGACCATAATGGTGAATTAGTGGCTATTTTTTTATCATAACAACCGCGCTGATGGTGGTCACCTTCTTTTGTTTAACAAACCCATTCTGATTTGTGTATACAACCGCTTTGACGCGCTTGTTTTGCTCCTCTCCCGCTCAGTGAGTGTCCTAGAGTGATCGGGCCGCCATCAGGCTTGCTTGAACTGGATCCGTTGTGCACAGACCTCCAGCTAAATAGCTTCACTTGGACCCAATGGGGTCATTTCCCCGAGACTGTCAATGCGTCCCTCTTGGACGAACTTTGCAATCGTCTTTGTCGTACTGGTACTGCTGCCGCTGCTACACTCTCATCGAGAACGGTGGTGACGAAGACGGAGAGGAGCAAGGAAGAGTCGATATTTCGCCTAGTTGACGACACTGACGTGACATTGGGCGATGATGAGGACTTTTCTCCCTCATTGCACCGCACTCCTCCCCCTTTCCCCTTCGTCCACGGCAACGGGGTGCCCGAGGCCCTGGGTGTGGCGCAGCTCAATTCTCTCCTCAAACGCACCCTACAAGAGACTACGGACTGTCTCATTGCCGGTCAGTTTTGTATGAACTTCCCCAAAAATTAACCTATGCGGTTATGACTCCTTTTTTGCTGTAAATTAAATTTAGTCAAGGTGATAGGTATTGGTCCTATTGCTGTTATTGCTACAGCGACGAAACGGCGCAATGCGGGTGGCGTGGCTTGGGCGGAGCAGTTGCTCTCGGAGGTCTACTCGCTTTGGTTCCTCCTCCTGCCCGCCTTCATCGCCTCGCTGCAACAACACAGTGGCGGTGAGAACAACGGTGATGGTGCCTGTCTGGAGGCTCGCCATTTCCTCTTCCTCGTCGTTGGCGTTTTCTTGCGTCTTTGGGACTCACCACTTCAACCTGTCGATCAGGTCAGATACACATCTTTGTGCATGTTAAAGCATCCTACGTCCTATTAGGATAGATGAGGATGTCAACTGATAAATCCCCAAGGAATCGGTTACTTGCTAAATGGACCTACTTTTTCACAGGTTGTTGATGTAGTGCCGTCATTCTGGTTGATTTACCAACTAAATGAGGAATAGGCTGCTATGATTACCCAGTCGCAATTTAGAGTTTTTTTTTGTTTTGAGCAGTAGAGACAGTTGACGATTTGACTGCATTGAGATGAGTGTAGGCAATGGTAGTCATTGAAGGTGGTTGTTTGCATCTCTAGGTGTATGTGCGCGTGCTAATTGCGTTGCTCTATGAATACGGCACCTCGGATCAGGGCGTGATTAGCTTCTGGAGCGGCCGACCGTTAAACGCACCCTCCTACGCCATGGCTAATCAGGTAGGCTCGTCTTGATTAGGAATTCCGGCATCCTACTCACTCGCGAATGCACAAAATAATTTATGCTCCTTGTCTTTCAGTTGCAACGCGATCTTGGCCACAAGTTGACTTCGGCTAGAAATGCAGAAGATGACGTTGGGTCGAGTACAGGTATGTCAACTACCCCATTCAGAGAAGTTACGCTCTATTTCTGTCAAACTGTGCATAGGAAGATTTGCAAGCTTTCCACGGGCGCCATTTTGCAATAGTAAATTAAAATATGAGCAGGAAAGTTACTGACAATGTGCATCTAAAGGTAGTAAAGTGAACCCAAAAGAATTTTTATACCTTTTAGAAGTGACTGTCACCTTTGTACCTCTCTCGTTCCTCTAGCCGCTGATCCACCGAGCCTAGTTCCACAAGCTCTATCAACGCCTATTCAGAATCGTGATGTCTCCTCTCCACACCATCCATCTGAAAGTCAGCCGTCTTTCAGTATTGGAGGCGATGAGGACGATGGCAATAATGGCGATGCTGTTGGTCTTAGCAAAAGCAGTAGCAATTTTAACCCTTCAAATAGCCAACTAGTTGGATCTATGGACAAAATTTCCATCACCGATGGGCACCATAAAGCGTCTGGCTCACTTGAGCCCGTGGAACCGACTCATTTCTCTAAAAAGTGAGTCACAATCTTGTCGGGGTTGTTTGTTTTGTTTCTCTCTCCCTTTTCCTCACCTCTTTTCCCTTCTCCAGAAGCTGGAAGTCGTTTGCACAGGCGTCAATGCGGAAACTGGCCTCCTTCAGGGTAGAGTACGTGAATCCAGATGTAATCACCTTGGAGCAGTCACCAACGTCGACGTCACCAACACCACAGCACTTGCGCAGTCGCAGTGTGAGCACCACCGTCAACAAGTCCATTGGCTACTTCAGTCTCTTTGGTCAACCAGGTAACGAAACGAGGCTGCCTCGCAACATGCGGCCTTGGGCCGTTGCCCCCACCTCCGTCTCCGTCACCTCCATCACCGCCGTTGCCGGCTCTGGTACTGTTTCCGCACCCGGCAACTCCATCATCTCTGCTGATGATGTTGATGAGCCTTTGAGGGTGGGTCTTACTTCTTCCTCACTTCTGGTCACCCTGATTTTGATAGATTTCCTAAAAAATATCCTATTGACGTGCAGTGGTGTCCGGAAAACGTGTGCCGTTATTTTGAAAATCCTAAAAGTGTCTTGTTATTCGGATTTTCATGTTGTTGTCAACTTATGTGGGCGTGGTTGGGCATCTTAGCAGAGTATAGATGCAACGCAGACGTCGCTGCAGTCTTCGATCTCATCGTCGTCATGGCTACAGCTGCTACAGCGCCACCTACCGGCCTCTACGATGTCGCCAACCCCCTCTCGACGCCATGAAATTAGTGATACGCCACGTGGTTCCATCACCTCCATTGAGGAGGGTGTCGTAAACACCTCTGTTGCTGCAACTCCCCTCACGTTCTCCTTCGACCCTCAGCTTGCTGGTGCGTTAAATTTAGGCCATGTATCTGTACCTCACCATCTGTCGACGAGTGGTCAATCTTCTGTTGAAGTGATCACGTAGCATTCAAAATTACGTTTAGTACGTCTTTTGTAGTGAAACCCCCTGTCTCCTCTGGCTTCAATTAACATGGGCAGTTGTGATATTCAGTAATTGCATTTATTAAACGCCTATTGGTGCCAGTGTCGGCAATGAGATGAGGTTAGGTAATGAGGCACTCATCGCCAAAATCAAGATCGCGTTCACCTTCTTTTCCAGTCAGGTCTACACTGAATCTCACTGCTATTAGTTGCTGCATAGCTGATTACGTTAAAGTTGTGACTTAAATTGATACGTTAGATTACGTAGACTCCTCCCTTGTGTTCCATTCAGTGCTGTCCTATCAGCCAACCTCGTGGTATACCATAGCAGGACCGGTGGCTGTAGGATTAATGGGGGATCGTGTGTGTCTGGTAAATCCACTAGTGATGAAACCGTCTCCATCATCGCTCCAGTCCTCCGCCACTGCTCCCTCCTCCGCTGCCATGCGGCGGCGTCGTTCGCGCTCCTCCTCACTTGCAGCAGCACGCCGTGAGGGTGGCCTTAAGCAATCGCCCTCGGCGTCCTTCCCCCTTCTTAACCTCAGTAAGTCCACTCCGCGTCACCAGGATTGTCTGCCGACTGTCTGGCTGACGGAGAGTAAGATGAATGCCTTTTGTTGAAGCATCCGAGGAGCCAGTGCAGAGTCATGCCCGTTCGGAATCACCGAGGTCTTTGAAACCACCACCACCGATACGAAGGCCTCCCTCTGCGGCAGCGAGGCCATCCGTAGGGCCTGCGATAGCGCCTCGAGTGCAGGAACTGAGAGTTGTCTTCACTACCTGCACGCCGTGTGGAACCTGCTCTCGACTCTTTTACGACGAGGAAATAATGGCGATGTGGGTAGCAGCAGGTGATCCACCGTACGCCGGGCTCTCCTGTAGCATTTGTCGTCATTCTCTCGTGCCAAAGCTCACAGTACGCACCATTGCCATCCTCGAGCTCCCTCCTCCCAACACTGCTGCCGCGACTCCTCTCTCGCACGGCCTTATCGAGCAATCAGTTCCTTTCCTCAGCCCTCTGGTGCTGCGTCGTCAGCTAGAGGCGGTGGTCGATAGCGGTGGAGGAGGTGGGGGCGGGGGCAGCAAAGGCTGCATAGATAGCATGGCGGTGCAGGCGCTGTCCTCGGCCGGCCTGCTCTCTCACCGACGCGGAAGAGTGCTACTGTGGAACCTAGTTTACTTACTGCATCGCGCTGGCCTACCCACCCATCTACTCGATGCTTACTCTGCCTGGCTTATGGATGCCCAGGCCGAGGCGCGTCGGTTGGGCGGCGGACGGCGCGTCCTCCTTGGTGGCTCGCTCACCATCGCTCGCGCTCTCTCGGTCAGTTTGGCTAGTCAGTCTCAAAAATTTGCTGCTGTGGTCGTACTGTTACTGTACCGGTGTTATTTGTTGCCGTTAACTCTCTCCTTTTCTCCCCTATCCAGGAGGTGACTCTGAGTCCCGACTTGCCGGTGTGTCTGGTGGCGAGGTGGGATGCTTTTCCACGTAAATCTGCCACAGGCAAGGAAGTGCCGATGCTCTACCGTCTTTGGGACAGTACCCACCCCACCGGCTGCCGTAAGTGTACTCTTGCAAGCCTTCCACTTTCATACACCTGTCATCAATTCACAGAAATTATCCAGTTGAGAAACCTCATGTCTTAAAGAGCAGTTGTGTAACAAAGATTTTTTTTGTGATTCATGCTCTTCATAAGTCATCAAACTATAGCGATTAAGTGGAAATGAGCATTCTATGCGGCGCTTTTCTATCTCAACAAATTTTGCAACTTCTCAATTATGTGGGTTTACACTCTCCCTCTCGAAACTTTCCAAGATAGTCCCATTTTAATGCTGGATCATTTGTGATTGAATATGAGCATTAGGTGTGTTGAAACCTTGAGCTCTGGTTCTTTTAATGCCTTTACTAGCGTGAAGGTAGACGCTATTTAGTGCATCGGCTAAGGAATCGTGTGTGAATCTTTTCAGTGAGTCCGACGAGTAGTGTGGCAGATCTGACGGCATCAGTGGGCAGAGAGGAGCGACAGCAGTGCGCGCTAGAGGAGGTCGTGCAAATGGCAGGCGACGCCTTGACCTACGGGAATGTCGGTGGGGCCATTTCCGCTCTTCGCTCCCACAAACGCACCGCCACCCACTCCGTCCATCGCGAGTTGCTCCTCCTCTACGCACGCATCCACGGCACATCTTGGCAACAACTCAGTGAGTCTATGGGATGCAAAAATACGTCAATTTTGATGGTTCTGTATTCTCGACATCCTCTTTTTCTCCCTCGCCTTTCTAATAGACAAATTCGATACCAGCTACATCGCTTACTTGTTTGATGAGATGCAACAAGCTGGTGTTCAACAGCAGGAGCAACAGCAGCGGTGGCGTGCAAACGACGAACTGCCTCCTTCAGCTACCGCGCTGGCGTGTCGATGCGTCTTCAGGAACCTCGCACTCACTTAGACCCTTCCCTGCTGCATTAGTACTAGTCCCCTCTTTGTTTCCGACGTTACTCATGGTTTGTTTCTCTACGCGCATGTGATCGAATTGTGATTATTACCCTCGGTGACCGCTTTACCTTGTATAAATAACACCGTAACCAATGCGGGTGTCTTGGATATCACTTGCGGGGTGTCAATTGTTCCATTGTCCAGGGTTTTGGCTCTACTGGTGGACTTTGATCGTTTGGTTGAATGCTATACGAGCATATTTCGTCGGTGGGGTGGGTGGTAGCGTCAGAATTGTCAGCTTCTTATATCACTGTGTAAATTAAATGATGGTCATGTTTCGTTGATTAGAAAAAATTTCACAATAAGCTTCTCTAATGCATTTAGGAGGCAAATTGCTTTGGAATTTAACAGATCTCATGAGCAACGATTGTGCTTTTGAACTCGAAAACTTGCCCTGCTTAAGTTAATACGCATAAATTAAAAGGGTGAAGTAAGAATCATGTGCTGTGTGTTAAATTACAACTATAATGATTTTTGATCATTTACCTAAGTGTTTGTTTTTCTATATAGGCTTTAGTTATTAGGACCATAGCACTAAAATAAAAATTCGGGTCTGCTGCAAACTCCTCCTGGTTTGTCGGGCTTGCATTCAGTAAAGTAGATTTGCACCAAATTACATATACACAATAATTTCGTGCTTTTGATGTAAGCAAAGCATAGCCGTATCATTGTAAACGGCTTATAATTTTACTGACGCAATCAACTACGCATTTTACTAATTATGCCTGGTAGTAGTGAGGCAAAGAATATAATTTGACATTTTGCAACGTTTTAGTCCTGAAAAATCATCTGACTCGAGTTTATTTGATCAAACATCACGACACATAACCAATCTTTTGTTTAACAAGTTTTAGAATTGGAGGTTTTGGCTTTTTATATTCACTTTATAGGTATTGCAAAAACACAATGCTCTATATTTACCTTCTCACAATATCAGTTGGATTTGTTTGCAACTTCTTTGCTACAATTCTGCCATTCTGGTTTGCAAGATACCCTAGTGCCAAAACCCGATTTGTACGTCTCGGATTGTGGGAACTATGTTTGGACAACTTCATGTCACCCCTAGATCAACAACGTCTCTACAATGGCTGTTTCTACATTTTTGATAGTAAAATTACCCCGCTACGACCGCTCTTCTTTGCGGGTACCTCTAATATCTTTTAGTTTTTTTAATTGTGCAGTATGGTTTCATGTCGCACAAGCACTTCAGAGTTTAAGCATGACTGTACACACAGCCATTGTTGGGTGTGGATTTGGCATGCTCTTCAATGTCTTCGACAAACAAAGCCCAAGGACAGTGCTAAGCTCAGTCTGTCTCCTCGTACTAAATTGTGAGTTTCATCATTGAGCTTTTATCACCTTTTTTCTACAAATACACTTATTCATACATACAGGTTGGGTGTTGCTGACGCAGCTGGGTGTTGTGGGAGTAAATCTGGACCTTGAAAAGAAACAGACGGGCATTCAAAGTACAAATACGTGGATGTCAGAGGCCGACCAGTCTAGTCTCTCCTGGTCCTTCGGATTGGCCGCCTTTGCACTCCTCTTCGTTCTCATTGCACTCAACATTCTCGTTTGGTGTGTCTATCCCAGAAAGTGAGCTCCTTATTTCAGCCCTGGCATATTCCATGCAAGAGACCTCTAGAACGCTACTTAATTGTCCACTTGGTTATGCAGCGAGATTCATAATATTGCAAAATTGCAATATTTATCGACGCACATAAATGGATGTAATTCCTTATAATCTGTGTTTGACTACTTTAAAGTCAAAATGCATCGAAGTTCACAATATAAAGTGTGCATAAGATTAAGCTACGGCGGTGGTAAAAAATGGAATCCAACAGCCACATAAATCCCTAGCCTGAGGTCCTATCTGTCAGCTGTGTGACATACGAAAGAAAGATAATGTTGAGATTGTGTTTTACCTTGCCACCACGACAGAGTAAGTTAGGTAGGCATTCATCTGCACGCTATGCAAATAGCCTTGTGAATGATGGCGCTCCTTGCATATTTTGCAAATGTTTGCCTGTATTCACTATACAGAGAGAATGGTAACGCCCTTGCTGCTATAGCAACGTCAGTGTATATTTTATCCATACGTACTGCACGAAAATGGAGGGGGGGGGAAGTGATGCAGTTTTGTTGAAATAATAATTTCGTATGTTACTAAGTAGCGAAGCGAGATTTGGCACGGTTAAGTTTGTAGCATTCAAATCACCGTTATTGCCGGTAGGGAGAGAGGCGGTCGTCTGCTGACGCAGGCATGGACTTGCCCTACCAGCAAGGATCTGCCGTGCTGTCGCGCACAGAACTCACCCTATCGACGCGTTTCTCTTCAAGAGGCTAGGAGAGCCGGTAGTCTTCGCACGCAGCAGCAGATGGAGTTGACACGACTCCATCATCAGACAGCTGAGTCTTCACGAGACACTGACCACTCCTCGCTGGACGTTGGCACATATGACCCGCGCTCCGCAGATGCAGTGGTAATCATCTCCTTACCCCTTATTACTGGCATTCCACAGACGTAGGTTCACAATTCAAAGCAAACATTAAGTGTGGCAAACTTAAACTTTGCTTTGAAGAGTGAGGGAAACGCGAGTGAAGGTATTCCCGTCTCCCTGGCTGAGAACTCGGCGGCAGTAGTGAAGTTGGGAGAGGATGTGGTGCATGAGAGGAGGACTACTTCGCATCAGCCTGATCCTCGAATAGCCGTTGATGAGAACTTCAGTCGCGTATCCAGTCGTATGTCTAGCGTTCGCTCCTCCAATGGGGTGAGTTGCCACAGCCCCATTACTGAATTAAAATTTAAATAAGCCATCCTCATTTCTTGCACCAAGGGATTGCCATATCTGTTAATCAAAAAAAATTTGAACCGGACGGATTTGATGTGCAGCAACTGTTCATAATTAATTTAGCAGGACTCAAGCGCATTTGTTCGAGCACGAAATCTTACCTACGTTATAAAGAAGGGCCAAAATCAACCTCCACAACAGACGGTCGTAAGTGTTTTTTTTATTCCATTTAAACGATTGTTTTATGCGCTAAAGAGAAATTAAAGCATCATCTTCTTAAACCATTCAAAGCCACACATCAATGACCATTTATCTCGCGGTGGGCCGTAGTGGATGGGACAATAAGCATTGTGGCCCTACAGAATCCGATCAGCTCTCAGAGAAGACGCAATCTGATTAAACTTCCTCTTACATCAAGATGCTATAGGCAGAGCTTTAATGGGCCTGGAAAGAGGTAAATATTAAGGGCGGCAACGTGTCTAGAGTCGTTGCTATCATCTCAGTACCATCTGATTGGGTGTATTACTTGAAGAAGCGTCCAAATGCCATTAAAGCACGCGTCGCTACCATCCACAATAAAAATTGGAGGAAAAACGGGACAACAAGCACCTTTTGGCGTTCCACACTCTCTAAGACACATTATCACTCTGTGTTTTTGTAGATCCCAAAACCGCTGGTCCCGGGAAAAATGCACTGAGAGCAGACTAAAAAAAATTATATCCACCATGTTGTCTTGTAATTTATAAAAACCAGAAATTGGCTGGCTACAATGACTTCTTCGGATTGCTGCTGGGATAAATTGCATGGGCAGTGAAAACAGTGGCACCTGGAGAGACCAGTCGGTGTTACATTATCTCCAAATCTCTTCACGGAGATTCCGCTAACCCCTTCGAAGTGTTTGGAGTCGTAATGCATCCTCCCGAAATCGCAGAAATACGCTTATGTATACTGGGTTTCGTGCTTAATTCAGCTTCATTAGGGTGATACCGAGATGCGATTCAAGGAAATTGCTAATGTGGTCATACTACTTGTGTGAATACAGTAGTGCGTTGAAAGGCGATGACTCCAAGACGCTCAGTGCTATTTTCAGCCTCATAGAGATGAACACACTCTGCGTAGAATCAGAATTCTTAAACTCCTCTACGAAATATAAAACCATTCAACGTGGTCGCAATGTTGTGCAGAAACCACGAGAATCAAGATCAAAAATAGGCTGGTGAAGGAGATTCAGCGTGGTCGGTCGAAGTCGATTTGTGTCGTCCACGCATCCGCATGACTAGCGCTTATGATGAAACAAAAAAGAGCAGCAAAATCAACTACGAAGACGATTAACACAGTAGTTTTTTTAATGAAATGACTGGGAACGATCTTATATCACATTCCTGTGATCTCATGAACAAAGACTTTCATTACGAATACTATCAAGTGTCTACACGTATGCGCATGCACAAAGAGGAATGGTTGGCCTACAAAACTCCTGAAGGCGCTTCTTTTGTTCGTGATTCAAGATCCTCAACCCATCACATTACTCTGCTGTACGCAAAACTGAGTTGGATGTGATGTTCCATCAAAACACTGGGAGACGCAACCCTCAGATTACAAAGAATGCAAAGTTTTTAATAAAAAAGCAAATAAACCTGATCGCATACAGGTTCAACCCTGCAATTTGAGTGCACATCTCATAGGCATTGATGCCCAAATTTGAGACCCAAGACTGCCATTGGAATTAGTTGTACAGCATGGTTCAGAGCTAAACCATCTCCCAGAAAACACTAAACCCGATGTATATGTAAAGAACAAAATTTTATTCTTAAAACAGTAAAGTGATATCGGAGTAAATATTCAGCATCTTGAAATCACTATTACGCACGGACAGTCATGATGGGTAGATGGTTCACAACAGAGCCTCCAGAGCTGCTTTGCGTTTAGTGCAGGTAGCAGGAAAGGAGAGCATCTGGAAGAACGACGCTAGCCACGCAGGCAGTACACCGAAGGCAAGAAGGCCGGCCATGTTGAAAAGAAGCGTTTCGCCATCCGAGGCGAACTTCTCATCGCCCTGCAGCGAGTTAGCGTCGTAGCCGGGTAGATGGTAGGAGGAGAGGTAGGCAGTATTGCAATCGTCCAGTCGGAGGTTTGAGTGCTGAGAATCGTTGTCTAACTGGTCGATTGACACGGGTATGAAGTAATAGGCTGAGATGACAAAAAAAGAAAGCGGATGACGAGGATAATTATTAGAAGTGCGGGGATATTCGTAAGCTCACTTGCAGGATCTCGATAGAGGATGGTAGGATCCTTGAGGCCCCGTTGAACCTGATACCGGAGAAGTGGGGAGAGTTCAGTGGTCAGAGCAGCTCTGGTGACACTGCGCAGCACCTTCATGGCTCTCCGGGAGGAGGGAAGAATCCGCATCCAAAAGGCATTCCAGCTACGCTTCCAGTCATAGTATTCAATGCCTCCGACAAGAAAGTCGTGGTCAGCCTTAGCAACAGCTGAGTCGAGAGCCAGGGCGGCATTGTGTCGCCATGAGATGATGAGTTGGCGTTGACAAAGCAGCATGAGAACGGTGATGCCGGTGTAGCCGAGGAGGCGAAAAGGGCGCAAACAAGTGGTGGATAAACAGAGAAGGCGGTTGAGCACATAGCACACCTGATAGGCAAGATAGAGGCTGGCTACGAGAGAGAGACAAGCGACGCGTGACGCGAGACGCGGCGGAAGAAAGGAGGAAGTGGATTCCATCCCACTAGTCCCATACTCTATCAGCTTCCTAGAACCCAAGAGACTGGCTACTTCGCGAGCAATGAGAAACTCCAGCGCCGCGTCTGAGAGGCACATCAAATGAAGTCGATGCATGCCTTGAGCTGAGTACGCTGTGAATGGGAACAGAGGCCTAAAGAAGGGGATTAGGGAAGATAATGGAACCGAACATTATCAAACGTAATTCATTGCAGAGTAAATGAAAGACTATGCAAACGCTACAGAGAAAAATCGAATCAATACGTACAAGAGGGAAGGAAATTGGAAGAGAAACAAAGGTTTTCAGGCACTGATGAATAACCAAACAGTGCCCGACATCCCTTCATCTAGCCCTAAACGACGTTTATAAGGAATCGGCATTGAGCGTAGGCTAAAAAGGACTAAAATTTCGTTCGTTCAATAGCTTAGGAACTTTATGGGAAGGAATGGACCCATAAACAAAAACTCCTATGATAACATTTGTTGAAGATAAGTAGAGAAACGATCAGAAATAAAACTTACGAGGCGAAATTCATGTCCTCAAGTGGAATATCAAAGGGATCCTCATAGGCACAAAAGTAGGGCAGACCAATGAACGCGTAATCGTTAAAGCTCTTGGAATGCTCATTGCTTAAGCTACCCAGCGCTACGGCTTCACCATTCTTCGTAAAAAAGAAGTCCACCTTGTTTTGAACTGTCTTAGGCACTTGGAGCTTTGTGAATACCTTAAGAAACCAGGAAATAAAGGCATCATTTATTGTAAGATGAATGATTCCGATGGAATACTTTCTAACTGCAAGCCATCCACGATGTGGTATGCAAGCATAAAAGATTTAAGAGATTTTCCAAGAATCAAGTCGAAATGGTCAGCAAAAGAAACACAAATGATCTTTCCAACACACGCAATTATAAGCTCATTTACATATTATAATAGATAAAAATAGTAATGGAATACCGAGTTGGCAATGCGGTTAATACGCTCAGTGGATTTCATCTCCTGCCCGCGCTCCGTTTTGACGTGATGCCATCGGATGAAAACCTCCAGATAAGGCTGTATGGAGCAGGAGGCGATCACCCCACCTACGAGACCGACGGCAGCAAGTATTTGCGATTTACCAAGAAAAAAGTTCATAGACCTGAGACACGAAAAAAGTCCGAACAAAACGAAAAATAGAATATGAGTAGTCCCTATGAAGCGGATAATTTTTAATCCGCCTTATCAAGCCTAGTATTTATGCTAGTCGGCAGCAAGGAGATTCAAAACATCTTGCCATACAAATTGCAAACACGCAATTTTGAATTGAAATGTGTTTATTTCTCAAAAACTTCTGAGCACAAATTTCTTTGAGTGCCAAGGAGATAAGTAAAATTACAAAAAATACAGTTTCACATTTACTATGCTCCGAGCTCTCAGTTTATACATTCCCAGTTCGTCTCCACGATACACAGTGAGGCGACTCAACTACATAACGACAGAACCAACCCCGAACTCACGTCTCAAAAAGTTGCAAAAAAAAATTACGAGTTAAAACAATCAATGTAGCGGCACATGATGCGTTACGAGTGCTCTGTAAATAAGCATACGCTAGCAGTGATGAGAATTTGAAAAGTTGTTGACTCTTTACTGGCAATAAGCTAGCATGTATCTTCGTTACCAGACTTTATAAGTTAAGATGCCACTAAACTTTTTTAGACATGTAATCAAATGGTTTGACTTTCACTTCGCAAATAGCTTTGTCCTGGCCAAATAAAGGTTTGACAGTCGTTATTCGTTTTTAGCCTTACGAATTTTTGGTGAAATTTAGTCAGCCATACCAGTAGAGACGGACATCAAATAATGACGCCTATATAAACTAAGAGGCCAACGACATAGCGCCCTTAGTCCTCCTTGAATTCGCACGCTGGAAGAAACGTGTCACCAATAGACAGAAGAGTCGAGAGACGACCAGCATGGCCAATTGGCAGCACGTCAGAGAGTGCATGAGACCTCTGGGGGCTGAATTACATGGACGACCAATTACGCAGACAAAACATCAAATTACCATTACGATGATCTCTCGTGTAGACAAACTACTTAAACAGCGTCCCTTTGTGCCATCTGGAACCATAACGAATCCCACTTACCCGCATCTCACAAGTACGAAAAACTGACCATGTCGGGAAAACATGAAACATACCCGTAACGGTTGAAAAGCGCAATAGTGAAGGAAAAATGGTTATTCCAAACATACACAGAATGTCATGAGGTAAGACAGCCCAAACCAAGCAATAGCCAAGACACTAGAATGAGGAAATAGGAAGGGAAACGGAAAAGTTATCACAGCGGGTTTAATCAAGGCTGGACAGACAGTCGGCAAATTCGTCAGCCAATTGGAGGCCTAATGTGATAGCCTCGGTCTGGACTCGGAGAGTGCCCGAAGAACTCGGTGCAGAGGGCAGCACCACCTCGACGAGGCAACAGATAGCCTCGTTCTCACCTCCGCCCGCCGTGACACCGGCCAGTCGCAGAATGCGTGTTTTTGTGGTGGAGGCATCGGCGGTGGCGAATACATCCGCACCCAAATCGGTCACAGTAGTCTTGCTAAAGGCCCCTATTAGACCCAAATTCGCCCTCTGTAGCAGTCGTTTCGCCAGTCGCACCAAATCAACATCTTCAGTGGCGCAGGAAAATGATTTGGTCGTATCGTGCATACCACGGAGGGTGGCTTATTGGTTGCATTAAAAGAAAACGAAGCATGAAATGATCGCACGAAGTGCCAAGCACAAAATAAATAAATATATATCATTAATATTCACGCCAACACATCTAATTTGCAAGAAACACATCAGTTTCTCATCATTGTTGCTCCTTCTTATGATGCGTCATAGCAAGACTGCGCTTTCCTCTACGAAATTTCACTGTTTGGAAGTAAATTTATCCATGTTTAGATGACTAAATTCTTCCGAGTAAAGGTTTTTGTGTGCTGCTGTTTCATATGATACTTTAAGAAGAGACATTTAAAGCCAAACAAGCTTTGCAAGTTGGGCCAACGTTAGAGGAAGTTACGTGAAGTGTCAAATCAAGGCTTACCCTGTTTGGAGACGAATTCTCGAGCACCGATGTCGAGAGGCTGGAAAAGCTCCCCTACAGGCGGTTTAATTTCAAGATTAAGCACCTGATCAGGCGCCTGCTTTTTGTCAGCGTTCCGCACCTGCTCCTGTTCCTCAGAATTCAACTGGTACCTCAGAGCAAAGCGTAGAGGCTGTGTGGAGTTGCAAAAGTCCACTCCAATGAACACGTTGACACTCGCGCCAAACTCCAAGGCCTCTGATGACAAGAACGCAATTTGCGATTACATGAGATAATACCGAGTTGTAGAGTAGAATGGAGTGGATAACCCACCAACTTCGATGAAGGGCTGAACAATGCGTGCCAAGCTGCCAGTTGGGCGGGAGGATGAGAAAGCGACTGCAGTGGCATCGGGGGTGTCAGGACGCAGCCGATAGAGGCGGTGCTGAGGCGCGATACTGCGGTTGGTAAGACGCAGTTCCAGGCTCGTCTGACGTGGACCGAACACTGAGACAGTGCGGAGGAAACGTGCCTCCACCAACAGAGGCTCTGCGTAGGCGGGGGTAACAAAGAACCACTCGGGCGGCGACAACTCGTAAGAGGGAATAGTTAACTAGATGTGACATGAACACAATGCTGTAAGAAACAGGAGAAGAACATAATCGTGGATTCTCCGAAAACTCAGTAACCTCACCTCGATTGTTGTTTCACCTGGAAGCATGACATCTGTTGAAGGGCAGGTTTGGGAGGGTGGAGAAACGACAGTAGGGATAAGTGGATGCTCCAATGATGGCAAACTACTTCGAGAACAGTCAACCGTCGACATCGGTGGAGCTACAACGTCAGCAGAATGAAAAATCACTTGTATGTCACCCTGGCAATTAAATTTACATAAACTTTTGAACATACAATCAAAATCCAGTAAGAGCACTGGAGATGATTCCTTCTTAGTTTTCTGAACTGCACCGACCTAGAATAAACACGAGATGTAAGTATAGCAGTACCAAGTAAATGCTGATGCTGTATTTAAACAAACCCACATTTCCTTTCTCCTCGTCCGCTGACGGGGATGACTCAGTAGGGGGAGATTCATAAGACTCGATTTTATTCAGCGGTCGAGAGTCAGATTCGGAATCAGACTCTGTGAGGAGACTATCACTGTCTGGTCTGCTTTTTCCTCCCATTTTATTATCGTCTTCTTCATCCTCATTCTCATCATCTTCCGCCTCTTCCTACGACACCAAATAGAGGTAAAGGCAATATTGGAAAGGAAGTTGACTTGAAAATGAGGAGATGAGTCAAACCTCATCACTCTCAGACACGCCATCCTCGTCTGCATTCTCCTCTGTCTCAACGTCATCCTCGATAGAGTCCTCGTCCTCAGTCTCCTGTTGGCTGATGCTCGGACTCTGACCGGAGTGGTCGGAGGAGGCGCCGGTGTGGGCTTGAAGTGGAGCCACGTTGACACAACGCGTCGTAGGATCCGGCGGCACCAGTGGCCACTCCGGCAGCTCCTTGTACTTCGCCACATCGCGGCCAAGTAGCTGTGACATGGAACCCAGTCGAAAAGCCGGACGGTCTGCAGAAACGAAAGGTAAAGTCACCCTCCAAACACCGCCGATCCGACATCAATGAATGAATGCATGAACACCTACCAGCAAAGGTGGAACGAAGAACTGGAGCAGGTTTGGTGGCCAGGAGAATTTTTTTCACATTGCGAGTGAGATAAGAAAGCTCGGGCTTCTGTAAAGAAGATTATCAATAAAAATGAGAATGAGCAACAGAGTGAGTAAAGTGTAGCACGCCACACACTACTGACAGCAGGATCGATCTGCTTTGGAAAGATGAGGGCCCTAAAGATACGCGAGCGGTCCCGAACGTCATAATTTTGGTCGTATTTGGCCAACGTGAAGACGTACTGCGCGATTAGTAGGGTTTGTTTAGCATTCACTATGGACAATTTGGCCGCAAGGTTGAGGATCTACAGTCAAAAAAAAAACATGAAGTAGAAATGGGAGGGGAGGAGGGGAGGAGAGTGCACATCGGAGGGGAAGGGGAAAATGGAGTGGGATTGAGCCCAACCTGAAGTTTGACGGCGACATGCTCCTTGGGGAAAGATTTAGCCATCTTGCGGAGGACGTCCGGAGCGATTTTAGGCACGCGGTGGCCATACTCTCCCAGCAGCCACAGAATTGATGCCCTGGCCGAGGGGACAGTGATCTCCTCCACCATTTGGGCGATGTGGGCAATCACATCGTTGTGATCCGTGGTCTTGAACACAAATAATAGCAAAAAAAAAACAACAAAGGACATACACGGTTGTCTGTATTCAAGATTGCCTCAGCACACACTGCAGCAGTTTCAAAAGTAAGAAAAGCGTCTCTTTTGACCACAAACAAAAACGACCAAATGCGCACCACTTGGATGGCCCAAAAAAAAGCCTCCACGAAGTAGTCCATTGCAACTTTAAAATAAAGAAAGCTCACTAAAAATGTGCCTGAGGGCGCCAGGCATGGTGGCAAAAAGTATGCACAAGGAGGAGCACATGCAAAGGGATAATCATCGGGTAGAAAAAAAAAAGGAGAAATTGGCAGCAAAACCCACCAGTTTCACCACCACGTTATGTTATTTAGCCACCTCATTCGTGTCCTGTCTAGTTCTCGCAGGTTGTGGGTATTTTAACCATAAGACACTCGCAACACCTCAGCGAAGGTTATGGAAGTGATAGTCAGAAGGTATTCAAAAAGTAATCCCTTGATGTGGTCTACACATGACAACTAATCAGAGAAGTTGGAATTGTTTGCTCGTGTCAAAAGCACTCGACAGCCAATCATAGGTGGATGATAGGTGGGAAAAGGGTGGAATACCACACCCAGTCTCAACGGCCAGAGAGCTTACCGAACAAACTCGCTTTTTACGTTCCTCCGAGCTAAACTAGGTGGAAGACAAGTTAAAGGAAGGAGTATAGATGGAAGAGAGCAGCCACAACAGCTCTGCAGCAGAAGCAAAACTCACCTGCATTTGCAAAAGTTTGCGCATCACCACCACGCTCTCCGCCACAAGACTCTCTGAAGTAATACAACACGAAGAACGCTGTAGATTTGCAAATTTGAAGGCTCCCCCCCCCCCCCCCAATATGCAGCTAGGTAACGGCAAAAACCTACCATTTTTGCGAGAAATCAAACGTGTTAGTCCCGTTAAACAGGTCTCAGCAATCTGCGGAACCATGCTGGCACACCGCCCGATGCATTGAACTGTCGCCAACACGAACCCCTCATCTGATGAGTCCACGTAAGCCTGAGGCATGGAAGGCGATCATGAGGCCGATTATTTTCATTCCCATCCGTATTTACCACTATTATTGTCATTATTATCACAATTATTTTCTGCTGTGTGGCTACGCCCTACTGCCAGGTATGCCACTTCGTTAAATCATCTGAGCACATGCCACTTAGTTGGCCAAATGACAAACAATTTAATTGACAATCGTGTCGCTTCACCTGGAACTCACGAAGAATAATTGGACTGGTCGAGGTATTGACAAGGTTGGTGAGAATCTCCAGTTTCAACAGTTTAACCTGTATGGGATCGTTGTTGAACACGAAGAACATGCGCAAGTACGGTTCAAAGAAACTGGGGTGGAGTAAGCTCAACGAGGCTACGTTCGAAAGCACGATGTGTTCAATTTCTCTGGAAATAGATGGAACAATTGCGTGCTTTAAAACATTTATAATAATTAAGATGCTAGCACATCTCAAAGTTTCCATATCTCCTATGTGTGGTTTGTTTTGCAAGTTGGGATACCTGATGAAACACCTTCATTGCGAACTGCTGCAGCATTCACACAACAAATCCAAACACCTTCGGCAAAATTCAGCGCATTTGATTTTAGTAGGTTAGGCTGCATAGTGCCATTCAAACTAACGCATCATCCCCCTTACCTGAAATCAATCGCTGAATTACTACCGCACCAGTAGGTTCCCTTATTCCTCCTTAAGATAATTCTTTTATTACCAGCAGCCTACCCATCTGTCTCAGTATAATCGGATAGGATGGAATGAAATAGAGTGTACTATGAAAGCTTACTTTGTGGAGCGCAGAATGCGCATGAGAGCTCTTACAACAGGTCCCATTTCCTCCTTCGGTGCGCAGTGATAGAAGAGTTGCGCCACAGCGACAACCACCTGAAGATCCAAAGATCCGATAGTTGAAACGATAAGTACAAGAACTGACAATCTCGCAAGACAGCTTACGGCGGCATTGTGACTGAGCAGCAGGAGTCGACTGGCTGTGATGAGCAGACGATAATCAGAGCGTAACATGGTTTCCATTGCAGGATCCATGGAATCCTCCGCTCGTTTCGCCTTCGACCCTTCCTTTTCACTTCCATCAGCATCGTTGTCGTCTTCAGCATCTTCGCCCTCCAAACTCACAGCACACGCTTTATCCTCCTCCGGTGGCGTAGACTTACTGCGAAAAACCTTCGACGCAGCATCACCTTCTCTCACACCATCGGCAGCCGTGTCCTTCAAAAACACTGCAGTATCTTGAAGTCCGACTTATTTTTACACACTATCACTGTATTCATACTGTAATCTGCAAATGGGTACATGCATCTCATGATCCTGGACTCAAGCTTTGCAATGCCAAAACAGAGCTAAGGCTTAGATATCCTCCTAATAGCGTCAGTCCACAAACACTTTCGCCATACGAATGATTCAGATGCCAGCTATTTACACGCCATTTGCTTTTTAACGAAAGAGGCGATGTTATGACTGAATGTGAAACTCGCTAGACCATTGACTACATTTTTTGCAACGCAAACCATTGTAGCACTTGTACAACAGCTAAAATGAAAATATTGGCCAATCACGCAGACATATGGTTAGAAAGTAGCTAAATCCATTAATGAAACTAGCGAGGCCACATTTCTCCGAAAATAAGATCCTGTATTATCAAATATAGCCAGTCTCCCGTAAGGCTTATCTCGCCAAATAGTAGCGATTACGATTGTATTTAGAAGTTGGTGCCCAGTGAGAGAGCATACCAAGCAGGTCTTTGGGTTGGGAAATTGTGTACGCGCGTATCGAGTGAGCATGTTGATAATCGCGACTTGGCCCCATTCATCTACATCCATTAGCAGGTTGCACAGCTTCCGATAGTGCCTACATAATCAAAAGTATGTCAAAAGTTTTGCATTAAATATAAATGGCAACCAGTGGTATTAGTGTCTGCAAAATTATCTATATCAATAAACGCATACAAATTTGTCACTGACACCTTATTTAAGAAATTCATAGCTAAGGGTGTTTTTTGTAGCAGAAAGGGGACCAAAGGTGATGCCTAATACGAAGAATACCCCAATAAACTCACTTATGGATGAGATCAAGACGCTCGGGACAGACCTCCTCGAAGGCCTGAACTGCACTGCCAACAACAACAGTTGACTTATCCGCTAACAGCTTGTTGATTATCTCCACCAAAGCCTCCTTTTCCTCCGGATCAAGGCTACGATTCGCCATACAATGAAAAAACAATTGCATAGATGCTACTTCTTTGAACAAACATTTAGCAGTTTACTTACCTGTAGAGCTTGGGTATAGCATGTGCAACAGCTTTGCGCACGTAAGGGGACAAGTCGACGGCTCCATCACGCACAGCCAACATGAGAATCGGCGCGATAACAGGAATGCGAATAGATGAGAGCACTCTCAAAGCTGAAGCGCGCACCAACTGATTGGCGTCCTATATGTGCCAAAAAACAGCTGCATCCGTTTCCCCAAATAGACAATAAATACAATTAAGCGTAAAATTTCAAACCTTAAGGGAACGCTGAAAAGTAGAGACTGAGAGGAGAGCAAGATCTTGCTGCTCCTCGGCATAACGCGTCAAATACACGTAAACCAACTTTCTGACCTAAAAAACGCAAAAAATAAACTTTCAGCAAAACATATGACAATGGTATGTGGGGGAGAAAAAAGGCTCCGTTACCTCTGGATCCTTAGATACAACATTCTTAACAACCGCAGGAAAGAGATCAGAGCACTCCTTGCCTTTCGCCACCATCTTTAATAGAATTTAACGGTTAAATATCATTTCAATAAACACTGCACATACAAAATAAGTCTAACTTACAGCGACGACACGTCGCATGGCGGTCAACTTTAGGTTATCTTTATTGCTATCAAGCATCTTTTTGATATCCTCATTCCTAAAAAGCAAAATTTATACGGTTATTGATTATGCAGGAATGATGGAAAGTGACGCAACGTCGAAATTCACTTCTGATAGTCCGAACAGAAGATCATGTTCGATGCGGGGTCCAAACCAACCTCAAGATCAGAAGATAAGGACTGGATTTCAGGTGCCTGAAATCCATTACTTTCAGCAAGTAACTAAAATACGAAAATAGTAAAATGTGGGGAAAAAAGACGCTAAAGCAAAATAATGGCGAACATTCTTAAACACAACGTCGTGTAAGGACTAAAATAAGCAGTCACAAACTATCCATCTGTAAGCTTGTGCGAAAACCCTGTATCATTGACAATGATGCAATCACGTGATGGCAAACTTTATGCATTCAACTTCACATAAATAATTTCACGGAACACGTTCACATGCATGAGTATCTAAAAAAAGAAGGCAACATTATGCCGCCGATAAAATGCTAAAAGTCAAAGAAGTCACGAACGACTCCAAAAGTTAACGCAGAACTATACCAAGATTTTTCAAGAAATAGCAATAAAGCATTCTATGTCCCACTGAAAAGTTAAGGAGCTCTGAACACAAAAAAGCCATTGCCAACCACTCTAGCTGAATCGCGTAATATCCACCTTCTAGTTTACACCATTGTATGAATATTGTAAAATCCGGAATCTAATACAGACAGCTAGTGTCTAGACTACCTCTGACGTTTGCATCCCTAAACCGGCGGTGCCGCAATTTACAGGCGGCTGTCTCAAGGTTATTGCAAGGTTAATAAGAATCTTGACTGCTATATGAAAACCAAAAGTAGTTTGTAAAATTTAACAAAGGGACAATAACTAAATTTTTCGCTATAAATATATTTTTTGCTAATGTGTTTACCAAAACTCCATGTAAATTACGAGCACGCACATGTGCTAGTTTGCATTAGTCGAAAGTAATAAATCCTATGCTCCATCCCTAAACAGTCGGAACAACACAAACGCCAACATAAGCTCTTTAACAGCAAAGTTCATACCTTACGAACACTGCTGCGCCAATAATTTTGCGAATCGTCAACGCCTCGACGTCCTAACTGGAGGAATCGACAAACCATGCACGTCCCCGCGCCGGCTCAAGAACCCAGCCCCTAACGCGCGGGGCAACGACTTACACCCACACCCCCCGGGACCAGACCAGTCCACCCATGGCAGCGATCACACCAAACGCCACACTCGACGCACTAGAAGCTGATATACTTCCAGGTAGGAAACCGAACGAAGACATTTCGAGAGTCTTACAGCAAATGCAGGGGAAGAAACGCAATTCATCGGGTTTGTCAAACAGTACCGAGGGATGAAGAGGATTGATCTTTACAAAGGGATTGAGATGAGGAGGTTATGGTCTGGACGAGAGGATCTATCATCAGGAAGCTTTGATGATCTGCCGCATCAGTACAGTCGCTAGATACCGATCGCTCGTTCGAAACCTGGCTTGTTAAACCGACGCTTCAATAAAAGAGAAGTAAAATTAAGTCCTTCAATACATGTAATCAATAAATTCTTCCATGCACGAAAGCTCACGCTCTTCTTCCTTAAGTTAGGTGGCAGACTAGGTAGGAGTTTGAATAATCAAAGTAAAGTAGACCTTGCGGTCAAGTTTAATAGCAGAAAATAACACTAGATAAACGCTTTAAAGGCCACAACGCACGTGTTATCAGAAACATTCTTAGATGCTGTTTGATTGATTGTTGGGTTTTGCACAACTGGGAGACGTAAAACAGTGCCAGGAACAATGAATTTGTCGCCAGAAAGAAGCATACGGTTTAGAAACTTCAATTGACCGACCTAAAATGGCAAGCACACAACATAACAAAACGGAACATGTAAAAATACCTTTAGCCAGATTTTAAACATGTTAAGTCAAGCTGCATGACAGCGCAAAGTACTATAAGTGGTGCGAAGTGCATGCGCTACAATCCGAGGTATAATAAGCCACGGCGTACGGAGACATCATTTTTGACTGCAATGGAAGTGAGAGTGTCGTCATCTTTAACAACGTAAGTGGCGAAAAGTTTACTGGATTCATTATCCAAGTTTCCACAAAGGGTACCGTAACACTTCGGTCGGGAACATTGCTGTAGGATCCATGTTTCTTCGGTCATGTATTAAATTGACGCCTAAAAATGCAGACGATATTATACTAATAGAATCAAAGTAGCTTGAGCGTAATTACTACGCGTGCATTGCGGTTAATGAGATGCGGTTCGAACCGGGAAGCAAGTAGCACATCATGAGATCTCTAATCAGTTCTCATTAACGATATTAAAGAAATAAATCAAGTCTACAATAAAGACCACAATTTGAATGCTAAGCTTCAACAAAAAACGTCTAGCTTAGCAAAAAGGCTCCAAATGCATATGCATAGAATAAATCACAAAATCAAGTGCACCAGTAAAGCATGCTATCAGGCACAGGGTCTAAGCAGAGATCATTTGCCCCGTAGATTCTTACAAGCAAAAATTTTCCGACCTGAAAAATGAATTTGGTGAAGGCTAGCGGGTGCAATAAGGCAAAAGATTTATGTGTAAAATATTGAACACATTAATTCAGATTAAATCCGAACCGACTACCGTAACAGCAAATTGAAAATCAATAAATATAGTCAAAAAAAAGAGAGAGCCCCCCGAACACGAAACACAAATCAAACGCCGGGATTTAAAGTTAGGGAACCAACAACTATAAACTTAAACAAAACTCTAAGTGCTTTTTTGCATTAATGTTGTATAGCCATAAGCTGTTTATAGGAATTCAAACAACTAATTTTTTTTGCAAAACACAAATTTTTGGCATTGTAATATTTAAATTAATTTCATTAGTCTGCGCGAATACCCAACATTGTTTTTGTATAAAGTATCAACGAAAAATAGTTTAGTTATGAGCATCAAGCTTCTCACTTTAATCTGTTAGCACTGGAATTGGTAAATTCTTGAGCTGATACGAATAGTCTTCCAGGTAACACAGTCCAGGTAAAAATTAGTGCAACGCTTTGTTTTGACTACCGGTTTCGGTCAGGGTCACAGAGGTGGCGATGCTGCCCTGGTGCGTAGGCTGGCCTCCGGGCAGTCCCAGCGGCTCATTTCCTTTGCCTTTTAGATGTGCACATTCCATCCTCGTATTCTGCCTTCTTTTGCCCTCAAAGGAGCCTCGGAACGCTGCAATTAGTTATTTTGAATAACGCAACATTGAAAATCTCTTTTTTGGGCATAACCGTGATGAGTTCACACTACAGTGGCACGCTAGAGTTTTCTCACGACAAAAAAAATACATAAATGAAACGTGTCTTTTGACCTTCTTTGTATGAATACATTTTATTTCGATTATGCTATGCTAGTACCTGTTTCAACGCCATTAAAGTCCAGGTTTGGGGACTGGAAATTTTGAATGCACCACCCACAGGCACTGTTTACAAACATTTTAAACGAGTTTGCACTTACCTAACAAACGCAGCAACCGCCGTTTCTCTGCCAAACTTTGGTTCCAAGTGGTTAATGAACTTACAATCTTTATTTGACTGGAGTCCAAATGTTGCTATCACCTATTTAAAAGTGCATAGCAGTGTATTTGCTAGGGTATTAAACGGGGGTTGGCCAAAATCCATGGCAGCGTGAGAAGTGCTCTGTCGTCTCAGACCTTTCTAACGACAAAAGTAGTAAAAACACTAGGGCGGAATGTGCATAGCCCTCTTTCGCAAGAGCTGAGGGACCCCTGGTGCGCTTAGGTGTCCTGCCACCTTGCGGGGGCTCAAATGCCAAATCTTAGGCTCTTTTAGATCCAAAAGCGTGGAATCAGCGGCGCACCTCAGTACCAAACATCCCCATATTGTAGTTTACTTCTGCCTTGATAATTTCATCCCATTATGTTATGGCGTCAAACAAGCTTTGAGGGCGAAATCTTGGCATCTGTGTTGGCGGGTTAGATTGGAACACTTGTTTCAGTGTTTGCAGGACTGCCCGAAATCCCCGCCCCCACCAATATTTCAGTGCCGTACTCTAACTGTGCCTGAGTCCCTTGTGCATATGAATAGCAAAGCTTTCAGGATGTTATATAGAGTCATTCAACAACCCCATCTTTTCACTTACGCTTTTGCATGAAGAAGCCGAATCAGGTAAGGCGAGTCAATGTATGTGCATATGAATTCTGGGGCTTATACGAGTGAGTCCGAAGATTAGAAGTGGCTCTAGTAATGTGTAAATTCTCGTCTCAGCAGTGATGAGATGGGGGAAGGAAAGACAGAGGGTTCAGGTACATAAATAAATGCATATAAAGCCTATCTGTGCGTGACTCAATTGTCGGTACAGGCAATAGCCATCTATCTGCTTCGGTTGTCTAAGGTAATATGGCGGGTTGGTGCCATTGAGCAAATGGTGAGGGGATTCTTTCAATGGAATGACAAAATAATACAGGCGAAATGGAGTGAATGAGTATCAAGAAAGGGACTAAGAGTAGAATCAATTGCAGCAAGTCAATGAACATCTGTATCCGAATCTGTTGGTATGGATTCAGTCTAAAATACAAATGAAAGTGTAACTATAGGCAATGGGAAGACAGCAATACGGTGTAAAACTGCTGATGTCTCGTCCTCTCTATTCATTTACGGATGAGGGCACAAGACTCGCCAAAAAAACAGGATAAATGAGAGATTTTCTTACATCTAGTATACTGGAAGCGTCCATGGAGGCTCCATTAACCTTACAATTGAGGTCAGCGGCACTTAGCCAGGGTTTTTCGAGACCAAAGAGCTCTCCCCCACCAACACAAAGGCCGCTGGACGATGCTGCAGCTTCACCATCCGCCTCTGCCTTCCCTAATGCCCTGTTATCGTCGCCGCCGCCATCGACCAAAGCAACGCTGTGTACAGGCAAGCATCGCTGTCGGTCACAGGCTGCCTTCAAGAGCTGGCGCTCGATCACGTCCACGCGTCTCTCCTTCTCCGACAAGCTGTCCGCGATGTGGTCCGTCAACTCCATCGCCAGATTCTCGATGCTCTGTACGCAGGCGGACAAAGACACCAGATGACAAATAGTATCAGATTGATACACTCCTAGAGAATAGTCATATGAACACTTACACGTCGCATCTGGGAGGTGGTAATACTGAGCGAAGTAGAGACGGAGGAGTTAACAGTGGTCGTAT
This sequence comes from Taenia hydatigena, assembly GCA_036345935.2. NCBI lineage: Eukaryota > Metazoa > Platyhelminthes > Cestoda > Cyclophyllidea > Taeniidae > Taenia > Taenia hydatigena. Next base: position 20,500,574 of record JADWOT020000002.1, on the reverse strand, counting down.
CTACAGAGATGCCCAAGGCCGCGGAGCGTGATATGGGGCTGGCAGTGGACGAAGGAGGAGCGAGTGCTGCTGATGCCGCCGCTGGGGACGTAGATGGAGGGAGAAGTGCGGGTAGCCGTGACGCCGGCAATGGCGACGGCGGAGGGCGACAGTGACGTCGCCCGGGCTGCTGGCGGAGACGCGGTGAGGAGCGAAGCGATACACTCAGAGTCGGTCCCTGGACTGAGGGTAGACAAGGCGGACACGGTAGCTCCATCTTCACGCCACCATCATCCGCCCGGTGCAGCCTCTCCATTGAGGCACCATGCGTTGGTAACAAGGACTTCGACCGTCTGGTGTGACAACTGATTCAGAAAAGTCCCGTCAAGAGAGTGCGAAGAGTGAAGAAAAAAACATGTTCTGCACAACTCAAAAGCCGATCTTACGTGTCACCGGATTGAGGGCGCGAATTGAGATGTTGGAATATCACCGTAGCCTTGCTTCCATTGAAACCCCCACTCTCGGAGGAAAGTGAAGATGAGACTGAGAAGCTTCGTTGACACTTATTCAGATGCTGTTGCTTCTCCAAAAACATGCTCAATCGCAAATTCTTAAGTTCAGGAGAATTGTGGGTGTTTGCAGAGGTGAGTGGCTGAGATACATCCAGTGTAGGATTGCCGGAGGACCACGAACTTCGCCTTCCCTTTGACGATTCTTGATGTTCTTGCACACGCTGACATAAATTGTCCCGCGAAGCAGGGAACCGAGAGATGGACACAGCGGACTTAGAAGGGTTATTCCGAATAATCGCCTCTTTCTGATCACTATTGGATGAGTTTTCAACATCAACTTGTTCTTCTGTCTCTGAATCGAGTTGTCGTGCTTGAGATAGCATGTTACTATGATCCATCGCCTTATTTGGGGGCGGAGGAGGAGGTGGAGGAGGAGGGGGAACATTAATCGACTTGCAGCAAGCACCGTTCTTCTTTTGAGAATCGGCATGGATGTCATCAAAACTAGCGAATCGTCTCAATCTGACCTTCCTGCAACAAATAACACACATTTGAAAGTAGCGCCATGCGTTAGCAAAGTCACCAATCTGTCAGTTGGAAATTAAGAAACAAGCCTTCTGTAGTTAAATAGACCTACATCAGAGAGGCGTTCTCCAACAACTTTGAGCGCGTTGCAGCGTACCAAACCCGAAGCCATCGAGGATTGTGTCCAGTCGCGGAGTGTTTGCTTCCCCAACGTGAGGGCTGTGCGTCAACTTTCGGCCGAGATGGCGAGTGATCAGCAGAGAGGCTGGAGATATTTACGGTGCCACAATTCTTGCACGTGAAATTCGCCTCTGTGCCCTTATTTCGACACTCCCTCGACTGGGAGCGATGACTACTCCCCATAGGAGGAAGTTTTTTGGCAAAATTCTCCACACTGAACGGCGTGTTGCCGCGACTTCGTTCATATATTAGGCGCCTGTACCGATTCCGCTCCCTAAATGCAGAAATGAGGCGCAACACCAATGTTTAACCCACTGCCTTCCCAGGGCACAAAATCATAATTGATAGGGTGTTTCACGTACTGTGTCACTCTCTGCTGTTCTCTTTCAAGTTCCTCTGTGAGGGCCTTTAAGTGGCTGCACAATTGGTTCACTCGATGCAGCTTCTCCTCGTAGTTCTGTCGGATGCTCTGTGCATCCTTCAACTCCTGTCTTCGTTGGCGCATCAGCGAAATTTCTAGCTTCGGTGCTCGTGAACCCTCCTTCAGAAGGTCCTATAAAGCAGGGAAAGCAGGGAGGCTGTCCAAAGCGAGAAGTGAAGTAGCAGTCATCAATCAAGTCCCGACTAATAGCTTTGCTAGTACCCACAAAACCACAGCCTCTATCTTCGTAAAAGTGAACTTTATGGCCCAATACCTCGGTTTCCGAACGGATAATTGTTTTTTCCCCCTGTCAGCAAGCGATCACACTACATAACTAATGCTTAATGTTGATTTACCAAACGTTGAATCCTACACCACATAATAGGCAGGACTTTTGATGACGAGAAGACTGAAATTCTAAATTTCACGACTCGATGTCGAAAAGTACGTTGAAGGACAAAAATGATAATGTGACTAGGCTTACGTCTGATCTAGTACACCCACTTTGAATAGAGCACATCAAATAAGCAGGTCGTGAGGACAACAAAATTAGTGAAAGGGAGCGTCACGAACCATCAGTTGTAGGTGAATTTCCTCTTGCCATAATTCACGCAGATTAGTGAAGTTTTCATCCTTCCATTGAAGCAGCTCAGTGCAGGCCAATTCAAGTTGGGAGAGAATTTGAGGAAAACTGGGTCGATTTCTCGGCTTGGGAGACCTGTAGGACAAGTGGCACACTTTCAAATCGCAAAGCACAAAGCTACAATTCAATGCTTCTCCCAGCACAGTTTGCTAGCAGCCTAACTTCACTTCCCTGTTCCCAGCCATACGGATTGGTAGGCTTAGAACCTTATTGACAGACAGTCCGACAACACTGGGCCTTTGATGATGACTGCCTTCTGAGGGGCGGTCCGAAATTGACATCAAGGCTAACGACGCGTCCGATGCAAAGACGCGTGTAAAAGTAAATCTAGATCGGCCACTCAACTAACTAGATGGCACATTGTGTGAATGTGAATGGATTGTGATGCTCTATAACGAGACGAAAGAAAGTAGGAGTTTACAACTCGCAAATAATTCTCAGAATGACATACCAGCATCGCTTCATGAGCACGCGAAACTCAGTGGGACAGGCAGTGGGGATGGGAAGACTGAAGAGGTTGCTTGCAATCCCGTATATGATGGCTCCACAGTCAACACCATTGAAGGGCACCTCACAGGTTAATATCTCCCATACAATTACACCAAACGACCTGAAAAAGGGAACGTCAAACCTGTCGACACAAAGCACTTCCTTTGTCTACAAAAGGTAATCAAGTTAAACATTACCAGACATCGACCTTGAAGGAGCAAGGCTCGCCACGCATGATTTCGGGTGCCATCCAAGCGACAGTGCCGGCGAAGGACATTTTGGTGGAGTTTTCGGTAAATTCTTTGGAAACTCCGAAATCCGATATCTTCAGCTGTCCATCTTCACTTATCAAGATGCTTAACAAATCCAAAAATACATTTGCTACATTCAACATTGTCAGTGCGTTGAGTCAAGTCGCTTAATTTGATTGAAGCTCGTTATCGAAAGATAAAAAAGAACAGTGGCACGATGCCTCCTGAATGGTGGCGGTTATGGCACTTTTCAAATTCCATGCATAAAATATCATAGGGGGGGGGGGGGGGGGGGGGGCAGAAGAAAACTCACTTCGGAGACTTTAGATCCCGATGAACAACTTTGTGGCTGTGGAGGTAATTCATGCCTTGGGCAATTTGTTGAGTCCAATCGATTATGTTGTCAATGCTCACTGGAGGGTTGTTGTGGAGGAGCTCGAAGAAGGTGCCGTTCGGGCAGTACTCCATGAGTATGGAATACCAAGGCCCATCGATGGAAACCCCACTGTCATAGGGAGGAGGTAAACGAGCGCACATGTGCGTTAAACTGGTACATCATCGTATTAGACTTGGGAACGCAAAAGACATCAACACCACCAGGAGATAAATATAGTTGTGTACTTGAATCAGGAGAGCGTGAATTTCGATTGGTCGTCACTCAGTTACTAATTCTGCCCAACTTCGAGGCTGTGCAAGAAAAGGCGACTGGGCGAACGTCTAACTTGGCCTTGCCTAATACAATGTAGGGCAGCCGAATGGCGCTGCCTCCAAAAAAGCTCTCGTGCAAATCGCCATCTGTCGTAGTTATCTCTGCTACATACATCACAAATCGTGCGACAGGTTCTGCAGTAAACCTCAGTTCTATTGCAACACAAACATACTAGCAGTAAAAGAGTTGGCCATTGTGAAAAAAAAGTAACTAATGACGATAAAAAAAGCACCAACTGCAGTCATAATAAAGGCGGACGAGAGAAGAGCAACCTACAGGAACTGAACGACGTTAGGGTGGCAGAGGCCCCTCAGATGTCGAATCTCCGTCTCCGACTGTTTGCTTACTTTCTTCACAGCGATGACTCGACCCCTCAGAGTGGCCTTATAGACCGATCCCTGTGCACCTGAGCCGACATATTGAAGGTCGAGGATCTCCGACGGTGGCCACTCCCACTGTGGCTCTGAGGAATACGACGATAGGGCATTGTAAATGGCTATCATATACTACTGCACACAAACAAATTATTAAATTTTTAAATTCAAAACCATTTGTTACAACGAAGTACGCCTCTATGTTAGGCGCCGTGATATGGCAAATCGCGAACACTTTGTGGATAACATCACACTGTGGTCACACAACAGGCTGAACGCATTTATTATTGACGCATGACAATGCTGACTGGAATGCAATTAGGAAATCAAAACAATTGACAAAGTGGTAAATTGGCAAACGACTAACAGATGATAGAAAGTATATGAATAAATGGTAAGTGAGCTTACAAAATGCACCAAAACTCAATCACTAGGGTAGGCTTTCAAGTGACAGGAATAGGATCTGAAAGCAATGCTTTGCCAGCGAGCAATGAAATTGTCATAATTTTATTGCTAGACTACAAGCTCCCCAAAAAACCAACGAAGCATGAAGTTTACCCTCCACAGCCTGGCAAAACACTGAATCCTCGTCCTTCAAAAAGAGTCGAAGAAAGGCTCGAAAGCAGCCCATGTACTCGTGATGATTCTGTTTCGCCACAGATACAATCGTCGAACTTTTGGAGCTAACATGCTGTGGTGATGATGGTTCTAGGCTGAGGAGAAAATTGGATACCGATAGCGTCAAATGTTCGTCCAGCCTCGGTTCCAGCGGAGGAGGGCTCGTTAGCCTCGGGATAGCACCACAGCCGGCGAACGGACGATCGGAGATGGTTGCAACATTTGATTGGCGTGACAGAATTGGCTTAAAGTGCACCGTTGAAAAGTGATTCTGACTCCTCGACATAGCATTTTCTTCTTCTTCGTCATCGTCATCATACTGCGAAGACTCCGTGTATGGCAAAAAGGATTTCCGAAGAGGTGCTTGTGAATGCGGTGGTTGAGGATGCTCAGTTTTTGAGACCTCCCTGAAAAAATCAGATCGCATGATAATACCAGGAAAGAAATGGTTTGGTGAGTTTTATAGTTCATAGGCTAGGAATAAAAACGAACAAACCTGAACATGGATGCAATGGGCTCGTTTTTCCAAGCGAACATTTGTGGGTCTGTTAATGTTGACTGGAGCGACGAGGTGATGCCATCGTCTCGTGTAGTAATGAAACCGCTTGAAGATGAATGCGTATACGACAACTCGCTGCATGCCTCACCTTATTATTGAACAAAAACTTTGTCTAAAAATGTATTTTCACATATTTTGCCAAGATCTCAAGTGGTGCAATAGCTATTTGGTCTAATGGAGAAAAATTATGGCCGGCATGGGCACAAGAGACTATGTTTACGTATTTTATACTGCCGCATGTATTGACAATAATCGTGAACGAGGGGCGTGGGCGTGTATGATCAGCGGTTAAACGCGACTGGAGTGAATTATATCAGCAGGATCTCGCAAAGGACCCCTGAGATGATCCCAATTTACTTCCATTGCAAAATCTATAACATGCAAATTACTCGGTTTTGGGGACAATCTCAAAGCTACGCATGGCAAGATAGCGTCACATTAATGACCAAGTAAACATGAAAAATTGGTGCAAAATATAAAGGTCGCAAGAATACCTGGAAATTTCTTTAAGTTATTTGTAAAATGCGAGATATCTGAAACTGTGTCTTCGAACGAAACACCTGAAGATGACCGTGATGAATTGGATGAGAGGGGTTTAGCACGTGAGACCTGTTTCCCGGCATATTTCGAGGTATCTGGTACTTTTGACCGACAGGCAGTGTTGCAATTCATAAGACCATACTAAAATTAGCGAAAGAATATTGTATATGTATGCATACAACAAATATGAAAAATAAAGCTTTCTAAAAATGTTGCCAGGGCTAGTAAAATATTATTGTGACTAAAACTAGAGAACATAGTAAGATTCAAGACCTCAGTGCACAATCGATTCTTACAATTAAGAAGCCCAAACGAATTAGATTTGAATGCACTATTGCCTAAAATGTTGTAAAATACATGCCAATGTTGAAAAATGGGTGGGAAGACAATAAGTCATTTGAGCACAACAATGACTATTAATCGCATCTCCAAGGCATCAAGGTCTAAACAAGGACTTAAGAGAGTATTTAGAAGTTGCAACAACTAAGGAATAAAGCGCAACCACAACCAGTGTTCGAAAATCGACATTGGATATTCTGTTTTGACCTTACAAAGAAGCACTCAAACACATTATTTGCATATTTTTCATCCGGATTTTACAGCAAGTACGAGCCCTTACTTTTTAGATTTCTATATTTTATTACGCATTTTTCGGATCGACTTGGGTCTTGTACACCAAAATCCTAACAAGTTTAAATAATTTTTACTTTAAATTAAATATTAGCTAGCGGGAGCAGCCACGAAATCCCTTCCCGGTGCCCTTAATCCACTCTGCCTTCGTAGTGTTTTTTTAATTTTTACTACATCCATAAGGCCAGACGTTCTCCATCCTCTGATACGCAGTCACCGATGGTAGACCTCACTGCAGACAGGACTACAAACCAACGATTTTTGAGGACTTGGGGACGTATGTATGCAGCCAAACAAAATTCTTCTCCACAACCCACACATTGTGCGTTTGACGTAGCGTCCCTAATCCTCCTTAAAGACAAATGAAGACGTAATGCTTGGGTAGAATGCATTTATTCAGCGGCGAGAAAGTAATTGAAGCTGATGCAAAGGCTCAAAGTCCAGTCTGTGCAGCGAAATCAATATGACGGCTCAAATTGGTCGCAACGGAAATGAGCAGCAAGAAAAACTTGGCATTACTTTTGTTCTTTTTGCATGATCGGTGTTGTAATTTTGCGCCTCCTCCAATTTTAAAATTTTTGGCATTTCTTCGCACAATCGCTCAGTAATTTACCCTCTCAGATCAATTGTCCACAATGTACTTTGGTTTTGGAGTAAATTTGCAATTATTGAGCGCATTTTAATCGGCTTATAAATTATCGAAAAGAAGGACTAGAGACTGTAATCAGTCATACGAATCGCATTTTGCCTTCCCCATATTGACAAAACGCTAGTTGATCGAATGGTCTCTAGATCATGGGCCTATCCTGAAGTCTGAATAAACAAATATTATCAGAGGTAGTTCCTTTATGCGTAGAACGCCAATCATGAAATCGAAACCGCAAAGTCTGTAAGGCAATCATATAAACCTCTCCCTTTTTTGAGCTCGATTCAAAGCATTTTTATGATATATCCTTTTAAGGTAGCAGTTTTAATGCCCAAATTGAAGCGCATTGCAAAAAATACTCATTTTAATTGACACGTGAGAACGAACTAGTATATCACACTTTCGCACGTCGAATATGCATGTTCTGCGCAGGTATTTTGTCTTCTCTTGCCTTCAAGCAAATCTCAATCAGCTAAATTGGTGACAGTGGGGACCAACTACCTCAATACAATACCCACCACTGGATGACTAAAATAACGCCTACGGTAGGCGATTACCCCATTTCCTTGTCCTATAGGAGAGCCACTAACACCCGAAGCGACACTGGGTGTAAATTGTTTGAGAAATTTCGTTGCGGGTCTGTCTGCCGTATCTGTGTGAAGATACCGACTAGGTGAAATGTTGACATTTACTCTATCCCTCGATAAGTTGAATAGAAACAAGATGGATAGACAAGTGTAAATGGCTGAGCAGTTCTGGGGTGAGAGTTACGTGGAAAGGAGGAAAAGAAGCGAAGCTATGCCTCTACGGAAGTATTTTTAATCCCACAAGTTGTTACGTGATTCTAAATTTAGGCCAGTTTTCCTATGATTAGCGATGAAAATGCGTGAGAATAGCTAATTTCCCCTTTCCACCACTGCAGCTCCCATAAAGGACGTAATCGCCGAGTTAGATCAGTGACATTGCATGAAAATCCAATGGGTGGCATAGTTGCCTAGTGGAGTTTTCATACGGCATCCATTACGGTGTGAGAGCTGACGTAAGTAGTTGACCGAGGAGGGGACCAAGAATGACGCTTAAAAGAGGAGAGGGGCTATGAGGCACGTTGTCTGTTTGGTAGGCGCTGGTGAGGACTCATCTGATGGATTTCTGCTAGGCGTTCTGACCTCCAGGCCATGTCAATCACCACAAGTCTTTCTTCACCTTGACAATATACAGGCAGCCCGAGTATTGAGTCCTTTTTCGCCTTCATTCAGTTTACCTGCAAGAGTGGAGAATGGTTTAAATCCATACTCACTAACTAGCCCCAATGTTTCTTGAAACTCGGCAAGCAACTCAGTAAATAACAAGCAGCTCCTTAGATAAATGTTGAGTTTATAAAATCAATGTTATGGCGCCTTAATGTCTCTACATGTGAGTAAATGGCGTCATTGGCTAACGCACTCATAATAATAATAATAATAATAATAATAATAAACTAATACTCGGCAGTAAGCGAGGAGCCTCTTCGATACCACATTCCAATTATTATCTTCATCTGACATCTTGTGCACCAGTCCGTTGGAAATGCGTCAGTCGCCTCCAGCACTTTTTGATCAAAAATTGTAATACTATTTTAAAGTTCTAATTTAATTATGGAACCCTTGACTCCAATAGTCGAATATGCTATCACATTGGACTTGAAGTGGTTTCCTATTGCCAACGTGAATTTACCCATGCAAGTGTGGATTTCAACTGACGACGGAAAAGCTTTTAGAAGTTCCTACAATGGCCTTGTGACATTAAACTTTCTTGCAACTTGGGCTGTCACATGCATGGAGAGCCGTCCCGGTGAGACCTCCGTGCAAATGGTCCCAAGCCAGGCTTTGTAGCGGCAATACCTTGTGATTTCACTGTGCACTATGTAAGAGTGTCGGATCATTAAATTACAATCGCATCTTTAGTGACCACTTAAATTCATCCTAAACCCTTGTCGTTGTATTGCCTGAAACAAATACGCAATGAACATAAACAATCACGTGCATGTAGTAAAGCTCACCTGACTGGTGGATACTTGACTTGGATAATTTTCCAGGTCAGTTCTTGTAAATTGATAGATATCTAGCGTGAACTTGAAAACCTGATCAATTCATGCAACTCTCTTAGCTACTGTACTACAGTAAACGCTTTGCGACTTTTGGAGCACAAGAAGACGGGTGGAACAGTCATAGGAAATCTATGCAACTCATTAGGGCTATCGGGTGCATGAGAAGCAAATGAAATAAAAATATTTCTTTCGTACTCAAAAGGATTCTAAATTGTTACTATGCCCTTTGAATAGGCAATCAGAATTGGGGGGCTACCTAGGATCGGCAGCCGCACCACTTTGCACACATCGCCTGCTTGCGAAATCCTATCTTGGATGCATAATTTCTGATATTTTGCTACGGTTCTAGGGCTTGCCGAACGAATGCGCCTTAGAGCCAAAAATAACATAAAAATATCCATCTCGCCACACCATACACATCAATTCCATAGCTGTACCCATAAACGGTTCTTAAAACTATGAACAATATTATGGTTTATCAAATGAGCGATATAGGTATCTTTAAAATTATTTTAGATTAATTTTCGAAACTTAGTCGATTTTGTGTTTTACCAACCTTTTGTTACCCTTCGCATGGTGATATGCTAAATTGTTCACTTATAAAGCCACTCCATTCTAATTCTAGCAACATTGAAAATAAATTACAACTAAGAGTGGATGTAAAGGCATTTAGTATATACAAAATCCAAACAATGTATCATAATACAATTGTAAAGCTTGGTGCAACTGCATCATATTTTCATTGTTGCAGCGAAATAATCGTGCAAAATTGAAGGTTCCGCAAATCGGTTTGAAATTCCGAGTAGAAAACAAATGGGAGGTAGGCTGCTTTGGTTATACCTTGCTTTGATTTCCCTTTTTACGTACTGGTGCTGGCAATCGTCATCCAAGTTTTGTACAGTGGTATTAATTATACAGCTTCAACTTTGGTGGCGCTCTCCGCTTCTTCCACGTCGATGTTCTCACCGAATTTGGGGTCAGACTCCTCTTCAAGAAGGTGAAGAATGAAAGCAGGCACGAACATTGGTGAATTTGCTCCTTGAGCTGGTCTGAGTTAGCACATGTGTCGTTTGTGCGCCACTTTTATACCCATTTGGCGATTACCTCATTCTTTCGTCAAGTTGTGCAATGGGTCGGGTTTTCTTCTAGGCTTATCTTCACAAATGCACACCCACACTTCTGTGCTATGCATACCATCGTATTTTGCTAAACCTCTAGCATTCTCTTATTTTAACAATGAGCTTCTGGTTTTCGATGAACGATCTATGGCCTAGCCAGTTTCTTACGAGACGGGTTTTAAATGTCTTAATCGAAGCGATGTATTTCGCATCTCATATGGCTCTGTTATTTTGGTTGGCAAGAAATTATTGCAATTTCCAATACCAAAAAACTTCATAAGCAATTTCAGACTTGAAATCCGAGGAAGTATTCGGAAATTGAATTTCGTTTTTAGTCCTTCCCCGCATGGGCATGAAGCTTGTTTAATGCAGCGTGCAGGGTATAGTTTTGCTACCATTCTAAGCCATTACAGTGATTTTGAGAGAATCCATTCTTTTTATTGCCAATTTATTCGACTCTAACAGCGTAAATGAGCCCCAAGTATCGACTTGCGTTCCTTCCTCTAGGGCAGAAAAAGCCGATCATTAGCAGAGTCGCTACGATAACTCTCCAGCCTCTTCTAGACAGATTCCATCAATATGGCCCTCAAGCCATGCAATGAGAGCTTCTCAGAGTCGGTCTGGTTTTTCCGCAAGATCCAGCACCCAATTCAGCCTTAATGCTCTGGTGTTCACCACACTAGCAGGTTTCAGACATCATCCGCAGAGCTAGCTTTGCATACGCCCACAACGCCAACTAAAAGGGCACCCGATTAGTGTCACCTTAATTGTTCATTCAACTCTAGGTTTTGGTAACAAGCCACTGCAGGCCTCCACTAGTGTACCTTTGCCGGTCGGCCTGGCCCCCGGGGTAAGCCAGTTGGCCTCAGGCCCTGCAGCACCTCGAAAATGCACATTCTGTCAGCACATGACGCCCTTTTTCTCGTCTCCACCAAAATCACGCCCTTGCACACCCAATTAGCGTGCACATCCAGGCCCCAGTGTGGTGACGCTGCGCTACTATTCTAAGGCTTTGCTCGTGGGAAAAAAATCTGCATCTACTTTTAGACCAATGCAATTCTTTGTGTGCAGAGTTAACGCAACCTCTGTGTGAGTATTTCATCACAGATCGAAATACTTGCATCGATATTAGTGCAGGATTCCACCGACACCGGAGCACATGCGCAACCTGGACGCTTAATCTGACCTGCAATGTCTTCACCAAGGCCGAATTACTCAACCAGAAAACGCACATAACAAAGATTCTCTTTATCTTAAACAAAAGGCATATTGCATATGATGATAGTAATGAAAGCAGTCAACAATAACAAAGGAAAGACTCAATAGTGGTAGAGTATCAAAGCACAGACAACAAGTCCAGTGGAGAAGAGAAAACTCGTCTTGAGCACAAGGCCGAAAATGAGCATTGAAAGCACCGTTGTCACGACCATGGCCGACGATATTATGAAAAGACGAAGAATGCTGCTGGCGTATTTCATCACAAAGCCTATGAAAATGCCACTGATTGCCTGCGTCACAACCAAGATCCACGTGTAAACCGAAAATCCCCGAAACATATCAAAGCTGCCTTCAAAAAAGGAAACTGTATTAACAGGCTGCAGCACTCTCGGGCACAGCTCTTAGGCTTGGGATGACGCACAAAGGGAGCCGCTTACACACCTTGCGAGCACAGTCTGACTCCGGCGTTGCGTGGGTGTACCACACCCAGAAGAGGCGATGGTCTACTCATCCATGCCCTAGCCAAGTACGCACTACCATCAAGGGGACTTTTCCACTGAAGCTTCAACCGACTGTTACACAACACTCACCTACTAGTTATACCATTGTTTTAGGATATTTCAAATTACAAGGTGACTATCTTAGTTAGGCAAACGCAAGCACGTTTACGTTCGCAACAGCACAACAAAGTGGGCATAAGTGAGGGTGAGGAGTGCAACTGAATTTCAGATAAACAAAAAGAGACGATGAAAAGACCCTAAAACCCTCGAGTGGTGTAGCATTTCTGCAAGCAAATGCCTCCGCGCACTTGACTTGGTTATAAAAAACTCACCTGTGACAATGACCTCCTGAAAGACGTAGAGAAGGCCGTTGGTTATGATGCCAAATATGTACAGAGCCGCATTTTGAACATTTAAACTCATCTAAAGGCAACAATAAGGTGCGGGCATGGATATACACATGCTAGCTAATAACTACCAAACATGAGTAAGATGAACTCACACGGACACGTTTCTTGAGCACATACTCGGTGTAGACGCTGGCGAAACCGGAGACTGAACAGTAAATGCTTATCATTATGATGCCCTTAAAAGTGATGTGGAGCACACTGGAGGAGTTGGTGGTGGAGTCATCATAATTCGTCATCCTGTTTAAGAGAAGACGAAGAGTGATGGCAACGTGACAAACGCTTTCAACGCAGCAAGCCTGTGTCACGGTGCCACATGAGCCGCTGCCAAGTGGAACATGCCAGCGGCCTTACTCACTCGGTGCCCAGTGCACCGGTCATGGAGACCACAAAAACTTGAAAAAATTCCACAATCCACTCACACCGCGTGCCCATGTGACAGTGGTGGAGCATGGGTGGATCAAAAGGTGGTACAGAGACTACGAATGCTAGAGGTGATAGCAACCAAACCCTCCCCACAAGTTGTTACTGCCTTGGTTAGCCGATCGCGTACCCATTGATGATGCCCGCCACAAGCAGAAGAAATAACGCAAACCACTGCCGGTGAGATATCGGTCTAAAATATTACAAGCAAATGTAACTATATGCTCCAAGTTATTTTTTGGTTCCTTTTATCCATTTTGCAATATTCGGTGTTGTTTCAGCTTTATAAAATTGTCAATCTACCAACCAACTGGGGTTTCCGAAGTTTATTTCAATTTAAAGTGGCACAATCTGTTGCCTAAAAAGGAAAGTGAGGGCGGTAATTACATAACCTTGCACCACTCTCAAATTGAAGTGTTCTAAGTAGAAGCGTACTGTGACACTCTTAATAATGTAGGGGGAAAACCGCTTTGTTGACGGTGTTTATAATGTTGATAAGTTAAAGTGTACTAACTATTCAAATTGAGTAAAAAGAGAGTTGTGCACAAACCTTTGTATTATGAGTCGAAACAGAATAGCTGTACTGAGGATCTTGAAATTCCCAAGAACCTACATTGGGCAAATAAAAGATGCGATAGAACAAGTCTAAAAGAGGAAAAAGAAGGCGACACGTGATGTCGAAGCGATTGCACCTAGGGGAAGATTTACTTGAAAGCCAGATTGGTCTAACTTCGGAAAAGGGAGAATCGTTTAAACAGATAAAGGAGAATTCGTGCTTTGGACTGTGATGACGCCAAACTACCGGCGTATATCCAGCCTCCTCAGCTAGGACATGCTAGTGACAATAGCTACTTGATTGAAAACAGCCTATAAATGTACTTGGTAAGTGGCTGGATCCATTTCCATCTGGATGAAAAAGGCAATGTTGTTGGTCACGGCATAGAGGATGGCTGGAACCGAGAAGGGTGCAACGATCCAGAATAGGCCTTTAATGTTGACAGAGGTGCTATTGTCGGCATCGCCCTCCGCTGAAAACTCTTTGCAAATGCGTGTCCTTAAGAAAGGCAGGTAGTGGGTCATCGAGGTCAATGAAGCCCGGTGTTCACGCCTCACCTCCACCAAAAACATCCCAACTGAGAGGAAAAACTACAAAATCACAAGAAGATGTTACTTGCGATGCAAGATTGTGGTTAATAAGAGAGAAAATCGGATGTTGAAATCGATGTGGGACCAAATCGAAAGGGCAGCTTCTACTACAAAAAACGCTCGTAGGTGATTCCTATTCCTCCTATGAATGACGTGATTTCCAAAGCCAGCAACCTTAGTACTCTGCTTGACATACAGTAACAAGAAAGCTTAAAGCACTGATTTTACTACAGGCAATACAACAATTTCCCCGATCTCAGCTAAATAGACCGGTGAGCGGTGGAGAAAGACTTAAGGATGGAAGATGGCATATCTGCCAGGTTAGAACGTACATATGATTTGGGAGCTGACCTTTAAAACTTCAATGGTAAGGACAGCAGCTGCATTGCTGAAAGGAACACGACCGTCGATTTCACAAAGATGGACCAGGATGGTGTACGATGAATAGAGGAAGACCCTTAAAGAGTAAAATGAAAAATGAGACCAGACTGCGATTAGCACTTCAGTTTTCCAAATGGCCTTATTCAGAGCATAAACTATTTTGTACAATTTACGATAAATTTTAACCATTAACCAAAATACTTTCAAAATTCGCAGGCCATAACCACAGCAACCTTTTGTAAGCTCATATTTTTGCACAGGAATGAACGTTGAAAAGCTTAAACACGAAACTAAAAGCACTGGTCTTCATATGCTTAAAAAATAAATTGAGTAGCAATAAATCAGTAGACAGTATTCAACAAAGATCTTGCCTAAACCTGAAGCAATAATGCATGCAAGACCATAAAGCGACCATAAGAGGTTCAACTGTCGCATTAATGGATTCTACTACAAGGGCAAACCACTATAGAAAGATGCAGGAATCACCCTCCGATCAACATTAACCGGAAAACGAATCGAGACACCGGTAACTTCGGCTGAGCCAGATGGTTTTTCGCTTTTGCAGACGACATTAGCACCTCATCATCGATAGCCTTTCCTGCTTCAACGGTATTCACTGCGAAAAGGATGAAGACGCATGCTTATTGACTTAAAAACGAACATTTGACCGCACTTCCGTGCACCATCGATGCATGCAATCGAGGAACCAAGTGCTATGCTTATCTTATAGCAGACTATCTGTTAATGTTCAAATTACCAAATTATCAAGCTCATATCACCAGTTGGGAACAGCTTAGATTTGAAAAGGACAACCGTTCGATTAATAAATGGCTGCTGCGATTGATAGAATAATTATTTCAAAACTAGAAACGTTGACATAACATAATTACACAAAGAACTAGGCAAAAATACTGCTCTTCTTACTCTCTCTAGCATAGGCGAGATTCGATATCACAGATGAATTGTGACCATAGCTCACAAGAAATATTGTACTTCAAATGGATCAATACATTAATAAAAACACTCCGACGATGCCCACCGTGATAACAGGACCAGAAACCCAATCACAGCACACGTATAAATACAACAGCGAAATGCTCCACATTTAATATCTACTACTACATCTTTAAAAAAGGACCGCTGCAGTACGCATATTTCGACCTGAATAAGACCCCAAAAGAGCGTTGAAGTTTTACATAATTGTTTATCTACATATGCCTCAAACATATTGATAAGAGCTGAGCCTGTAAATTTTCCCACACGCATTAATATCAATATTGCCCAGTTGCTAAACATTCTGAGCAGGTAAATTTGCTTAGAAATACATCGTAGCGAGCCCAAAAGCAGAAGGTGGTTTGTGAGTGCGTTAGATAATGTAAAAGAGAAGCACAAGCGTTCGCATCAAGGGTGAAGAGACAAATTTCGCCAAGACTCTGAGCACCCTCTATCAATAGGAAGCACTACCCACTCTGTCAAACCCAATTCGAAATTGTCCCGTTGAAAAGATGACGTCCGAATCGGTGCGATTAAAGTGCATGATTGGTTATAATTCCGAAGATGGTAACGCAAACGTATAAAATATATTCAACGTCACTTAAGGTATTTTAATAGCGATTTATTGGTACGGTCAAAAAAGTAATTGCTACGCAAAAAAGTCATTTTTAAAGATTGCATAAATAATCCGTAAAGAACGCTACTAATTTTATATTCAAAAGCTCATGGTAAAGAACAGAGCTTTCTTTTGCAGAAATTAAAAGTTGCGTAGAAGCAAAACATTCACTTGAAATTACGAATCTGATTTTATCGACTGCAGGCACATATTTTAATGCTATTGTAGCGTTTCGAGGCTCCCTCAAAGGCAAACAAAGGCAGAATGCTAAGGTAGAATAGAAATATTTAACGGACAGAGGGAAATAGGCTACTAGCCTGGCCCGGAGGCCATCCCACGCAGCTAGGGCAGTACGGCCACCTCTGTCCTTGACCGAAACCGGTAGATCCAACAAACAAAGCACTACACTATCTTCTGACTGCTCGAGTCAGTCACGTAGGTTATCGTATTTTCCTAGCCACGTATACTGGGCTCCTGGCCATGCTGACCACCCTATTCTCTCTGCCTTTTGATTATGTATACTCTGCTCTAGAATTATTTCCTCTTTGCATTCAAGCAAGTCTCGGCACGCTACTCCGGTAGAAGAAGAACGCGGACTCGACTTTAAGTTATTTCTGTTTCGACCTCTACCGCTTAAGACAAACTGTAGCGCTGTGGAAGAATTTTATGTGCTACAGATGGGAGAATCTCTGACATCTCATTACAAAGGGGCTGAGACCGACGTACGCCTTCGGCATCCACTTCGTCTCCGTTTGTTCTACTTTGTTTGCCTGTACTACCGATTACGTTCAGGGTCTCAAAGGCGGTCGAATTGTCCTAGCCGCATAGGCTGGCCTTTGGGCTATTTTAGAAGCCCATTTGCATCTGTCTGTTGAATATCTATATTTTATTCTAGTACTTTGATTCCTTTTGCCTTAAATGAAGCTTC
This sequence comes from Taenia hydatigena, assembly GCA_036345935.2. Classification (NCBI taxonomy): domain Eukaryota; kingdom Metazoa; phylum Platyhelminthes; class Cestoda; order Cyclophyllidea; family Taeniidae; genus Taenia; species Taenia hydatigena. The sequence continues at coordinate 20,483,682 of JADWOT020000002.1, read as the reverse complement.
AGGACGCTACACCGTTTCTGCAAAGAGACCATTAACAAATAAAGCGTATTAGCTGCAAAAAAACACCTAAAAACGCTTTGCTGCAACGCGTTTTTTTCTATTATATTTGCACTAGATACGCCAATGCTGAGCAGAAACTTTTGTTTCGAATTTGGACCTCAAAACAGACGGAACTCTAAGTTCAGTTAAAATCCCAAGAAGGATCAATGATGTAGCGGTCAAGAATCTCCTCAGTTGCGCTAGAATCTTAACGACTGGCAAGATTATCTCATAAGTGCTTCTTTCAGCACTAGTTACTTTGTAATGGCTTACGCGGGAGTCTTACTGTAGCGTCCCGGGTCTCCCTTATAACTAAAAGAAGGCAAAGTGCTAAGACAGAATATACATGCTGTAGCCTTCTAAGGCTCCCTCGAAGGCAAAAGAAGGCAGAATGCTAGGTTAGAAAATATATATTCAAGGGACAGAGGGAAACAAATTGCTGGCATGGCCTGGAGGCCAGCCCACGCAGCTAGGGCAGTACTGCCACCTCTGTGACCTTGACCCCAACCGGTAGTTACAACAAACAAATTACTACACATGCATTTAATTGATAGAGGAGATGGGACTGCTGGCATGGCCCGGAGGCCAGATCACGCAGCTCTGAGCAATGGGGCTACCTCTGTCCCTGACCGAAATCGGCAGACCAAACAAACAAAGTACTACACTTACCGCGTTGTGCGTCATGGACGACGCCTGAATGAAGAGGGAAGAAATATAATACTTTGCTCATTCTGACCACTAGTTTCAGTTTTTTGAATACGCCTTGCCTTTTACTTTTTAAATAACATCCTATCTGATTGTTGTTTTACTGTCTTTTTCAATACGAGCGCTTTACAATCTATGTGGCTGGTTTGTTTTAGGTCGCTCACTTACTGGACTTTGCTTTGCTGTTTGTTATTAATCGGCTATTTTCTGCGTTTTTTCACATCCTAAGGGATGCTTGAAATTCGTCTTTATAAGCCAACGTAGGTTGCGTTAAATAGTTTGTGGATGGACTTTTAGCTGTAAATTCGCTTCCCATGTGTGCTATTAGATTGGGGTATTTTTGCTTTGCTGGATTCTGTGCGTCTAAATTATTCTGAAAATGTTTTGGGCTGTTTAAGCTTTCCTTTATTGTGTGTCACACACCGTTGCTTTTTTGGTTGTTTTGCAAGCCGACTTGATCGAGTCCTTTTTTATTCTGTTTTTCTGGCTTGAGGCGTTTTAGACCCAATATGTATGCCTAATTACTTCACATTTTACACTCAGTGTCCTCGTCCATTGTTGTTCTACCCGCATCATCGCTGAAATATGTTATTTTTTAACTCCTAATTCTGTTGACTTTTTGATGTTGAGCACATTTTCGTGACCCAGCTTTAATGCTGAAAAATTTTTGGTAGCCCTTGAATATTTAATTATTGTTTCGCGTAAATTTGTCTTCTGGTTTCTCAGTCGTGTCCTGCGGTATTAATTGCGATGTTTGCTTTGCTTTTAGTTTCAAATGCCCGGAAAATACGATTACGTTAAGCTGACACTACCTTCTCGAAAAGTTCCCATTGGGAAACTCGTTGTCTCAGACGATAATGAATACCTCATTATCTTCAAGGATTCTATCGGCATATTCGTATGTCTTAATCATCCTTAAAGCGATCTTTTTGTTTTGTTTTTGAGAATGTTTTCAGCGTTTTAACATGCTGTAGGAGTGAGGTCCTACGTTCTTGGAGTTTTGGGTCACGGAGGCTGGGCTGTGCAATGTCGATAGTTATGCGAAATACTTAGAATCAAATCAGTGGTCGAGCTTTAAAGCAACTCGTTTTATTGATTGTAAAGAACGCTCATGAAAGCACTTCTTTTTTAGATTCCGAATCTTAAATTGGCTAACGAAATGCAGACAAATACTGCTGGCCTTATGGGAAATCGGATGAAGCTTTTTACGCCTCCCCAGAACAATCAGTCGAACCTCCCTATTACTTTTGTTCCCAGCAATGTCCAGTGCTCCCGCGAGGTCGCGCGCTATGCGCTGACCCATTGTGAACGTTCTGTTATTGCTATGTCAACAAAAATATTAGAATCAAAGGAATTCTTGAGTTTCGCTTTCAGGAATGCCGACTGGTCTCCTTCTGGAGTGGATAGAATGTCGCGGTAATTTGAAGTTCAAAATCTACATTCCTATCTGGTTTCTGATCTCCATCCTCTGCACGTATTTGGGGACTTGTTTTATTTCCAGAACCGTGTTCAGTTGCGTAACAGGCAGTTGTCAGCTTTTGGTCTGCTCTCGTGATTCGGGCAGGTGGATGTGTGTGGCTAACCTCTCTAATCTCTGGAACGCCTTTTGGAGATCACAAGGTCTCCGCATTCTCGCTGATGATCTGCACGAGTTCCTTAACCTTTCTGACAATGGACAATCTGACGAGAATCATTGCGCAGGCTTGTCTATGGCGCCACTTGAATGCCAGTCTATAACAGAATTCTTTTCTTCTATCGCTGAATCCTCTTTCATGGTTTCCACGTGGTCTCGGAAACTTCGACGCTCAGGGCAAAGGGTCACCCACAACAATTGTCTTTTGACAGCACTTCACAAGTCGGGTACTATTTCCTTTTGGGACGTCGCCATTCCAGTGGTTGATGAGTGAGTGTTGCTATAGCCTCAAATGGATTTAACTAACTGGTGACTATCTAATATCACGAAATATTCGCTATTTCATTCACTTGTATTCTTTAATCTTTACTCGCCAGTCCAGCCAAATTAATTTGGGCTGCTGTCTTATCCAAAAAAATTGTGTTGACGTTTTCTTTGCTCATTGTTCATGGCTTTCCTTCTCAGGAGCAGCGTTCGGCTTTCTGCGCTCGACCGCACCTACACCGTCAACTTTGATCCTCCGAACCTCAGCGCAAGGCCTAATTTCATCAAAATTGTTGATATTAACGGCGAAATCGGTGAGTCAAAGCAATTCGCCTATTTGTGTCCAAAGTTGGTTGACGAAAAAAAGCACGTTTTCTAGCTTTGACCCTTGAGTGCATAGCAATCAGTGCAAATAAATTAGCTGGGTTCATTTTCCTTTGATTTAGTGCATCTTTAGGAACGTTTTGCGTATTGAGATCAAGTAAATTGACTTTTGCCTATCTCTGTGAATTTGTGAAAGGTGGGGTCTTTCCAAATTTCAGTTCTGCTTGTCGTCGCCTTCACAGACAGTCGAATTGTCTGCGTGACCTATCAGGCCTATGCTAAACAGCTGGGTATCATTTCTGTGAAGCGGGTATGCTTAACTCAGTCTAGCCTCCTATTAAGATAGCACCATGTTTTTGCGTTCAAATCGTGCGATCATGAAACTAATTGTTCAGGCTACAGTTCACAGGAACCGTTGACTGCTTATGCATCCCTTTTTTGCATCAGGTCAGGGTTTTATCATACGTTATTGTCTTAAATTCCTTGTTGCCACTAGCGGTTAAAACTCGATTCTCTAAGGACCACTGTGTGATGGCATTCAACTGTTACCACCTTTCGTCATCTTTTGGCTTAGCTGAACGAATCTGAGCTCTGCCCCTGTTCAAGCGGCTTCATACCTGTGAGTGATGCCGCCTACAGCGGCGATGTCTTAGCAATTGCCTATGGAACTCGAGTTCTTCTTGCCAAAGTTCTAAATCACACCTCTGTTCGACTTCTTGTCTGCCTTTCCGATGATGCCATCTTGAAGGCTGTTTCTGGTGAGTCTTTGATCAGTGTTATAGCCGTTCTACATTGACTATGCCAATCGCGTTCTGTTTCTATATTTCTTCTGTTGTTGAAAGCTATCGTTTCATCCAATGCATAAGTAAAGCACATACATGCTCCTAACTAAGTTTAGTGCTCCAGTGGCGACTTTTACGAGGTTTCGTTACATAATCCTCCTAGACTACTGTACGAAGTTAGTTTTCCATGCTTTGTGGTGGTGGTCGTCTGCCATAGCACTTTGTCTTCCCTAATTGCATGCCAATTCTTTCTATTCCACCAATTTGTACTGCCTTTCTAGGTGTTCGTTTTTTCAACAATCAGGTCTATTTCTCGTCCCAAGACGGTATTATAGCGAAGGCTGCCATACCCACCCAGCTAAACAGTAAGTATGTATGAAGTACAATTGCATTGCCTGCCTCCTCACCCGACGGCAAGCATGTTGTACGCCTTTTCACGCATTTTAGAAAGTTACGACCTAACAATTCTTAATAAAGCGTCTTCACTGGGCGGTAAAAATTTCCACCGATTTTTTGGAGGCTTACATCTTACCCACAATGGAGTCTACGCCGTATATGTGGAGTCGTAAGTTTCCTCTCTTGTTTTGCTAGTCCCTAAAAGCCTCTTCTGTCTTGAAAATCTCCTTCCATTCCCGTAGCACTGTGGCTCCATCATTTTGCAACATCACCTCAAATGTGAGTCTTATTATCCTTCTTCGCCTAGCATCAATCAGTCTTACTCTCCATTATTCCACCTTTATCTAGTCACAATATTTGCCCTCTATTTAGTTGGTTTTTATGGTACTGTTGTCGAATTCGGAAGTCGTCGACCTGATTGATAGATTGTCAGCACCGATGAGAAGGAATGTGGACTGTCTTTACCAGGTGACACGCCTTCTACTCTCCACTGAATACAACAAGTCTGTCTCTTTGGAGTGCTCCAGTGTCGACATGGATCTGGAGACGTGGTCACAAAAATTACTCACCTTTTCTAGGCGTGCCCTTTTCGACACTAAGACAGACCTCTCAAAGCTGGAACTCCACAAAATTCAATTTCAAAGGTAGCGTCTGCTTAACATTTCTCCACAACCTATTCAAATCAAACCGTGTTATTTTTCACGGTGATGACAATGCACTCCCTGATTACCCTTAATAGAGCTGTCGCAATGCTCCTCGTGGAGGAATCTAACAAGCCACCAGACACCAAAGTAAGCTTTCTACCACTGCCAGGAGTTTCGCGTTTTGAAAATCGTATACATTACAGTGTGTTGCGATTTCAGCAGGCGTTGCAGACACAGATTGACCGTTTGGACAAAATTTTGGCCCTTCGACAAATCGACCAGTGCTACCGACTCTTCCTCAAGACTGAGGTGCAAAGGCAATCTCAAGGTGTCCCACCTCTCTGGTTAAAGTGATTTTATTGCATTCTTGATCTGTTTCACTTTTTCACACCTCTATTGCGTCCTCTTCTGCAGATTGTATTCTGGTGTTGCGAATTGCTGCTCTTTGTCAACGATTCCTCCAAAGTGACGCAGCAAAGGATTGCGGCGTGGCGGCGCTGTGCTCCATGCTGCATCGCGCCACTGAGGTGGTTACGAGCGTTGCACAGAAGCTCCTCGTCAAACGCTTTGAAAGAACCCTGAGCGATGTCAACACCACCGCGCTACTAGTTTGTCCTGTCTGTCGAACTGATATCCTTTTTCTTGCCCCTTCTACAGTTGCATGGCACATGGGGCGTGCCGGTTGTTTGAATGCTTGATTTTAATTAGTGAAAGCGCAGAAGCGCTAGTTACAAAGGCAGCTTAAGAGGCAATGTGGTTAATAGCCGGGGATAAAGAGAATAGTGTGGTCATTCTCCACTGGCGTTAGGTTTGAAGCGTCCCTGCCCAGACGGAAGGTTGATAGACTCCAGTCCTAGGTCTTCGATGCTCTACTGAAGCACATTGAATAGCCAATTCCTTATATTTGGTTTGGTTATTCCCCTAACTCACTTTATTTGTACATATGAATGCGGATCTTCTTGTTGCCGCTTGTTCAAGGGGTCATAAATTTGGTGAGTTGAAAACGCATTCCGCTCATCATTATTTAGGGAACTCCTATTGTACTGCCGGCTTAAAAATGTCCGATTTAACTGTAGAGCGGTGTGCCTCGACCTTCATACCTTGCGTGGATCCATGCTTCAACGAATGTCCCTCGTGTCGACGCTGCAGTGTTATTCTTCCAGGTCTGTGTGTACTCCTCGCGTAGGCTTGTTCGCTCAATGCTAATCCATTCCATTCCGCTGCATTGGTTTTGTTTATTTTCATTTTCAGTGGATAAATTCTGATAGCAACCAGTCATACTGGTAGTCTTCTAAAACTGCTATTCTGGTACTCTTATTTCAGATCGTCCATCTCAATGGCGCAGGGAGGTAAACGGCCGATTTTGTCCATATTGTAATGTTCGATATAATTTGGTTACTCTATAGCTTTCTTCCTCCCTCATCCTGTCCCACAACCTCGGGATAGTGTACAGATAACTGGCCTGTAAATACATTGTCCGATACCAAAGTATCGCCCATTCTTCTCTCGGAAGTTTGTATTGGATGGAGAACTGTTTCACCGAGTCGAATAGGTCAAATCGGCTCTTCGCCGACTGTGAAAACGGGGAAGCTGATGCTTTGGCCAATGACAACCTTCAATTCGTGTTGAGATACTGTTTGCCACAAAGACATTAGATGAAGGCGGCAGTTCCTGGTCATCCGGCGCTGTTTGTCCACGTGAAGTTGTTGAGTTGTCGGACTGCCCGTTCCTGTGCTTTGACCAAGTGACCATGGATAATCCCTCAGCGCCTTCCATGTTGTTGCATGATTTTCAAAATGGCATAGGGAAACGGCTACTCTAGTCTCACCGATGGTTGATGAATCTAAGTGAAGTGGGAGGTGTGCATGTGCCGTGAAATGGAAAAGTTTGTGACGCCTCCGAATGGAAAGTTTGGAAATGACGTCCACGTGCGGCAACTAAACCCAGTAAATTGGGCTGCAGGACCGCTATTAACAACTGAAGCGACACTAGTCATGGTCGTAACCCAGCTAAAACATTTGTTGAGGAGGTGTCTACCGTTTGTTTATGACGATGCCAATTGTGTGAACACGCGATGCCTCCTTCACGGATCTACTGGCGAAGTGAAGCCCAATCAGATATGGCTGCTGTGAGAAGTAGAGTTACAAGGATGAAGTCAGGAACCACGAAAGTGCATTAAATCCAGTCCTTTTTTTGCATAACACTGTTTTTGATCCAGGATCTCTACAACTAGCGATGAGCTTGCGGGATGGTCAGCGCATCATCTCTTCCTATAGCACAGCTTTTAAAGAGTGTAAAATTTTTCATCCTGTAGAGGATCGGTGGGAAGGTCATGCATACGCTTTGTTGCATGGGGATCGCACGGCTTACATCATTGCCTCGCAGATGCATTCTTTCAGCTCTGACCACCTTGGTGGAAGGTTGACCAAATCGAGCGTTGGGGACGACGATTGAAATACATTAAGGGCTAGCCAATACGTTACCAATCTGTTCAACTCCACGGTTTTGGTAAAGGGGCAATTCAATTGCTGCCATGGTACTTGTAGCATACCGAGACTTCCGTGAAGGTAAAGGAAGGCATAATACTAGGGCAGATTACATATTTTCAGCAAGCAGAGGGAATGTGCCTGCTAATATGGCTCGTAGCTCAGCTCGCCAGGTCAGAGATTTATGGTCACCGAAGTGGTCGTAACCAAAAACGGGCAGCCTGTCCTAACGGACTGACCCTCAACCGATGGCAGAAGCCCACAAGCACCACTGTGTATCTGCTCCAGCGTTTAGTCTCCATTCATCTTCAGAGAATCTCGGAAAGGTACGTAAATGCCTTTAGATGTTTTTACTAGTGCTGACGAGATTGCAAGACACAGTTCCAAATTGTTATAAGTTTAAATATGCTTTTGTGGATGTTATCAAATATTTCTAATCTTACATTGAAGTTTGAATTCCTGCAATAAGTCTTTATCACATTTGACCCAGTTAATCCCCAATTTGCTAATTAAAAATTTTCCTCACGTTATCATGTTCGAAGATTAATGTAGCACCGTTTATACCGCTCAACATACTGAAGCCGATTAGCCTTTATCCCTACATGAGCGACTTATCTGTCCACAAGTTGCTGCTAGTGCCTTCTTCGTAGACAAAGTAATGAATTCACTTGAAGTCAACTCTCGAGTTGCGGTAATCTGACTTATTTAGTTCGACTCACCTACTTGTAGGCGGATGCAAAAGTGGAGTCCGGGCGTGAGTCATCCACTTTTGCAAATCGACTCAAGTTTATGAAACGAATAAGAAAGCCCGACAAACGTCGCCCTAACACAATATCGATTCACTCAGATGTCCCTTCGGACAGCCTTCCGAAAGAAAACAACGTGTCTCCAGATGTTGTCACAGTGAAGTTAACGGGCTCTCATGAAAAGTTCGCAAAAAGCTTAACTGATGAGAACGATACTTTACGGAACAAGAATACAATGCTGAGGTTCGGTTTATTTTATTAACTGGCCTTTAAGATATCAGGTTGAACTTCTTTCTGAACAGTTAAATGACCTCCGTGACGTGAATATGGACTTGAGGAATCAAAATAGTCGTATCAGGGAGGTAAATAAAGTGCTTTGGATGATTATTGAAGTAACATATTTGTATTCAAATGCGCTTTTAAACTATCCGGCGGTGATGGCAAAGTGGGATAGATCTCATTTAATAACCTGGTTAAATTTCGTCACGCCCTTGCTTCCCTATGCAACTTTCTTTTTCAGTAAGCATCGCACGTGTCCCTTCGTCAAGCAGTTTATCCCCTTAAATATATGGCTAAGTGGCATTGCGTTGTTACAACGTTGGTTGTTGTTGTTGTTGTTGAGCATGAACTTCTTTACTTCACCAAATCATACTCATTGCTTTTAAGCATATCACGAATCCTAAGGCTTCGTATCCTTTGGGTATTTAAAATTGTTTATTGGCAAACAGGCTCAGATCCCAAATTCACCTCGATTTGTGCGGAGCCTTTTGCACACTCGCCCGGGGCAGACTTCGTAGTAAGCAGGTTCACAGTAAATCTACTTATGTGCCAGATCATTTAGTGTGGAACGTTGAAATATATTTAGATTTTGATTACCGTCTGTCAATTCATACTTATTGCTCTGTCCTAAGCACAGCTGCACCTATTTTCGGCTATGTGACTATTACGAGCAAATATTTAGGTTTTACCTTCTCTTTTAAAATCTCCCTGAGCGCAAAAATGTGTGTGGTGGCTGGAGGTAATTTATTTTTTAAGAGGCTACCGAAGTATCAATTTTTCATGATCGTTTTCATTCTTCTTCCACACGATCAAATTCCTTTGCCTTGGTTGGTAAATCATCCGGCCTCCTAATTAGCGATTCACGTGCACAGATATTTTATGCATGCTTGCCTCTTCTTGCTTGTTCATGTCTTCTGCAGCTTGTGACTGCGCTTATTTTGATTTATCTCCATACTATCCTTGCATTTCATTATTTTTTTACTTTTTAACCGACATCTACAATATTTCTAGTGTTCGGGGTTGGTAATGTTACAATTTTGTTGGTTATCATCGATCTTTCCGTTTCCTTTTACAACTCCTAATTCCTGGTGGCCACTGTTATCTAGTGGTTTACCTCTACCAATATGCGTTTGAAACCTGTGACCCCCATTTCGGATAAAACGGTTGTCAAAGCTTTGTACGCATCACCACTCCAACTACCAATGCAAATGTCCTCGAATGTGTTGTTCTGGCGTGTGTTTGTTTGCACGTTCAGGCGACTGGCATCGTTGCTAGATACTACTGGAGAATTCTAGTAGCGGACATTGTTTGTCGTAGGAAAATAGCGTTCTCCGCAACGAGCAGGCGCAGTTGTCCGCAAGGAATGACTGTTTGGTGGAGCAGATAATTGTGCTCCAGAAGATGCTGGAAGACATGGGCGTCTCCGTGGATGACACAAGCGGCTACCCTTTGGATGAAATCGATGCAACGGAAACGCCACGTGACGATGTGGATGGAGGTGACGATGGTGCCTCATGCAATGGAAATTCCGGAACTCCCGCCTCTTACCGCAAGCCGCCTCTTCACTGTGATAAAAATCTTGATTTCCTGTAAAGGTGAGACCTCACATGTGGGGTGCTACCAACCGCCGGTTGGGTGTGTTGTATGATGCCACTTCATTTTAGGTAACTTCTTAAAGGTCATCCAATTCCGCTTGCTGGCGAGCTCAATTTCGTATAACTCCATGATGCATTCCGACTCCGCATTCTTCCCTTTACTTCGGTGACACTTGTGCATGATTGAGACCTTCAGTGGCATATCACTTTTATCAACTTCTACTTGATTATCATGAATAAATTTGTTATTTTCATGTTCATTAACCAATGCTCTGGAGTCAATCGTTCCTGTATTACCATCACCATATCCATTTCGGTTACGGAGTGAGCTGGATTCCCGTCTGCTCACTGTCACTGATTTCGGACCTCTTTTTTCATATCACTCAAATCAACACTGAGTGCTTCTAGCTCTTCCTTACCGCCCTTCAGTGAGGCAATATTCTGTGGCAGTTTACCCAAACGCTAGGAAAATGTAAATGCACTTTGCTGTCCTCTTGATGCTCTATTCACATTTTGACGTCACTTGTCGCCGGCTTGACTGGCGCTTTTCCCGTTGTTGTGCTGCAGTGGGTAGATTGCCGGGAGGAATTGCACTTCGGCCATGCAAGGTGTCAGCAGAGAAGGACGTCGTATGGAGACACTAAGAATGTGCTCGACTCGCTCCACCCACATTTGTGTTCACGCGATTTCATTACCGCGAGTTAGTAGTATCATTTGTGAGGGTGGATGAAGTGTGGTGAGTGGATTGCACAGTGGTCGCGAGAATCCTTATTTGCATAGTCCGTTAGCCTAGCCATTGTGCGGTGCATTTGCATAAGATCGTTTTGAACGTTTAAACGTCTTATTTGGTCTGTGCACTATTGCACCTTCTGAGGGAGGAAACTGACGAATCGCATTCCCATCGTGGCGTTGCGTTGCAATGTCTTTCTCGTCATTGCACTGCAGGTAATTACTGCATACGACCGTGAGTACGATGGAGGCGTTTGGCTTGGTTGTGGGATTCGCAAATGTGACGGTGCACAATTGGAGTGCACGAGGCTCACTGCCAATGCCATGTGGCCGTAGAAGTGATGGTGGTAGAACGGACCTGGAGTGGCGTCGATGTGCAAAAGTAGTCGTGTTTGTGTGAGGTGGTCTTTGGGGCATTGTGCATTTGGAAGTGGGTGGAACGCGGCATGTGTCTGGTGGTGGTGTCAGTTTTGTCGTTGGTGTGGCGTCCAAACGACAGCATCAGCAGAGACGATTGACAAGTACTGCTTACGAGGAACTGTGGGAGCTCTCCACCCCACACTGATGGTGGCGTTGGGGCATTTCGAATGTGGTTAGCATCCAACAGGGGAGGATTCGGTGCAAATTCAGAGTTGTGGAGTGAGTGAGGTTCTTTCGACGGCATTTGCCAAGTGCAATGTTCCAGTAATCCTTTTCTGATGGCTTTGCCAATTAATTTGATTGCAACCAGTATTGCACTGGTGGCGGACATGACTGCTGGTAGTTGAAACGCTCAGCTGATGCATGCCTTGTGTGTGTGTGAGTGAGTGAGTGGGTGAGTGGTGAGGAGGACGCCTGCATCGGTTGCCTGCAGCCATTTGAGAGCAAGTGATGAGCAAACGAGACAAAAGTCGTCCCATCTGTGACGGTGTATTGTCGCGCTGTCTAGCGCAAGTGTGGAGACGTGCGGTTTAGCACAGACGGCGGAGGAATATCAACCATCTCGTCGCTTCAGCCATATGTCACGTGGAATTCAGGACGGTATCCTTAACTGTCACTGTGATCTGCATGTAGAGGACCGTGCCGGATCCACTGATTTCCACAGCGATTACTTCCCTTACAGTCCCACTCAATGCAAATGAAAATCGCCCAAAAATGCATTCGATTGTTCCAGAGAGGGCAGGCAAACTGATGGCAGTTTGGAGGGAGGTCTGCCAAGGCAATATGCCCTCAACGCCACGATCGTCGTCTTTAACTTTTCCGCCGAACAAAAGTCGTATGTGAATCACGCAATTAATTATGCGTTTTCTCGACGCTTACGCATTTTTGCTTCCTATCCATGATAACCCCACCAAGTCCTTCGCAAGGTGGCAATTTTTATTGCTATTTCCGAAATTCGAATTTATTGCTTTGAAATGTGAAGCGATGCTGCTTAGGCTGATACCACTTCAATGGCGAAATTAATATCATGTTTATATAAATGCAGCTGGTGTGTTGGATCCGCTCGTCCTCCAGCCATTCGACATCTCATTTTACGCGTGAATGCGCTATATGCGTGACCTCAGGTCATCGCTCCACTCCTGCTCTCCCACCACTACCACCACCACCACCACCACCCCACCTCTCGCCGCCTCGGCCTGACAATCAAAACACGGGTGTCGCCTCCTCCTCCTCCTCCACCATCTGCGCAGCTTCTTGCATCACACCCTAGACACATCGGGGAGCACTTAACTCCACTTTACGCTCTTGTTAAACGTGCCAAGAATTCTTAAATGAATAGCAAGATCTTTCTCACCTATCGATAGAAATGCCATTTGAAAATGCGTAGATTATCAACATTAGTAGCCGCTATGATTGGTGGCATGGCTAACACACACACGCCGTTATCGCATTTCTCAAGTTAACGCGTTGCTTATCACCCTCTGTCAGCTGTCATCTGCTGTGTATCATTAATGAAAATAGTGAATCAGCTGACCTGATTGCAGCATTGGTTCTAGGCCTTGCCTCAGATGAGAGTAGCTTAACCACTCAAGTACTAAAGGCCTTCAAGGGCATGCAAATTCCAAATGCGCCTAATTTTTGCACCTAACCAGGGACCTTGTCTCACGACAATTATTTTGAGTAAATAAATCAAGGCTGTGAAAGTGAGTACATACACATTTTCCATCACTGCCAACTTACTTAATCTTTCATCCGTAAATCCCAAGCACACCCGACCACCACAGAGATGGCAGAAAGTGTCTTGTCGACGTACAGGAGGATTGAGAGGCCACTGACGTGGCTTAGAAAGCCATTCTCCAAGCCTTAGTGCTCCGCGTGACCAAGACAAAGAGTTAAATCAATTGTAGATTTCATCGAACTAAGTGAAAAGCGAGAGGATGCTTGATGTAGCCTCTCGAAGTTGCAGGCTGTAGATTGAATCATTCTGTGTATCAACTTCAATCACTGCGCACAAGAACATTCATCTGTGTGATTAATGAAGTTAATGGCAACATTTTATGTGAATTAAATTAAACAGAGGCGTGACAAAACCCAAGATTTTGATGGATTAGGAAGCGGGAGGGTGGGGCAGGATCCAAACAGCCACGTAATTGAGGCTGGCCGAAGTCGCCCCGAGCATATGCAAGCGAGGAACAGCACGTCCACAGTTTTGTGGCCTCGACACACGTGATCGTCTTGCGTGAAATCTTAGCTACCCCGCACACACAACCGCCCACGTGCAAAGACGCACGTTCTCACAGACGACGACGTCGACAAATGAGAAAAAACGTCGTTGAAACGGCTCAGGATAATGAGGATTTAGAAAGGCATTTCAACTGCTCATTTCAAACTTTACCTACGAACTGAATTGGAGACAAACTATGTTACTAGGACGTCTTGTCGACAGTGTGATGAAGTCCGAATTCAAAGGGAAAGTAGCAAGCGGAAAAAAAACTCAATGGACTCATATACACTCAGGATAATACAAACCGTAATGTACAACGACCACCAATCAAAATAGCAAGCAAAGAAAAAAAACATGTACATACACACCTGCGCAGACGCCAACAGTGCCTGCTTGAAAAGAGGAGTGGCTCAAAAGTCTGTTCGTTGCATGGATGGTGAGGAGGAGGAGGAGGAGGCCTCATTCAGTTGATCACAGCTACGCTGTTGCCCTACCACCGCATTGTGACCACCGTCGAAAATTGGAGAGGCTGCTGACTTCTGATCATCGAAATCCGAAGAGGCAGAAAGAGATCGCATTATTATGTCCAAAAGGCTCCCGTCCTCATCGTAATCTTTGTTGATGCTCTTGAGAGACTCACTCCTGGAAATGGGCCCCACAGGCATACCGGCTCGTGTAAAAATATCCCCAACGGCGGTAAGAACGTCTACAAAGTCAACAACACAATAATACACAACAAATCCAATGGCAAAAAAGGCAATATGGAAGGGAATCTCGAACCTTCTGTTAAGTCATTTGAAAAATATGCCGCCCTTTTGACGGTTTCCAAAGGACGGAAGTGAAAATAAGACTCCTCACTAAAGTCGGTGCCGTTGTCGAAAAAGCGCTCCGCATAGGCTTCGGTTTGCGCCAGATTGGGATGACGCGGTGAAGAATTGTGATCCGTAGCATCGAGGTCGTTAGCGGTCTCCGCTACCAGCCAAGGCCAGTGCTGCAGCATAACCTCGAGAAGCTGAATAATAAAAAGCAGCCCCTACTACTCCCGACTGTGCTTCGGTCGGAAAATACCAACCTACTGACCTTCTTGACTGTAAAACTGTATAAGTTGAATAGGTTGAAAATGCTGAAAAAAAAGAAGAACAGACGGACCTTGTTAAACTTGGGTTGAAGAGGGGAGTCCCCACAAAAGAGGGAGGGTCCGAAACAGATAGCAATGCATCCAAAGGAGCATTGATTAGCTGCTTCCAAAGCCACCAAACGACGAAGATGGCCAAAGAGGAAATCCAGCGTAGCGAAAGGCCACGAAGGCGTCAACTTTTCATGTTTGGTATTATCAGCTCGATGGGGGGTGTTTATAGGCGTCAATGGAACAAATGTTGATCGGATCTGCGGTAGATCATAAAATTGTATCCATTACCACAGAAAACAACGAAATACTGCCATTCAAGAATTGATTACCTTATCGAGTTTGGGAAGAATGGCTAGTAGCATATAAGCCAGCGAAACCTTATTATAATCCGCAGAACTCTCTGGGACGATAGAGGCCAGTGGTCCCCACAAAACTACAAAGATAATTTGGCTGTATATCTATAGATATACCTGGGTCGAAGATGGGCTCAGGAAGGCGACGGAAGAAAATTTTAATCACACCAGTCAAAGCCCTAATATCTCTCCAGATGTCGAGATGAAGCATCACATTAGGATCAAGGGATGTCTAGAAAAGATAAATTCATTTCGTCGGAAAGCTCGTCACATACCAAATTGGCGAGGCAAACGAACCGATTTATTTCCTTTTGCCTCCCCGGGGCGCGATACAGCCCAACGTGATGCAAACCATGGAGCTCAAGTGCCATCACCAAAGCGTGCAGGAGCAGGGGAACATTCTGCATAGTAAAGCGATTTATAGGCACTCTTTCACTGCGGAGCTATGAATTAACGAATAATTAGGCATACCGGATAGTCGGGACTAGGAATTTGATTTTCAAGGGGTGCACCAAAAACAGGACCGGGACTATTGAGATCGGAGAAATCCGGCGGCTCGCCGATTACCGCAGCGATTCGATGGGCTAGTTCCTCCGGATTGGAAGGTGGGGGAGGGGGAGCCGAGGTGGGAGGCGCTCGAGAGTTGCTGAGAGCGTTCACGATGCCCTTGAAGAAGGGAGCTGCAGCAGCGGAAAGGAAACGAAATCGCGATGTTCCGTCCACCCCAACGGTGTCATCCGTGCCAACTGAACGGTCGGCTGTGGTTGTGGTGGTAGGATCCTTTGTACCGTGCAAAGGCCGCCCTAAAGTGCACATAGATGTGACCCATCATCATCGCGTGATCCAGTAAATAGGCATTGGATGGAATGTCGACGCCATTTCACAACGTACCATTTAATTTACCTCTGGCACGTTTTCCTTCCTGATGACTAAAATCAGCAGCGAATCTTCTACGCACGACTGAGTCAGGAAGGCTTTTGCGGGTGCGACGAAGAGCACCACCACCACCGCCGCCGCCACCGTCAGGAGAGGGGCGGTATGCAGCTAAGCCGGTACGTAGTGAAAGGGAGTAGGAGAGGCTTGGTGAATCCGGTGGATTATTCTCTTTATACACTCCACCAAACTGCTACATAAGTAAATGGTTAAAACGTTTCAATAAGACCAAATTTCAAAGTGTATCCTTGCAACAATTGAACTTTACCTGACACAAGTTGAGTGCCGAAGCGGCTGCCTGTTTGCTGGGAAATATGACAGTTATTTCCGTCCCTCCATTGTCCTCATGCTCGAAGAAGTAGCATTGAAGACCGCTGGCCGCGTTTGCCTCAGACCCGAACATCCCTGAAGACAGTAGATGAAATCTGTAGGCAGAGGAGGACGAGGATCCCCAAGTAGGTAAATCGGACGGAAGGTAGCGAAGGTTGGACCACTGAAGACCTTGTAACGGAAGCACTATGCGACTGGATGAGATAGCGCTTAGGGTGAGGGGATCCACAACATTTACTAGTGAAGGGTCGTTGAGGCAAACTCGAGCAGGCTATAAAATAAAATCGTTTGGTTTGGAGTCACAATGCCATCCGTTTAAAAGTGCGCACTAGAATGGAAGACATACAGTACTCTTTTTACAGTTGTAGTAGTCGCTTGACGCCGATAGGAATCGAACGAATCCATTCCCAATGTAGATGTAGAACCGGCTCCATGTCGCGGGATTTAACGTCTGCGATGTTAGACAGATTAAGCAAACCGGTTGCAACAAACCTTTCCGTCTATTTTGGTGACTTTGCAAAGACACTCCTCCGATTTGTAAAGTTCCGATCCGGTGTTTGGAGTCTGAAATGGTAAAAAAGCGACCAATTTTTGCCGTAGGACAAAAATGGAACATTGGAAATCTTCGCATAAATAGCCGAAATTTAAAGCAGTTGGAACTGCTACAAAGATCAATCGGGGAAAAATAAGTGGGAAAAGGTGAGCTCATTCAGCTTACGATACAAGCAACACTCCGGTTTCGAGGAGAACAAAGTCCGTTTAGTCTTCTCACGGACAAATGTAATCAAACTGCTTAAGAGGTAGAGGCATAACAGACAAACGAATGTTCGATGCTTCATCCTTAATTTAAATGAAACGAATCGAACCACGCTGCCATAGCACCCATCATGGCGTAGAAAAGCTTAGCCCAATGAGGACACGCATTGAACTAAGTGGGATGATTCATGGAGTTACCAGGTCTGTGTTGTCAAGGCGAAATATTAACTACCTGAATCCACGAGAAAGTTAAATTTAGCACAAAACGAAAGCAAAATAGTCGAAGTTGTAGAGCATAGAATGTCAAAGCACTTCAAGATTTTTAATCAAGCAGAAGACATACTTCATGAGCAAATCCTCCCAGCAGCCGATAGCGCGATAGGCGACTGGCTTCGGCAGTGCGTAAATAATCTGCATTTTTAGCTAAACGCAGGTCATTGTCGCGTCTAGTAGACCGTCGACGACGCCATGCATTCAACGATTTTCGAATGTACATTGACGAGGCCGAAGAACATGCAGATGGCGAGGTCGGTTCAGAGTCCAGGCAACGAATGCGCGGTACAAGCGATTTCCGTTTGATTTTACGTTGGGGTTGCGATAAAGCATCCGTCGGTGAAGACATAAATGGAGAATGTGAAGAAACACTTGTTTTCAATGTAGTCTTTAAAAAACTTGTCAAACGACGACGGAAACAATGATCCAGCCGAGAGTCGCCAGACATTTTTGCAATGAACGATTCGAAAATTTCAACGACTACGACTCAACGCACCACGGGCAGATCTTACGCCCAGCCAATCAAAAAGAGACCCAGACACGGACGCACTGGCGCGTCCAATAAATTTCCACCTATCACGTTTTTCCTCAAGCAGAGGGTAAATTTGATTCACAGACCTCGGCATCAGCGAACAATGAGACAAAGAGTTCACGATGCACCACACAGACTGAAAACTGAATATTCGCTCTGGTAAATAAATTGGAAAAAAAGTGATAACCTAGGTCAGCAACGGATATTTTCAGATTCGTCCGAAACTCAGGATAAATTCAGTTATTCATGTTTCGTGTATCACCAAGGTGTATCAACGCAAGACAGATGGATGCCAGCGACATTTTTTGTTCCTTTTTTTAACCGAGGACCGGAACACGTAATGTGGGTTAAGGTGTGATCAACACTACAGGACTTGGGTAGTCTAGAAACACATAATAATTGAGAGAAAAAAGGGTTATTAATGAGAGGTCATCGTGCATGCCCAAGACATTGCCACAAATGAGTAGATGGACAAGTTACACAGAGTTCATTTTTCTCACTCAACTCCATGCAACAAAGATTGCAAGAAACGCATCACTGCTTTGGTGTCGAAAAAGCATTGGTGCAATTTTTGCAACTCGAAGTGGTCAACTGTTTAACCGATTTTAAACTACCGACTGAAACTCGGAGTGTAGGAAGTAAAATGTAACGATGAGTGATAAGGGAATTACAAGACGTATTGCGGGACCATTCGGGTCATAAATTCAATGCCAAATGAGGCTGTGCCACTGTGGGGAGGGGGGAATGGGGGGGGGGGGTGGATGCGAACAGTGGGTTAACATGACCATAAAAATGTAAGAAGTTATACTTTTATGTGATAGAGCTCATTAAATTCATTCCCTGTAGGACGCCAATCAGTTCGTGGCTGGTTAATACAAGCATGCCAAAATTGGCAGCATCGGCCAAACGACGCAATTCATCACAAATAGGATGCGAATCTTATTAAGAAAGTGTAACAACGAGTCGATTAGGCTTGACAGACCTACCCTGTTTGATCGGTAGCAGAGAGTGTAAGGCTGGGGTTCGAAGGCAAAGGAGAACAGCGAAAGGAAGGTGGGGAGGTCTCATGTCGGCCTAATAAGCTGGACTTAGCGGAGGCGACGTGTCCGGTATACACGTAGTCTTGGGGGGTAGGAGTTGTTAGCTCATCCATATAAGCTGCTAAGCTTGTGAAACGCGGCTCATCTAAAATGGAGAGAGTCACCTATTGATGGACTCTGCTTACCTCTTCATTATCTATAACATTAACAAAGCAGATTGATAAAAAGAACGAACCGGAAGTTGATATTGAGGATGGACTACAAAAAGTACGAAAACCACTGCTTTTTTCGGTCTGGAGGATAGGGGATGAGAATTTGCGCCGAACAGAGAGCTTGGGCAAAAAGGTGGGTTGAGGAGGGGTCACGCATGGAATGGTGGGAGAGACGTGTGCAGGGAGGAAACGGGGCCCTTCACTAGGCCCCGACGTTTTTCTGACACTCTTGTTGCGCATCAACGCCGACGACGACAGTGACGTCACAGAGGAGGAGGAGGAGGAGGAGGAAGGATAAGCCTGTCGTCGCACAAGCCGTGGTGAGGGTGCTGGTGGCGCAGATGACTCCCGATGCACCATCTTCAGCGCGGAGTCGAAAGCAGAAACCATGCAATCGAGGGATGATTCCTGGAGCATATGATCGCCCTCTGGGGTCTTCTCCTATAAACAATGGAAACACAGAGAACGAAGGGGTAGAGCCGCATTACAAGAGCTCTCCTAAACTATCCTTTATTTCAGTGTAAAAAAAAATTTGTGAATTTAACGCTTTTACATCAATAAAACAATAAACAATTGTGAGCGTGAACTAGTTTGCATTGAAATACAGCACACCACGTCAGTTATGCAGGCAAGAAGATGAGAGAATAAACAACACAAGACCACGTCTACTGCTCAATCACAACCCCCACTGCACCAGATACAACCAAAGATGCAGGCGTCTTTTGATATAGTGCAGCACCACAACAACAAAAAAAACAGATGCTACGAAAGTGTGACTTGTAGAAATGCAGAAGAAATACGACTTGTTTCGCTTACTTATGACAAATGAGTGAAAATGAACAATGTAATACCGTCTGCAAAGTGACGTACTTATAAAGTGACACCATGATTATCTGTCAACGAAATGAAAATGGCTACTTAAAAGATATTAGTGCCCATACACCGTAGGTGGACGAGGACGAGGAGGAGGAAAGAGTTGAGGGCTCCGTGACGTAGGTGGAATCTTTCGAGAAGAGAACAGCTTGACGTCGGAGGCCACGGGCATTCACCAGATTTCCGTCCGTAGTACTTACTGGAGAAGACTCCTGTCGTGATTGTAGTCGCGGATCAGACGATGCTGCCGATACTGAGGAGAAGGTAAAATAAAATGTGAAAATGAAGTGTCCAGTCTATCGTGAATGGATGGTGAATTTTGCAAACATAAACATGCCATCGACTGGACCAAAGGTATCGTAACGTTGGTGCAGTTCGTGGAGGGATGAACTCCGGCTACCTTGTGGCAAATTAAGCCTCGTTGGAGAAGCGTTTCCATGCTAAAAGACCAAGTGAACCAGATGTGGGTGAGTTAATTGTGCAAAGCCTAGCAATAGGTGGAAGAAAAGCAAAATTACTGTCTACTACACATTAGTACCTTTTAGTATGCATAATAATATTAAAAAAGAGAACCAAAATTAAACCATTTTAGGCGCAGTGACTGCAGATAAACGGAGGATGGTTCGTATTCCAAAATGAGAAGATATTCAATGCATAGGTCGCGTGTCGCATTGACTTAATTCACAGTCCTAATTAAAGCGCCCAGTTGCACCATTCATATTCAAGTAAATAAAAAAAAAAGCCACTCTTTCAAAAGCAGACTCAATTAGCCTAGTCCACTCTAAACCCTCCCGCCTCCGCGGTGTCGCCAAACAGATCGAACTGCCAGAACTGAATATTCTAAATGGCCTTTTCAACACTTCCACAAAGTCCATCAGTCTTCTCGAGTTGCCGGTGGATCGACACGAAAGTCAGGTGAATTGAGTCAACGATTGGGCGATAAATGTGGGTTGGAGCAAAAGCACACAAACTCGTGTCCATTCAAGCTTAAGTCTTTAGGGCTTTCAAAGACTCAGTACGCGAAGGGTTTCGGTTCACGACAATCCAATGCATCGGTTAGTGGCTCAGCATGGCCCGCCCTATCGCCAAGACCTGCCCAACGGGACCATCTGCACACCCGATAAGGGCAGAAGATTATCTACGTTGGCGGATTTCCCAATCCATTCATAACACGGTTCTCCCTGATGCCCAACTTGAGGGTCTCGTGGCGGAGACGGAGGAGGAGGAGGCGCGAGCTTTTGGAAATGCGTTGCGACCACTCTCCAGGATCTCCGTCTATTCTCATCTAATTTGAATGCTACCAACTGCGGCAGACTTTTCGTCTCATCATCAAGCATTTACGAATCGAATAACAAGTTTTTTGAGAATTGCCAGCAAATGGAAGTGGATTGCAAACTTATAACAACCGTTTCTGCTTCCATTCCGCATTTAAAGTGCGTAGAAAGTTGGGTGGTTCAAGAGTTGGCAGTGCGGTAGGCCAGATAAACGAATGGTAGTGGATTGGTGGGATCAAATTTTAGTAGTGCATTTCACGCAAAAAAAAACGAACATGGATTTGCCAATAAAGACAACCGCTTTTGGAGAGTAATAATCAGATTCGTAAAAAAGTGGTCCAATGTTAAGGATGCATTTCGTCAAAATGCCTACAATTTTGAAGCAAGACATTTCGTCAGCACCGAGTCACTGATGCATCATCATCCACCGTTGTGCTCTTAAGGAGCTTCATCATGAGGACTTGCAGAATGTCGAGTCAAAAAATGATTCCTTCCATGGACTTAAAAGCTACTAGCATGCTCTTTTTAGTTGTTAAAGTAGACATTGTTACAATTTTCAAAAAAAATGAAACTCCCGAGACATGAATTATTAACGAAGAGTGGACAGCTAGTCAATCTCATGCCAAACAACTAACAAAATAGACCACTTACACTAAACACAAGCTGCCGTGTGATCCAGTGATACTCAAAGGAGAAATTACAGTAAATTCGCGGTTCTAACAAGCACAGGTAATAATCAAGTCATCATAATCACTATCCACAATGTGACAGTTCAAATCACACCCCAAGAGTGAAAAAGTAACGGCATGAAGGAGTTAGACAAATAAGATTTACGCAATTACAAAGCGTTCAGTAGACTTTGAACCTCGCGACAAAAAAAAGAACGAGATAGAACGAGAAGCGTGGCTCGCCTTGAATGCGTGCATGTGAGGATGCGAATTTGAGCACACCAGATTACTACATCACGAGTCAAGATAGCCTTGTGTGCATGCATAATTCCACAGTTCACAAGTAATTGGCTAGGAGGGCAACCAATCTTGCTCTGGAACGTGATTGAAGCCTCTCTTAATGCATATGCTATTACTACAAATGTCAAAATGATACGCCACCGATTTAAGTAGAATGCAAATTCAGAAAGAAAACAGATTGTCACGGCTAGGACTATGAGGACTCCTCGGGGTGGTTAAGACCTCCGAATGGAAAATTACCAACAATAAAAATAAAACTCGAAGTAGTCATGATGCACAATGATTTAAAATTTAAACTAAGCATTATAGAGGAAGACAATCAGAAGTCGACATGAAGGAGGGAAGCACTTGGCTGAACCCCGAGAGGAACCAATGACCTAAACAAAACAAAAATAAACGCAACGGCCTTTGATCCAAGCAACTAGCAACTGGTTAGGGTAAGCAGGCACGTTGGAGCGGATTCGTGATGCAAAGTAATTCCAGGGAATCCCGTAATACTTTGTATTCACCACTGCAATCTACAATGCATAAATATTCCCCAAAGCGATGAAGGCTAACCGTGACCTCCATGTTTTAAGAGAGTGATTGCCCAAGGGCAAGAAAAGGGTGATGATTATCGACCAGAGAAGTATCGTCAGAGGAATCGGCAGCCACTCCACCCTTACGGAACGTGCAATTCTCATCACCACTCGGTGTTGCTGTATGGGACACAAAACCTTGACTCACAACCTATAACTGCTGCCAAAAAGGAGCCTCGCTTTACACACTTTTCAATCGGGTATTAGAGAGAAATTCGTAGTGAACGGCTCTGTCTGTAGCGCATCATCACAGGAGTGTGGACTATTGCACTGCCTGACGGGCAACTAGCCCTATTTTTTAACAAACTTAACGCTATAGACAAATCCAAAGCCAAAGTCGGGGAATTTTTACAGCGCACTTGAAAACACTGAAATGCGAATTAACCACCTTCGAAGCTTGTTATTACCTCTAAGTCCATCCGCCTATTAGCCTTCATTCAATGTGGATGTAAACAGACTGTTGCATAATTCATACTGAACAGTACTGAAATTTCGTGACGATCTCTCTGACCGCAATACAACTGACCTTAAATGATTTGTTACCGTTTCACTTTACGTAAACCACTTGCAGGTGCTGTGCTCCGCTATCGTGATTGCATCAATCAAATGCTGTACAACAAGCCTGGACAAGAAGTTTCGCCAGCTTTCCAGCCGGATTAAACTCGGTCCGTAAGGCAGATAGACCCAGGTCACATCCATCGAGTTACAACGACATTCGATGAGGGATGCAAGCAACAAAGAAAGTGGTACAGACCCCAGTGAAGAGTACTGTATCAACGCACGAAAGTACACCCACGAGTTGCAATGAATACAGACAATGACATGCACTTTACAAGTACCTACAAGTTATGAGTCAATGCATCGCGGTGCCAAAAACTGCAAGAACTTTTTTTGCTCATCTGATTAAGCACCAAATACACTCACATCAGAGCAGGAGGTTGGGGGATTTGGGCTTGTAGCTGTGGTCTTTTGATGCGGATTACGTAGAACAACCTCATTGAGATTGCACCGAGAAGAGGACGCAGAAGAGCCATCGAAGCTGTCCGCGGTCGCGCCTTCTTCAGGCTCAATCACGGATATCTCCGTTGTAAGGCCACTACGTAAAAAGCGAGAGACACTACTGAAAGCAAGAGACAGCTTCCACTGATTGTAGCATTAAAAGTGAACAATAAAAGGTCAACGTTGTGTCCTATTCCGTATAAATCGAGGCGTTTTTCACTCAACCAGCCAGCACTGACTATACGCATGCATGAAAGAATTAAGAAAAGTGAAGCAGATGAAGAAGTTTTAAAGAACAATTAAGAACCTACGATTACCCATCTAAATGCCGCTTGACTAAGGTTAAAAAAGTTATTTCAAAAGCAAATTTATTACAAACAGCTAAATTATATTTGCAGTTACATTTGTGCTACCGGAAATGTGGGCTGGCAATGTGGCGACGCCTCAGACTGTCAAAATTCTCAATAATCCCTCAGGAATTACACAGCAAGAGAGTAATTTTTTTGTTGTCGTCCTATCCCCAAAGAATAGCCATAATGCATTAATGATGGAACCAAACTAAGGCGCACCAAATTGCTCGGTATGTGTACTTTCTAATACCGGCATACCAGAGGATAAAAACAGTGAAGATACAATTAAGAAATAGTGGTAAAGCTAGCCTCAAACAACAGCTTCACTGTTCATGCGCCAACATCAAACCAACAGTATCGGATGGTGGATAATAAGGTGGCCATAAACCACCAACCGAGCCATCAGACACGCGGCAAGCGCAGGTGTTCAGCTACACCGATGACAGGGCGAAGTCCACAGAACGCCGATAAGATGTGCACTACTCGAAACTCAATCACTCAATTCACAGTCACGTTTCTACTGTTGGTATATTGGAGTGTGGACTGTAGTTGGAATGGTGATAGACACTTTGATGGAAAATCGGACTAATGAATTTGTTTTGTTTTGTCTTTTTTTGCTCAAAACGTAGGTTTTTTAGATCGCTTGCCTAACCTAGTGCGACGAATCATGTTGGAAACTTGGAGAAAAGAGAGCCCATCGATTGGTTGCCGATTGACAGCCCGTAAAATGCTGCCACATTTGAGACCGGCGAGCTCGGCGCTGCCACCTTCACGAACCTTTGAAATGACGATAAGAGGGCCTGAAGGGAATGAACGTCAGTAGCACAAAGTCGCAAAATAGCTAAGTTGAGTTAACCCCAGATCATGTCCAAAAACTCAACACGTGGCACGTAGAATCGCTAGGATACAGTAACAGTAATGTTCACAAAACAGATTCTGAAGTGTTGAGTGTAAGCTATTGTAAATTATGAATTAAATTATACAAAGGGATCAAAGGATTGCATTTTAATGGTCTCAGTAGGAGGCAGAGGAAATAAAGGATGCATTTACTATTGCATAGAGCCATGAAAAAAACTTTACTATCCTCATAAAAAAGGCCACGCAAGATGGAACCAAAAGTGTGTAGTAATTCGTTTTCAAAAATTAGTAAAGGGACTCTGTTTTTGCTTGCTCTGTCAAAATATTAGCATTGACATTTTGAATGGAATGTAGTAAGCAGGTACCAAAGTCGGGATACGTCGAAAAGCGCGAACTTCATTACCTAAACATGCATGAGATAGAATTTGGTAAAAACAAAGCCAAATATGTGGAATAGTTGAGGGAGGAGGGAAGGAGGGAGGGCGCGAAAGACGGCAAGATGAAACAAGTTGAATGGTTGGCGGTGGTCTCACCTATTCACGCATCATATTTACGGCATTAGGAAAATTACACAACATCAAATAGTACTGCTTTGAGGGGAAGGAAGATGGTTAGTGCCAACCAGATTCTACTTGAGGGTGTTTGATGGAAAAACAGTAATTATTGCACTAGGAAGAAGCCAAATAAAGTCACTCACCATTAGACTTAATTGAGAATTCAAAACCGATCGGTCCACGGGGAATGAGGATGGTGACAGCGTCCCTACTTTTCGCAGGGGCTGAAGAGGGGGGTGTTGACATTAAATCTGCAAGACAATGTTAAATAAGATGAAAGCGTCCCTGTCTAATGTACTTGGTAAAAAAACTCCAAAAGAACTTCAGGAGGAATTGACAGAGTGATTTAACCGGGAAAAAAACACAGTAAAAAAATTACTTTCCTAGAAGTACAACTCGAACGATTCTTCGCATTATGAAAGCGCATTTTTATAGCACCCATAGATAGCATTAAAGAGAACAATTATAAGATATGGACGATCAAATGTTGGTGGCAACACGAACACGAGGACAAGCACATGCCATGAGTAGTGCAAGCTTTCCAAGAAGCGACAATAATAGGCCTTCCAATGCACACAAGACCAATACTAGCAACTCCTTCCCAAGTTGTCAATCCGAGGATTGACAATCGCCTTTAGCGCTCACACTACAGTCTCAAACTGCTGACCTCACCAGTGGCATCCGAGGATTGGTTCGAAAATAATTTGATTGCCGAATGAACACAAAATATGACAAAACCTGAGGAACGTCTTTTCGATGAATCGTCACAGCAGAAATAGTCGTAGTAGAAATAAGCGATCTTCGGCATGTAGATCACAATGACAGTTAAGGATACCGTCCTGAATTCCACGTGGCATATGGCTGAAGCGACGAGATGGTTGATATTCCTCCGCCGTCTGTGCTAAACCGCACGTCTCGCCACACCTGTACTAGACAGCGCGACAACACACCGTCACAGATGGGACGACTTTTGTCTCGTTTGCTCATCACTTGCTCTCAAATGGCTGCAGGCAACCGATGCAGGCGTCCTCCTCACCACTCACTCACACACACACAAGGCATGCATCAGCTGAGCGTTTCAACTACCAGCAGTCATGTCCGCCACCAGTGCAATACTGGTTGCAATCAAATTAATTGGCAAAGCCATCAGAAAAGGATTACTGGGACATTCCACTTGGCAAATGGCGTCGAAAGAACCTCACTCACTCCACAGCTCTAAGTTTGCACACAATCCTCCCCTGTTGGATGCTAACCACATCCAAAATGCCCCAACGCCACCATCAGTGTGGGGTGGAGAGCTCCCACAGTTCCTCGCAAGCAGTGCTTGTCAATCGCCTCTGCTGATGCTATCGTTTGGACGCCACACTAACGACAAAACTGACACCACCACCAGACACATGCCGCGTTCCACCCACTTCCAAATGCACAATGCCCCAAAGACCACCTCACACAAACACGACTACTTTTACACATAAACGCCAGGTCTGTTCTCCCACCATCACTACCACGGCCACATGGCATTGGGAGTGAACCTCGCGCACTCCAATTGTGCACCGTCACATTTGCGAATCCCACAACCAAGCCAAACGCCTCCATCGTACTCACGGTCGTATGCAGTAATTACCTGCAGTGCAATGACGAGAAAGACATTGCAACGCA
This sequence comes from Taenia hydatigena, assembly GCA_036345935.2. Classification (NCBI taxonomy): domain Eukaryota; kingdom Metazoa; phylum Platyhelminthes; class Cestoda; order Cyclophyllidea; family Taeniidae; genus Taenia; species Taenia hydatigena. The sequence goes on along the minus strand of JADWOT020000002.1, from coordinate 20,456,745 downwards.
ACGCCACGATGGGAATGCGATTCGTCAGTTTCCTCCCTCAGAAGGTGCAATAGTGCACAGACCAAATAAGACGTTTAAACGTTCAAAACGATCTTATGCAAATGCACCGCACCATGGCTAGGCTAACGGACTATGCAAATAAGGATTCTCGCGACCACTGTGCAATCCACTCGTCACACTACATCCACCCTCACAAATGATACTACTAACTCGCGGTAATGAAATCGTGTGAACACAAATGTGGGTGGAGCGAGTCGAGCACATTCTTAGTGTCTCCATACGACGGAGTTGAGGCAGTTCAATCCTCGCAAACAAGTGACTGTACACCTCCACACCGACGTCCTTCTCTGCTGACACCTTGCATGGCCGAAGTGCAATTCCTCCAGGCAATCTACCCACTGCAGCACAACAACGGGAAAAGCGCCAGTCAAGCCGGCGACAAGTGAAGTCAAAATGTGAATAGAGCATCAAGAGGACAGCAAAGTGCATTTACATCTTCCTAGCGTTTGGGTAAACTGCCACAGAATATTGCCTCACTGAAGGGCGGTAAGGAAGAGCTAGAAGCACTCAGTGTTGATTTGAGTGATATGAAAAAAGAGGTCCGAAATCAGTGACAGTGAGCAGACGGGAATCTAGCTCACCCCGTAACCGAAATGGATATGGCAATACGAATTTAGTTTTATTAATCAAAATTTAACGCTCGGTAGAAAACTCCACTTAGCAGAAATAGTATACTATTGGGTTGGCGTACGTCAAATATGAAAACTGGCATTGAATCACGATATTTTGAACAGGATTAAGCACCGCAACAAAACTTGAGAAAAACGTTTACTTTCAGCTAATAGTGTCAAAGCGCATCCACTACAGTGTTTTGTGAGATTCCTGAATTGATACGTATGGAGTAAAACAATTTCAATTTTTGTCAAATCAGAGGCTAAAATAATAATAAGACTATTATCGCGTCAAATCAGTGCCATACAGCCTCTATAAAATTATCCATGATAACTTTTGGTAGATGGGGCTGCCATTTCAACAGCCGATGAAAGTGCCGCTTATTAATGCTGATAAGCAGGGTGAGTGTTGTACCATAAAGCGAATGGAGAAATAGTTTCCCTCCAGCTCCGAGCACGATTCACCACACTTCCTCGTAATTTGGCCCTAATGACCTGATGGTGGCTCTTCGTGGCAGAAAAACAGTTGCGAATAGTCACAGCGAAACAAGGTGAAGAGCATCAGATCAATAGTTCCGACACGTGAAGCAGATTAAAAGCGTGAATCATATGAGACGCACTAAAATGTTGGAACACCTCGCGTGCCTCAATACATAAGCTATGAATAAGCAGTGCTGAAGGCAGGCGGTACATACATAAGAGGCGACAAATAACGCCTATTAAGGAACACATAATAGGAAAAATCATATAAGTTGTAACGCACAAATTTTCTGCAGTAATTATTTTGCATCCGCAGTACTTTTAAATATGTGGGATTGATGTTTATCAGGCGCATACGCCAGCTGCCTTTGTGCAACCGTACTATGAAAGCCCAATTAGTCAAATACGGTGAAATATTAATTGTTTTACACAAAGCGCACTAAGATAATCGTAATGTATTCCCCTTCTGGGAAAAGGGGGCGATTTTCATTACGACCCTCGATACCAATGGCTTTTAAAAAGCTCACCCAACCGCATATTGCCTCTAAATCTTTAAAAACGTCTGCATTACAGTCGTATTTGAATTGCAGAGTGATTGTAGGAGCCTTGATGCAAAAAACCAGGAAATATACAGTCGTAGCAAACACAACGACAAAACGATGAACCATGTTTTAGCACATGCTATTCGTTAGTTAGGAGTCAAAGGCAATAAGCGCCTAAACTAGAAAACCCATATATCAAAGTCGAAAGCAAAATGATTTCCGAATGTGGCAGAAGTACGCTACATGATGTACATTTGTTAGCCGAAAACAGGAAAACACAGGCCTCCACACTACGCTACCATTTCCAGAGGATCCTCCAGTCATCGCACATAAGGATGACGCAGAATGTATTCTTATAAACTTTTTTTGAGAGCAAACCCTCATTACAGCATCTATTTGACAATTTCAAACGCAAAATTTGAATGGCACAACAGCGGAAGCCAGATTGTACGAATAAAACATGCCTGGTCAATAGAACTCCTGTTTTCTGAGTAGATTACTTGATGAGACGTTATTGATACGAAGTTATTAACCACAAAAATAGTCGACCTATTAGATGTTCATGCACAAACGGATGAAAGCATACCTCACTTGATCGTCCCGCTGCAAACACGGATTATCTTGTCCGCGGATAGCAGTAGTTTAAAAGGGATACCTATGGTCTAATTTAATTCGACAAAGGCGTGACAAATCATAAAATGACTGCATAGTTGAACGTTTGAAGTGCACATTTTCCAACTGTTAGTCAGAAGGCTACATTTGCCATGGAAACATGTCGATGGAACATCTTTTCTGATATTTTAAATCTTATTTGCACCAAATTACATCGACACTCAAGAGAAATATCATTTCTAAAGGTTTAATGTAACTTTTATGATGGTGTAGCGTCCCGAAGCTCCCTTGAAGGTAAAAGAAGGCGGAATGCTAGGGTAGAATATATATATATATATTCAAAGGACAGAGGGAAAAAGGCTACTGGCATGGCCCGGAGGCCAGCCCACGCAGCTAGAGCAATACGGCCACCCCTGTGACCTTGACAGAAATCAGCACTTCTAACAAACAGAGTACTACAATGGCAATGGCTTTCTCTCCTGTTTTTTTCTAGAATTGTTGCCTTTTTTAAGTTCATATGGTTAATTGCACAGCCATTCGACTATGTTTTTACAATTTGTGATAGCTTACCAAACATTGTAATCACTTTTGTTTATTAAGCTCTTATGTGAATCCCGTTGAATCACTTACTTGCGCGCTACGAAAAGGAGACTCGGCAGTTTAATTTGAAAAAGTTACTTGAGTAGAGTCACCACACATATAAAAGGTTCCTCCTCTTCCTTCTTACCGCCCTTCTTATTAGAAGTGTGAAAACGCTTCGACATATTTATTATGGGAGAGGGTACAGCGAGGTCTTATGAGAGAGTTTAGGACAGGGATAAGTCACGCTCCTGAGGGTCACCACGCAGCTCCGCTGCCAAGTTCAAATTGTCACCCCGCCTCTGGCCTACAAAGCACATTTAAAGAACATAAGTTTAACACAGCCTCCTCGTCTTTTGAGCGCCGTCCCCGGTGCTACTCCAATTGATTCGCTTTACTTAAACCATCGGGTGGTTTTCTTTCTTCTATGATTACGCAGGTTTCGTCCTCGTAACCGACCGGCGGAGCACCTCTGTAAGGTCGGGTCTTACTGTGATGGACGGTTATTGGCTGGGTACGGAGTTCAGCATTCCGAACGAGGTAGTTCCTGGGTGACAGGACTATTACTACGCGGAAGGGGTCTTTACTCCAAGGGTGGTAAAATTTGCGTTGTTTCCCAGTGGGAGGAGTCGGCCGATATATTTGGACGAGATCTCCTTCTTGGTAGACGGTGAGTCGACTGTGCTTGTCGCAGTATTTCTTTTGTCTGGTATGAGACCTTTGCAGGTGTCGACGGGCAAGATTAAACGTCTTTCATATCCTTCCTTTTAGACGTAGTACGTACTCCGGTGCGTTGTCAGTAGCCACATCCTTACTCGGTAGGAATACATTGGAGGGAACTCTCATTTCGCGGTCTGTGAGCATCTTGAACGGAGGGACACCGGATGATGCATAGACCGTAGTCCTATAGGCAAGAAGAGCGCGTCCAAGGTTTAAAACCCAATCTTCTGGTCGTGCCACCCTCATAAAAGCCTTTAGTAGCCCTATCAGGGTCCAGTTAGTTCTTTCTACTTGTCCGTTGCCCTGAGGGTGTCCAGGTGTCGTGCGCGTCTTTGCGATTCCAAGGGACCTGCATAGTTCAGCAAAGAGTCGGCTTCCGAAATTGGGACCTTGATCGCTATGGACTGATTCAGACACTCCGTGCTGACAGATCCAATGATTGAAAAGGGTTGACTCGACTGTCTCGGTATCTTGCGACTTAATGGGTTCTGCTTCGGCCACTTTCGTGAAGTAGTCAACCATAACTAGGATATATCGGTTTTCTCTCTTAGTAAGAGGTAGAGGACCCATGGTGTCTATATCCACTCGTTCGCCAGGAAATCCTGTAGGCACAGACTGCAGGAGTGCAACTGCTGTGGAATGAGGGTTCTTAAAACTGCTGCAAGTAATGCAGGTTTGGCAGAAGTCGTGCACGTCTGGGAAGAAAGAGGGCCACCACTATCGTTTCATCGAGGCCTCCACCATCTTTCTCTCTCCTACGTGGCTCAATTGTTCGTGCAACTCTTGAAGAGCTGTTTGTATCAGGGAGCCTGGAACAACCAGACGCTTGGCAGACGTGACGTCTTCTTGGTACCACAAGACTTCATCTTCCAGGGAGAGTTTGGACCATTGCTGCCATATCTGCTTGGCTGCCTTGCTGGATGATTTCATCTCTTCCGCAGTGGGCTTGGACGAGGATGCCAGAAACCTGTCGTATACCAGGGACGTGTCCGGGTTCTGTACTTTGTGTGTTACTCCACTGATGTTTAGTCGGCTCGCTTACAAATAGTGGTTTCCACTACACCACTATGCCTTTTCGCTGAGAGAGGTCTGCGGGATAATGCATCCGCGTTGCTATGCGATTTTTTTTTTCTGTTGCAGTTCCTCGTACCAGCGTGCAACCGAACGGTCCATCTCCTTCATTGTTTTCAACCAGATCAGCGCCTGATGGTCTGTTCTCACTATGAACTGTCTCGCTATCAGGTAGTGCTTGAAGTGTCGCACCGCTGTGTGGATGGCGCTAGTCTGGCACTAGCGTAGGCGATGACGTGTTCCCTGCCTTCTTTGTCTCTTTGTGAAAGTACACCGCCCACGGCCACGTCACTGGCGTCCGTGTCTAGTACAAAGGAGGTGCGTCGTTCTCGAAGTTTGGTAAGGCCAGAATCGGAGCGGAGCAGAGCGTTCGCTTTAGTTCTTTGAAGGCTTCATGATGTTCGTTCTCCCACTTTACATTCTTTTTCGCCTGCCTCTCAGTTAGCTAGTATAGGGGACTGGCAATCTTGGCGAAACCTTTAACGAAATGCCTACAGTAGTTTGCCAAGCCGAGGAAACTGTGGAGTTCCGTCTAGTTGGTGTTGGCCAGGTTCTTACTTGTTTTGTACGATCTTCACTGACTGCCGTCCCATCTGACGAGACTGTGTGCCCCAAAAGGTGACTGAACGACGAAGAAAATGACAATTCTTTGGGTTCAAGGCCAAACCTGTATCCTGCAGACGGTCCAGGACTAGTTTGAGACTGGCGTTATGCTTGCGGATGTCTCTACCGAAAACATGGACTTCATCGAGGTAGATTATGCAATGTTTCGGAAAAAGCCCAATTAGTGCTGTCTGCATGAGGCGCTGGAAAGCGGCTGCAACGTTACGGAGTCCAAACGGCATTGTCTGGAATTCATTAAGCCCGTTGGGCACTATGAAAGCCGTCTTCTCTCTATCTTTTTCCGCCACTTCCACTTGCCAGCATCCGGATTTTAAGTCTAGTGTGAAGAACCACTTTGATCTATGTAGAGCACCCAAGGAGTCGTTGATATGAGTTAATGGAAAGGCGTCCTTCTTAGTTGCGTCACTTTTCTTTACCAGTGCAATTGGGGAAGCCCATGGTGACTTGGATGGTTTTATAACTTCATCCTTGATCATCTCTTCCACCAGACGGTTCACTTCGTCCTGGAGGTATACGTCTGGGTGGTTGCCAAATGGGCCTAGCCTCGCCGGTGTCAATAGTACGTTTGACGACATTTGTTCGTCCGACTTTCGCCCCTTGCCATGAGAACATGCTCGGATACTCGCTAAGCAATGAGCGCGGATCCTTTCTCTCACTATCGGTGATTTGTGTCAACTGGGATTAAAGCTCATCTAAGTTGCTGATGGGAATGCCCGCAGCCTCGAAAAGAGCACTGAAGATTTCGTCTGCGTCCTTTTTTGGAGAAGATCTGACTGGGGTTGTTTCCTTATACTGCTGGGTCGCGAATGTCACTTCTGCGAAATTCAGGACCGCCTTGGTGTTACGAAGGAAGTCAACACCGAGTATCGCGTCCCAAACTAACTCGGGGCGCATAGTAAATTGGACTTTCCGCGGTTCTTTCCTCAGTGACACTTTTAGCAACGTCTTCCCCTTTACCTTCACCTATATCCCTTCTGCTGAGAAAAGTTTTGCAGGGGGAGGACCAGTGCGAAACTTGGTGCGGAGATCTGGAAATGCTTGGGGATTCACTAATGACTTGGCTGCGCCTGAGTCAAAAGGAAACTGCAGGGACGTCCCTCCAGCTTGCCAGAGACTCGCATAAATGGGAGGGTAAGCAGGATAAGGAATAGCGCAGCTCACCTGCTTTTGAGATACGGCGCGACGGAATCCGACGTGGACGTGTAGAATTTGGTCGGCGGTTGGACATATGGAACGGCGAAGTCTGGAGAGGTTCCTGACGCTTCCCGGTCGCTGCCTCGACCAACTGGCTGAGATCATTGGTCTTCACGGCGTGGAGCTTCGCTGCGATGGACTGAGGTCGCACTCCGGCTTTGAATTGAACAGCCACCCAACTTTTCACCTTGTTAGTTGGGCAGCCTCTGAAGGCCCGTTTGGCGAGGATTTGCAGGACCTTCGCGTACTTCTCGTCGTTTTCGCCTGGTTTTTGATCGTGGAGAAAGAACTTCCTAGCTAGCGACTCCTCTCGCAGGTCGATCACGAGTTGAGCCAGTATCTCACAGCACTGGTCATGATCGGAGTCAGGTGAGACTCAATCGGCATCAATCGCTGCTGAGAAAAGCTCTTGCGGGAGAGCATGTAGGATCAACGGAATTCTCTGCCGCTGAGGGTATAAGTGGATGCTAAACCTAACGGTTTTCATCCAATCCCCGAAATTCATTCCTTCCTTGAAATGGGGAAGGCCCACCAACGCTGCCACCAGTGTAGGGGGTTCCTCCTCTTTCTTCTTGTCGCCCTTGTTATTAGAAGTCTGAACACGCTTCGACATATTTACCATGGCAGAGAGATGGTTCAGCAAGGCCTTGTAAGATAGTTTGGGACGGGGATAAGTCACGCTCCTGGGAGTCACCACGCCGCCTCGCTACCAGGTTCAAATTGTTCCCCCGCCTCTGGCCTGCAAAGCACATTTAAAGGACATGAGCATTACAATATATATAAGTCAGAGGCGAAAGAACACGCCCTCGTCTTAGACTCTTCGACCTAGTTACCCTATATCATCCTTCAGCCCATAATAAAGAAGTCCAGAAGCAACCAACCTTCTTTGAAGTGGGGGAGGTCCGCCAACACTATTAGAAGGCTGGATGCTTCTAGACATCTTTATTATATGCCGAGGGCTGTTATAGAGTAACTATGTCGAAGAGTCTATGTGTCCGCCTCCAGAATGCATCCGCGCTACTATACGATCAGGTTGAATTTGTTCTCCCGCCTCTGGCCCACAAAGCACACTTAAAGAGCAACTAGCTATCGAGTTTTGAAGCAGGTTGGGCGACGATTGACCCCATCATCACTATTTGATTTAATGGTTTCCCTTGCCTGCCGCCCCTATCTGTCTAGATTTTGTAATGGCAAAGTGAGACGAGGTGATTACGTTTTACAACGCAATCATTTTCCCTTCTCTGTAGTCGTTAAGCGGGGTTTTTTAACGCGGAATGGGACTCAGGATCTTATCCGTTAAAATTAGGTTTTGTTGCCGCTGCGACCACTTAAGGTACTTTTTGAAATTAAATTAATTAATGTTGTCAGACTATAAATTGCAATGCTGAGAGTGTAGCGTCCTGAGGATCCCTTGAAGGCAAAAGAGGGCAAAATACCGAGGCAGAATATATACATTCATCAGACTGGGAAATGAGCTGTTAGCATGGCCTCGAAAGTCAGCCACCTCTGTGACCCTGACCGGTACCGACACTCCAAACGAACAAAGCATCACAGAGAGGAGGGCCGAGAAACTGCTGACATATCCCTGAGGCCATGCCACCAAGTTGGATCATAATGCGAATGAATGAGGCCAATTTCCAAAAAGCGTTAATATGACCTCTGATCCATTCGTATGCATGAATAAAAAGCTTTTTGACTACCACAGGTCGTCTTATTTTTGAGCCTCACAGCTACCCCAAAGGCTAGAAGTTCATCATTATTTAAATCATAGCGCACTGTGACTACAAAATTATCGTACACCCTTTTGATGTTTAACCATTGCCTTACTACTCCATCGACGTCTCTTTTCTTCGGCCTAAATAAGTACTTCTGTAACTCACAATAAATCGCGAAACGGGGTCTAGGCAGGTTTATGCATTGACATATTGTATAAAGCGGTCAATGGGAACCAACATTTTTCACACTCACTGCTCTGTTTTGATTTAAATAAAGCTTAAAAACAATCACTCGTGCAATCGTTGATCACCTAAGTGATTAAAAACCGAAACCGGCAGTCAGAGCAAACAAAGTACTACAAAGCCCCTCTCTTCTTTCTAGTTTCGTCCCCGACGCTCCCCTTGGTAGACCTACCGCGTCAGCTATCACAACGTAATCAGCGCTGGAAGAAGCACCCACGAGCTAACTCTGTCAGTCACCGACATTCGGCGCAACTGAGGCGACGCCTGGCACCAACGTCGGTGATCCCTCTTGGCAGTTTCGTCCGACTTGGGAACAAAGATCAGAATAAGCGATTCTGCCAGCCATCAGTAAGTCCGCAGGGAGACGTTAAGACACCGGTGTCCTAAAGCAGGTATGTTAGGGAAGTATCCGCAACGCAATATATCCGGGTGGCCCACGAATGGTGTTGTTAATAGCAGTCGTTGATCCCAGCCCTTCTGTTACGAAATGCTATATGTTCTCTCATTCGCAGCCCACACACTTCTTCCACACCACTACATTTTGTCACAAGTGGTGGAGGGCGGGATGGGAATCCTGCAAAGTCGGGTCCGCTTTCCGCTGCCACCAATGTAGCGTCCCGAGACTTCCTTGATTGCATAAAAAGGCGTCATACTAGAGCAGAATATATATATTTAACAAACAGTAAAAACGGGGCTGCTGGCATGGCTCAGATACCAGCCCACGCGGCTAGGGCAATCTGACCACCTAAGTGACCGAAACTGAAATCAGTAGTCATAAGAAAAAGTATTACAGTTCCTGCTTTATTCCGTTCACTACTCTCGCATTGACTTTACGTATAACTTAACCGTGTGCTGAACTGTGCAGACACCTCAGCCTTTGCAGTCTTTTCTTCCGCTTTGCAACTCGGTCTTCAAGTCATGGTGTCAGCCTTTCTGTTTTACGCAAGTTACTTGTGGGTTTTCTTTTAAAGTATGGTGATAAAATGCAACTTTCATAGAGCAATTTTGCTTACTGAAGAAGGCAGCACTTTGTGATCGCTTCAACATAGGCAAATGAATTCCCTTTAAGTTCGAATTTCTGGGTTTGATGTATGTTGCTAAGCCAGCCAATTTCGCGAGAAATTATTTCATTCGGCTTTATGTCCTGATGCCAAAATTGAATTTCGAGAAATGTTTGGAAATGAACCTCTGTATCATCTTCACTTTTATTATGAAATGAAAGGCGAGCTAATACTTTCGTATTTGCCACTTTTTGACTACGTACTAACCTATCATTGGTGGCTGACTTATCCTCAATCCTGTAGCCGCCGATTTAGTCGTTTGAGTTACTACGTTGTAAGGATGGGTTTTGCTATTTTTGGCTGCGATATTGTGGGGGAGCTGAAGAGAATGAATGGTCGACAGGTAATATTTCTTTTCTTAATTAACAATTCAAGCTTTTTTATCAAGCACTAACGTTTGCTATGGTTCTTTCTTCGGCGTTAATGATATGGAAGTCACTAATCGTTATTACAAATAGTCCGAGTCCTATTGTTGTTGTTCTGAGGTAGGTGGCCTGTATTGTACACTTTGTTTTTAGTGGAAGCATGGAACCAGCCTTTTACCGAGGTGATCTTCTCTTTTTGACAAACTTTAAATCAGAGCCTTTGAATGTTGGGGATATCACTGTCTTCAAGATTGACGATCGTGAAATTCCCATTGTGCATCGAGTTCTGCGTATTCACCAGTCGTATGTGCTTGTCTGAAGGCGTTTTACCTGCTCTTAATCTCATCATTAGAAATAATGGTACAGTGAAATTTCTGACTAAAGGAGACAATAATGCTGTGGATGATCGAGCTCTGTATCCTCAAGGTCAGGACTGGCTTGAAGAGAAGCATGTCATGGGCAAAGCAAAAGGGTAGGTTGCTATTTCGCTTGCAGTCTTGGCATGATTTTGAAGGATATATTTTTTGCAACTGTTTTTGGTAGCTGCGCACTAACATTCGACACAGCAATGAAATTACGACACGATCAACGAATCTTTTTCGCTACTTTTGTTTATCTTGCTCGTATTACTAGTAATTGAGTCGATGCGTTTATTCCTTAAATGGCCTTGACACCAACTTCGCCTGTGCATGGCATTCACATTCTCTGACTGTTATTCTAGGTTTCTCCCCTATATCGGTATGGTAACGATAATAATGAACGACTATCCAAAATTGAAGGTAATGCCTTTTGCGCACTTACTCTTCTTAGTACGCTGTGATTGCATCACTGGGTGCCTTCATGTTGATTACTCGTGAACAGTAATCGCCGACACCGAATAAGCTATTCCCTTCTTTTTTATGAAGTTTATTTTAATAAAGGTGGAGTTCCCAAAACAGACCCATCAATTTTAGTGGTTTTATCCATATGCGCCTGTGGTAGATATTGAGCCGTGGATGTATGTGTTAATTTTATTACAACATAATCGGTTACACCACCACATGTAAAAGACAACTAATCCCGTACCACAGAGGGGGGAAGGGATGAGACGCGGAGGACACCATTATTCGCTTAGCCAAATGGGCTCAGGCCGAGGAGTGACGGAGCAGAGCTGCAGGCAACCGTCGACACCACAAGCGAGGAAGCGGGTAGAAAGGAGTTGGAGGTTTTCGGTTTCATCTGCAATGGAGACAGTCGAGGTTGAGGGTAGCGGCAACACCTCCGAAATGCCCGGGCGACTGGCGGCCGCAACAGCCGCCGACTGATTACCACGGAAGAGGGCGGCTGCTGCTATCGACGCTGCGGCAGCTGCTCGGCTGCCGTGGCCGCCAAGACCATCGGAGCGGAATGTAGCCAGCAGATTACGTGGATCAGAGAGACGCCAAACCTTGAGAAGAATCAGACCACATGGTAGCGTTTATGACATGAAATGTGTGTAAAGTGATAGTCACTATTACTTTGACAAGACCATCGGCGCCAGCCGTGGTGAGAGTGTCAGTGGCGCTATCAAAGGAGATGGAGCGCAAGGCAGATCCTTCGTGGGCTGAGGGGTTAAAGAGGACTGTGGCAGGCCGGCGTCGTAGGTCCAAAATGGCAACTTCACCACGCTTTGTTCCGACAGCTAGCTGACGCTCATTTGAACCCGAGGGAATACTCGCTACACAGGTGCACGCGGTATCCAAAGGCGATTCAACAAAAGCTAAAATTTACAATAATCTGAGTGAAGATCCTGTTTATGCTGATCACGACATCAAAATGTCCTATTTCATCGACGGTGGCGGCTAATTGTGATGCAAGAGGAAACAATCCAGCAGTCACTGCCATTAGCTACATGGGCAGCGGCAAAAAAACCTTTCTCACCCATAACTGCCGCACAACTGGAAGGTAAAAGTGCATCCCAAATGATCAAATTGGCTGCATCTAGTTCCGATTGCGTCAAAGTGCGCTGCCCCGGTCGAGTGGCTGTCGAGGTGGCTGCGGTTCCGGGCCCAGTAGCACTCCCTGCGGCGAAGGGAGGGGTGCTACCGACACCAACGGTCGCAAATGTCATGGAGCTGCCTTCAAGAAAGGCGAAATCAAGTACACCCTTGCCATGGCAACGACAATTCTAAAGGGAAGGGAGTGAGTGATTTCGCTCAGCTACAAAGTTCAAACAAATGCGAAAAGAATCGAAAGAAACCCACGAAATAGGGATGACTACCGGATCCGTTGAAATCGAGATTCCAAAGGCCGAAGTTTCCAGTAGTGTCACCACAGCCGAACTAACGGTAGAGTAGGTTGAGGATTAAGGATAGTGGAATATTAACAAGAGAAAGTACCGAAACCAATGATACCCTTTTGCCGGAGCTGTCGATATGCAATACGGAGACAGGATTTCCCCTAACTCCGGTTGAGAGGGGAGTGTGAAGACCCTGGGACGTGAGTGCGAACGTGTTTGTCAGCACAGAGACCACAGGTTCTTCCGAATTCCACTCCAGCACGTGCACGGAGCCCGAGGCGGTTCCACACAGATCTGCGTGTGGGGAAAATTTAGGCTTCAGCAGCAAACTCGGGTCGCATGAAAATCCCCCCATAATCGTACAGTCGACTCACAAAAAGGCATCAAAGGATGCGCGGAGAGTTTCTGAACCCCACTAACGGAGCGTCTGAGTACCTGCGAAGTCAAGAATAAAACTTCTTCAAGCGGATGTTGGATACGATCAGTCACCACAACACTAAGTTGCGTGCAATTCACGGCAGAAGTAGAGACGTTAGTCTAGAAACTACCGTTGGGGCTACCCTCCGACTGAATTCCAGAATGGGCTCCGATAGGTTAGCTGCCGGAGTGTTGATTAGACCTCGAAGCTGTCAGATACATTGAGCACGGTCATGTGAGAACAGCTAATGGTAAGATGAGTAGGCAAAAAGTAAACTTACGATCTGTGAGTTCAGGCCACGAAGACCCTGAGAACCGACCTCATACGATTCGTGAGTCTGCTCGCCTAGGTCAAGCGGTGCCTTTTCGCAGAAGATGAAGTCACCTACAGACGCCCGCCGATGGGATTTTAAATGTGGACTACAAAAGCATAATTTGCATCAGCACCGAACACCAAATAACAAAGGGAGGAGAGTAGAGGGGAGGGGGATGAAAACCTACTTTCGCATCGATTCAAGGCCGTACTCAAAATCGTCGAAGAGCCAATCAGCGGGTGAGAGAAGGTTTGCTACCGAGATTTCGATGAGCTGTTTTGGAGTCGCCAGAGCCACGTACTGACAGCCAACCTGAGGGCAGCAGTCAAATAGTGAAAGGGAAAGTAAGCAAACCAGAGCCATCAGAGCTTGTATGGTGCATGATACAGCCAAGGGGAAGGCCCTCGTCAGGGTGCCATAGGGAGGAATGTGGTAAGAGGACTTACTTTATCCACGCACATGCATAGAAGAGGCTCCATTTCACGATGGATTAAGTTTATAGAAAATTCGTGTTGTACTGGTGCCGAAGTCGATCCCTCCACTCTCAATCCATCTGCTTCACCGATATGCGGCTCTGCCTCCTACGGTAAAAAAGCGCTTTAAACTTTTGTACAAAGTTGAAGCTGCCCCAAGAGTAAAGCCCGGGTCTAGTGATGATACCTGAGAAGCAACTACCAGTGATTTGGCATTCAAATAATGAAAACATCTGACAAAACTCCCCTCTGCATTGAACAGGACATCGGATGCTTTCTGTAGACTAGCATTGTAAAACCAGCATGAAAAGGGTCAAGGCGATGGAAAAGAGACCATAGCATCGAAAGAAAGGGTGGGTTGCGTGCACAATCTAAGGTCTACGAAGCATTCGGAGGAACAGGGAGGCCTCTGTATTCCGCAAATAAGATCGGCCGAAACAGGTAAAAGGGAATCATGCCATCCTGCGACAAAATTGAATGTAAGAATCGCTTTGGGCTGGGGCACCCACCTTAGAATTCGTGGTTAACTTTGGAACGGGATCACAAGGCAAACCCTTCTTGGCGGAGGGTGAAAGAGGCGCGGAAGTATTTGCGCTGGAAGAGGATCTACGAGGAGGAGCTTCTCGTTTTATTGGCTGGAGAGAAGGGCGGACAGAGCGCCGCGGGTGGTAGATCCAGCGCATGAATGTTTCACCTAAGTCGGGTTTACTCATAAGGCAGAACCAGAGGCGTTTCACTGGCAGTGAAAAGGGGTTGCGAGTCCTACGATGCGAAAAAAAAAATGAAGGCAAGGAGAAATGTGTAGAAAGAAATCAAACAGTGGAAAATGAACAAATTACTGAAATGGTGACATAGCAGGATTCAAAAGATGTGCCATTTTGGCCATTGCTCTCCGGGTGGAAGATGGAAGGGCGGACTCGGGGGAATCATCTGGCGCAGCGCCGAGTCGACCGCCGTCGTAGACATCCTTCTCTGGAGTGTGATTGATCGGTATTCCAAGGCTCAACTCATCACCTTTATCACAGCTATTTGCCAGATCCTCGGTGTACCCGATAATCCACTTGTCTAAGAGATCCTTCGATTGAAGCAATGACGGCGCATAAGTGGTTAAAACTGAAAAAAAGAACAATACGTGAGCAGTTAGCTAGTAAAGTTAGCCGTTTAAAGTAAAAAAAAGAAGATGAAATGACGAAACAATTACAGTCATTGTCAAGATTGAGAAGCTTGATCAACCCGGTCAATTGCTGTGCCATAAGCTGGACAAAGGCCAGTCGCATCAAACGCCAAGCGTAACTGCAGCCATCAGACCATTGTCTATCCACCGATGCGTTGAGTTCAGAATTATCGGCCTCACTAGAAACGTCAGAGTTGCCCTCCTGGTTTCCAGTCGCTGCAAGTGGGGGAGCGTCAAGGATGTTGCCGAAGCCGGCGACACCAAGATCCGGATTCAAGTGGACAATCTTGAGATCACAACCAGGAAGTAGAATTATATCCTCAAGATTCTAGGCACAAGAAGAAGTTCTGTTCGATTGGAACTGAGGCGATTCTTAGAGGCCAATGTTAATCAAGTGGCAGATCGAACCTCAGAGGTGTCAGTAAATTCACTGTCAGTGGAAGAAGAGAATGAAGCCGGAACAACAATATCGTCTGAAGTATGCGGAGGACGCCGAAGCTGACTGTTTTGAATATGCTTTATCGCAGTCTCATAGTCATCGTAGTCAGAGGGTGGTGATGAGTCTTCGCTATCGTACTCGAAGGCGGCCTCTGAGGGCATCTTTTCCGAGCGCTGGGGCTAAAATCCAAAGAAGGAAAAAGGGAGAAAGGGATGAGTGACGGACAAACACGACTGCCAGCCGAATAGGATGAAAATGAACACACACACACACACACACACACACACTTCTATCATAAATCAGCACTAAGTTGAGCTAGTTTCAGAAAAAGCAAGAGCGCCTCCCATCGGTGGCTGCCTTTCAAGGAAAGCGAAAATCGCCCTAGGAAGCAAGAATAGGGTGATAATGAAGGCATTCGCGTGGAGTGGGGGCTTTTGATTTTGCACGTCAATCCACATGGCAGGCAACTGTGGCAATGAGTGCCTGGACCAGCGCATCAGCGTGAGGTTTTCCAGGCACAACGGGATAAAATCCACTAATAGCCACCAAAGGCTCCAAACATATCACAATGATGGTACAATCAGCCACTCAGTGGTAAGACAGCTGTCAATGACGAGTGCCAAGTGTGGTTTCTTTCTCAGCTCGCGACGTCGGCAATAATCCCCGTGAACATTCGGAATTTGACCAACCTATAGCTACAGCATTTCGTGGATTTTTACAGGAAACGAATCTCCGTGGCAATGACGGGTACAACCGTGCAAAAAATTTACGACTTTAGAAATTATCGCACATTCGGCATCATGACAACTCGCTTTTTACGAGCGTGGAAGAGCTAAACGCTACACTCAATGGAGTGAATGTTTTCTGTCTGTGTGTGGAGAAAAAACGTGGAAAAGTGGACACAGTTCTCATTATCCCAAGGCATCCTTTTCTTTCCCTGAATAAGAATAACAGCAGTAACAGCATCTCGACGTCCATTGTGCCTGGATGGGATTGTGGTCGAATAATAATAATAAGATAGTAATAATGGGCAAACCAGATGATTGGTGAGGTGAAAAAGCCGGATATTTTTCTGGAGAGGGAAAGACGTACTTTATTGAGGAAGCAAGTAAACATGGAGCATTGCGGTGGAAGGAACCATTCTTCTGCATGCGACGCTAAAGAAAAAGAGATTTTCAAATAGCAAAGGCCCTCTAACATACCAATAACAAACAAGAGCAAGCGATCTGGCTGTGTGAATGGGAGTGTCAATAAAAGTGCTATCAACGTTCATAAAGGGAAGCAAAACGTGAGCCTTACATGGTTGCGGCAGGGCCATCTTGGTCGATACTGGAACAATCTGGTCTACCTGAGGTTGTGAAGAAGCCATTTGTGCCGCTGGCTTTGGAGTTTGCAATGGTGATGTAAGCGACCTATAAGAGAGTCACCAAGCGGTAGCGGAAGTGAAACTTTGATGGGTTAACAATGAGATAACCAATTTGCATGTGAGCCTTTTTTGAAAGTTCCGAAACCAACCAGAGTACATAGTAAGGGGGAGAGGAAGCAAGCACATGTTAGGTTTCAGGATATGTTCAAGTTGGGACAGAGGCGAGGATCGGCTTACCGGGCTATATTTTGGATATGTTGCCTCAGTCGACCTCTTCTAAAACTGAATGAACGCATAGGGTCCTCAATCCCCATATACATCGGTGATAACCCCATTTCCATGAAAGTATCATGGTCAACTGACACATGCGCATTACAAAGTTTGGCAATGGCAAGGTGCTGGTGTGTCCCAACAATAAACAAACGGCTAGAGGTGCTGTGCTTGCATTCCACTCCCAGGGGAGATAGGATGTCGGATTCGCATGTCTGGTAAGGGCTACATACCCCCTCTTCTTGGGTTGAGGTGACGGCGACGAGAAGGTGCTCGAGGGTCGGGTGGGCGGTGCCGGTGGGCGGAGGGGTTTGAGGCGACAGACACCGCCGAATACTCGCGACCAAGTAAGTGAGTCAGCGAGGCGTGCACTGCAGGCCAGACGGTAGAGGGCGCAGCTGTCACGGGTGTAAAGAGCACAGACACAGAGGCCCATGTACACAGCGACCATGGCCTCCGCCAAAACGCCCAACAGGGAGTGCTGTGAACTAGTGGAACGGGCGCATTTGGCAGGCATGAGACCTGAGAGGCCTTAGGGAAGAAAAAAGGCAAGCGAACTAGGGGTTAGGAAGAAACGATTTGTGGTCTAGGCGACCTCATTAAACAAGTAGACAAATTTACAACGAAATAGTCTTTAAATGTTAACAGAATCAAATGGTAAATGCATTGAGAGTGAACCTCAAAATCAATGAAACTATGGTTCACCTGGCCAATCGGACGGTTCCGAGTTCGGAAACAGTGGTTTCTGCCATTCGGAGAAGCGTCCAGCTTGAAAAAAAAAACAAGTCAATTCGACAAGCGAAAACACTACTCATTTACACTAAAACACGAGTTGTGAATTTCACTAAGATGTACACAGGTGTAATTTTTTGCAATATAGGCCTTTTGAATGCAGCACAAACAACAAATACAAATGACAGCAGAATCTGGTGACAAAACCAATAATACAAGATTGAGGAGTCGACTGAGTGACAGCAATGGCGAGTCCCGCGTTGCCCTGACGACACGCCCGCCAGGTGCCAGTGGAAAGACACTGGAAAACGTAGGCTGAGAGGGTCATGCATAGATTCCTAAGCAGGCCCACACGACGAATCACACTATTTCCATCCTCTTTGGCAACGCTCTGTAGCTCCTTTGTGCTGGAGGTTGGGAGGATGCGAGCAAATCGCAAGTATGGTGGTGCCAAATCGACTAGACTTGCGTTCACATCATTGATCAACGTCTTGAAAACAGACAATCCCAAATTAAGTTGCAAAAATACTACAGCATACAACAATAAGAACGGGACAAAGCTGTGTTGGCACTCGGATAAAAGTTCTATTCGTCCCTTACCTAATAAACAAATTTTAACAGAGATTACGATTTTTCTTAATTTCACACATTTATTTTGCTGACTGATTACGCAATAGTGCAATGGAGAACTATGGATACGCGGAATCGGTGGAGTGTACCTTGATGAGATCTAGAGGTCGAGCCATAAGACTCATGAAACCGGGGAAAGCTGCCGAGTGAACGCTTTTCAAAAGGGGGAGTGATGCAAGAGGACGGCTTTGTGAGGAAAAATCGGAGCGCTCGGAAACGCTGCCAAAGACATCCATCAGTAAGTAAGTCAGCTCCATGCGAATGACGCGTAAATCGACTCCACTCTCGCCATGCAGACTGCAGAAGGCAATGAGGCTTTGCACAAATTCAAGATTTGACTGAAAAAAGGAGGAAAAATGCATGCACCAACACTAATTGCTCTAGAGTGAAAGTGATTAGTGGAATTTATTAAGTGGTAGACTTTCCCACTCGTCTGTTGACACAAGAAGTCCGACTCACCAAATACAATAGTACTGCGATTGGAAAAGACAGAAATCACCTACCAGTAGACAAAAGCATAGACGATTTTCGCACTTTTTCTGCTGCTCCGTTTGGGCAGGTAAAGACGACGCCATCGACTCGCCCTTTTCCATAATTGAGGATAAAACAAAGCCGTTCATACGCCTAGACCCATGATAGTCAATCGGAATGAACAACGACTGTTCTTTATTATCGCGATCAATTGGAGCATGAAGGGAAAGCTGAACTCCATCGGGATACGCTTCTGAAAATACACCACACCGACGGGTTAAAGTAGCTGTTGAAGTAGCAATAGGTTCATAAAATTGAAGGGAAAATCACGAAAACGGAAGAACTGTACCGCCAATGGGGTTTCAACCCACCTTTATGGGGAGAACAAATCCCCTGTAGAATGGTGATTTCGTTTTCGATCCAAGTACAAAAGAGCTTCTTTAAACGGCCGCCTTCAGCCTAACAGTTCAAGGCATTAGAACGTACGGAAAAACAGAAACTAAAAATGCCAACCACTAACCGAAGCAGTCGAGAACATTCCACAAAGCTCTTCAGTGAATATCCGAAGGCAAGCCCAATATTCCATTTGTAAATGAATTGACGGTTCGTGGGAGGTAGCGTTGCCTAAAAAGTAAGTACAGGATCATGCCCAGGTGTCAGTCAAGCAACCACGACTGAGCAGAACAAAAACCTTCGAGGCGGAGAGTCAGAGCAACTTTATTGAACGACTAGCTGGAATGTCTTCCATAATCCCACATATTGACGATAATTCTACATTAATTAACCATAGAAGTCCGACAAACACAGGAAAATAAACTCCCCTACACAGGGTCAGTCGAAGTGCACCTGGGTTACTACTCACTAGAAACCAGGTAGTATCTGCTCTGCTAGCGTTGAAAACCACGCATGCGAAACGATACAGAAAAATAAACTTTCGAAGCCCTGAGTAAATTAAGCACTACCTTTAGGGACTGCACGGAATTTCACAAACGTACGCGTCGTTATAATGTAAAAAACCGTCATTTGAAAAACCGTTATAGGTTCCTATTATCAAACAACTAATTGGCATGTGGCGGAGTCTGTCAGAGAAAAAAAAATACCAAAGTTTGGCAAAAGATACCTGAATCGCCAGAGGTATCATCGTGCTGAAGTGTGTTGGATTTCACAGCAGAAGATGGTTGGGATGGTGAGTCAGTGGCCTCACCGAGGTCGCTACGCTTTGCCTCCTCTTCCTCATCATCACTCCAGACTACTTTGAAATCGCCTTCACCAACAAGGGCCCTGGCATCTTCGTTTGGTTCAAAAAATGAAAGCTGCACCTCTCCATCCAAGTTCTGTGGCCTAAGAGGCGGAGATAGGCAAGCTTGAATGAATAGAGAGAGGGAAAAGGGTAAGCGTCATTAGATGGTAGAAGTACGTTACTTACTCGGGAACAGATGAATCAACTCTTCCCATATCGGTGCTAGCATCAGAAGGGACCATATGAGGGAGCCTACTAAGGACCTCGAGAGTGAGCGCGGGGCAACCGATGGTGTTGTAGTGATAGGCGGTACGAAAATACAGGCGCCTATCCAAAAGCTTTAGCTGACTCTGCATTCTATCGCCTTTGTCCGTCAGTCGCAGATGGCGAGCCACCAGTGGGTGCGAGCGAATGTAGGTGTAGAGCTTAAAAACCGATGGACACACCTCGAAATCAAATCCATTGCGAAATATTGTAGAGGTCTGAGACGATGACGAGGTATCCATAATCTGATCAGAGGGCTTTTGAACCAACGTGGTCAAGGCATTTAACGGTTCCATCTAGAATGAATATCAACAACAGGAATTTCAAAGTTAAACGTTTCCTTTTGATTAGAGAGTGGATCAAGGACCAATGCTAACCAGAACCCAATGGGCGATGCTACGAAGGTAGGGATCGTCGTGGACGATGACGTGAGAACGAAGGAGTTTGTGGTAAGGAGAAACGCCCGAATCATTGAACTCAGGACGACTCAGCGAATACAACCTAGGGAAAAACAAATGTAGCACATGAACGCTCCGAAGTATTGGCAGATTTCAGTCATTTTTTAAAATCCGATGGAGACGCTTGGAGCTTAAAAAAGAGAGCGAAAAAGTGTGCTCTTCTGGTGAGCATTGCAAATATGATTCGAAAAGACCTTTGAAACTCCCCAAAGAAAATACTTTCACCCAGGGACCAACTACAGATTGAAGGGTCGAGATTATCCCCATTCTTTCAAGCCCCATGAACAAAAGGCATGAGAAATAAACAAGCACCAAGTTGTCAGCTGCAATAAATAACCTCATGTCACAGAAGATCAATGTTACCTGGAAACAACGATGGCCAACTGGAGATCCTTGACAGAATCAACACACACCTTGATAGCGTCGTCAAGCCACCCACCGACCAAAAACAGAGCAGCCGCCTGTACATATTTATGCTGACTGAGGAGACGAAAGGCGTTCAGTTTGGCCTGCTTGCAAGCAGGCGAACCCAGCGTGAAGTCCGAGCGAAAAAAATTCTCCAACGGCTTATTCCCCAACGACCTAAAGACAGTTAGGCAGCTGGTAACCTCTGAAAATCAAATCGCAATTCGAATTTCCACACTTATACGCAACTGAATGTCCTAAATCAGAACATGAAATTACAAATAAAGAACGACAACAAGTCTTAGGGTTGTTTGAATTTACTTGAAAACTCGTGGCAAAATCCAGAGAGACACCGAAATTACTTCTAGGTTGAAATAAATAAGTAGAAAAAAAACAGTGCATAAGGCTGGAGGCTAATTTGTACCCCAAATCGCAAATTTATTCAAGAAAAAAACAGCGATGCGTACTTGAAGAGACTAGCTAACACTGTTGGCTTGTGCATTGCAAGATAGAAAATGGCCGAGTCCATGGGATCCTTTGTTCGTAAAAACTCTGAGCGAGCCATCTGGAAAAGGATATCACAAAGGCTGTAAGACTGATCATGCTCCTCACGGTGGAAGGAGTAAGCCAGACCATTTGAACGGCACGTGGGGGCCATTAAGGAAATGAATGTATACCGTAAAAAGGATTAAAAATTGCGCCATGAAAGTTTTTCACAGTAAGTGAACCAAAAGCCAAGATAGGGGAAAGCAAATGAGTTTAAAAAAAACCTTCTCGGCACATTGCATCAAAGTGACGTCGCTGTGAATCCACCAGCCGCAGCCATAACGCCTGAACTCGGCCCAAGTGAGACCCCCGCCAGTGTTGCTCGTCGGATCCGAGTGATGGTGCTGCTGTTGCTGCTTCTGAGAGGGGAGGAAACTGAGAAGGACTTCATCGGCCTCCGAATGGAAGGCCCACACGAAGCTACGACTGGTCAAGCCCTCTTTCTAAAAATACAACAAGAAATTACTGAAAGTACTGGTTTTACTCCAGAAGATGAGAAGCGCTATGCTCTTTGGAAAATCGGAAAGCTCAGTGCGTGATGGATTGAACGCCACAACCCTTAAAACGAGTTGCGGTTGCCTACGATAATGAGAAGTTGCTACCTAAACAACGGTGTATTATCAAAAACAGTTAAGCTCGTCTGAAGCTATCAAAACCATAACCACTTTCCTGGTGGTTCCAAGAGAATTTCCAGTTATTGTTTCAACAACCAGCAAAATAAATGCAAGACTAATTCGCAAAAAAACTTCTGTTTCAAGGAGAAACGGACCATAACTCACCATCATTTGACTCCTTTTTACAAGAGGGATTGTTCCACACAGGTAGGAATAGAGTTGCATAAGCATAACAAAACGCAGCCCACAGTCATCAAGTTCGAGTTCTGTGAAAGGGACAAAACAATCATTTTCAAGAACACACACACACACACACACACACGACCGAAAGTAAAATAATGCTCACCAGATGCCACTGGAAAATTGGATTGATCGTGTTCCGTGAAAGTTGACGGTGCTTGAGGAACTACGGCTGCGATTCCCGACAGACGATCGGTCACTTCAGTGCGCGTGTTTGCCATCAGCTCGGCAATTCCCAAAAGGTACATCTGATCCAAACGAGAGAGCCCGGGTAGGCGATATCGCGACAACCTTTATAAGGAAGGCAGGTTGTGGATGAACGCGCAAAGAAGATCATAATTATTGAAAAAATCGTATTCAGCTCACAGATCTGAGAGCACTCGGGCTTCCTGATTGCCGAATTTAAGCAAAGAGACTAGGGCTTCGTGATCATTCGGATCCCATAATGGGTTGGCTGGAAGCCCATTAGAGAGGTAGCCCAATGCCTCCAAAGACACTCGCCAACTGTCTCTCTGGACAGTGTCAATGCCCCCGACGTTTTGCATCTTAGTCTCTTCATCATTCAATTCCAGTGCCAGCTAAAGAACATAGAGATTGCCACATTAAATACACTAACATAGAGTTAGACAGGGAAAACTCACATCTTCATTCAAGAGATTACTTGAATTTTCATTTAGTGAACCAAAGTTATCTAAAAGAAACAACCAAGGCAAGATAAGGTTATGTCCTCGATATTGGTAACTTTTGGAAACAGGACATTAAGACAGCACTTTCGCAAGGACAGGGGAAACTGACCGAACGTGGTGTTGGAGGAGGAGTTAGCCGCGAGGTGTTGAAAACTAAGTGAGTCAAGAGCAAGTAGGATGTAGAGGGGTAGAGGCGGTATTTCCAACTCAGGAGAAGGGGAGGGTGTGGAGGATGGAGAGGTTTCCAGGCTGGCGTCAATAAGACTGCCGCTGATAACCAGTGAAATTGACTAGAGATTGATTGATGGAAGAAATTAAGTTTGATTTGAGCATAGGATATGGTAGGAGAACAAATAGAGTATTTTAAGTGAGACTTTCTAACCCGTCTTCTCTGGGGTCGACCAGAGCTATCTACGGTAGTCTTTGGACTCGAGGGGTCGAACCCACAGACAACATCGACGGCGGAGAGGCAACGGGTGAGATGAACTAAGAGGGCCTGGACAAGTCGAAACCGTCCAAGGTTCATCCACTCCAACAGCTGTCGAGGGTGGAATTGAGGTAGAATTGGATTTGAGAGCTGCGAGGGGGATGAGATGACCGGGATTATCAAAGTCAAAATCGACAAAATTGCGTATTTGTGCGTCAAGTTAACAGATGGTTTGAACCGGAGTAAAGTGTAAGAATAAATTATTTATCAGAGACAAACCAACCGCTTATCTACCTGGGCGGCTTCGAAAAGACCAAGACCGTTGAAAAACGTGTCAATGAACTGTGTTCCTTTTTCTCCACTTTGTAATGGTTGTAGAGCCGATCTTGAACGCACTTTGGTGAGGTGGAGACTAGAGTAAGTTGACTTAAGACGCGTGGCACCCATGCTTCCAAAAGACCTTTCGACAGCATCGCTTGGACCTAAAAAAAAAGCGATTGGCTAGGAAACCGAAAAAGGAGCAAATGTGGATTAATAATAATTAGCTGTACTAAGCAATGAAGGATCCGCAGATTCCCTATTTTGCAATTGTTGATGAGATTCGGTGAGAGTTTGGTTCGCCTCACTTAAAGAATCATTTGACGGCCACTGGCTGAATAAGTAGATATGCGAACTGTGATGGAACATTAGAAGGCCGTTTGGAAGCCAAAGAAGGGGAAAAATAGGTGAGTTTGAAGTGTCGACGAGGTCTACTTGACGAAGACAATTCCATCGGAGCCCAACCTAAATGGGTAATCAAAACGGACGAGTAAAACCTACAAGTCTTGGTTTAGCATGCAAATAAAAAACGATTAACAGAGTAGTTTTGGCCAAGCAGTGTCCAAAGCGTACATTCAACAACTATTCAACCGCTTACATAGCTAACTGGGCTTCAAAACGCTGGCTGCAATGTATGGCTAATAAATCCGTTAAAAGGATAAATGCACAAACCTCTCCGAGGGAAGTAAGGAGGGTGCTTGAGGTGTGGAGGTGAGGCGTACGAGTGGCAGCAATGACATCGAAGCACTGTGCCGAGAAGATAAATAATGTTTGATTACACAGGAACGACAACAGCATGCTTCCTCCATCCTCCGTTTTGACCCAGTCAAGCTGAATGGACTGGCATCCAGGAGAAATCCGTCCGAAGAGGGAACATAATTGTAAAAAAAATTATCAAAATAAAACAGCAGAAGTGAACGCAAGTTAAAAACACGAGAGCCAGCCAAAGCGGTGAATTCTTTCATTAAGTAGTTAACAAACCATCGACCGCAAAAAAAACAAGTGACAGTGCTGTCAACTATCAAACTATTGTTAGAAAAGTGTCGCAGACGGTTCCTCCGAAAACGAAGTGATCAAATAATGCCTTGAATAAGACACCAGTTTCTCACCTCAGATGGCGCCATGTTACACGGGGACACGTCAACAGAAGGAACCACAACATCTTCCAGCATCCATTCCGATCCACCTGCCAATTAAGACAATCAAATTTACATAAACCCGTGAAAGTACGCTTTTAAAGGAAAGAAACAAATGTTTTGATGCATCCGGTGGTTACATTTTCATCCAGACGATCCTTCTACACTGTTCCACTTACTCTCAGCAATGTTAAACGAATTTGCTTCAATCCTCGACCTCCCTACACTTGACATCAATCAGGCACTGACTTCCCGTTCATATCTTACTCAATGAGTGCTCACTTTTATCTACCATTCGTCCTCTCAAATTGGACATTTGGTGTATTTTAAGGGATGTGAATGCTTGATAAATACCCAGCATCTTCACAAAACAACATTAAAACGACAATTGTCACAAGGCTATCACGGCTCGTCACGCACACCCTGGACAGGACCACTTCCAAATGGTTTGACGCATCATCACAATTTCACTCTGTTCCGTCTACTCACAATGAGCATTTTGTGGTGTTTGCATGCTCCAGGCCAAATCCAGTACCTCCAAGCATCGCCTGATGGTCGCTTTATCGCCACTCAGTGCAGAGCACCAACCACAACACTTGTAGAAGGTGTGCTGTCCACCAATCCCTCCCAAATGCAGATCTGGTGTCAGACACCCATGTTGAATCAACCCTCCGACGACTCTTCGGGAGGACTATTGACAGCCAATTGGGTTGCCAGTAGTCTAAGTCATCCAATGGAGTTTGTGGCATTTTCCTGGCGCTCCATGCCTCGATATCTCCCACCGTATGTTCTTCATTTCTCCTCACTCTGCTTTCCTTCAACGCCTTTCTGGTCCACTCGAACCCAACACTCACCTGTCTAGACCAACACTTATTATGGTCCGAACCCATACAGCTGTTTTCACTAGTAATTTTGTCGAATTAAACCAACTCAGTAGGGAGGGGATTTCCAATATGGACAAAATCAGTATTATTTTAGAATGCAGCTTAATTCAGGTCTCAAAATATGCCTCCTAATCTTGGTATCCGAGTCACGCTGTGAATAGAGAACAACTTTTGGCGAAACAGAGAGGCATCAGTGAACCCGCCAAACGTGGCGTCGAGCGAAATGGGACGCGTTTAGTAGTGGAACGAAGTCATACAGTGCGCTTCTGCCACAAAATACTGCATCACCAAATCCTACTTGTCTTGTGTGGGATGGAAACCCCTAGAGGTTCACTTTTAGGCACTAGCTCCCCATTACAGAGGATGGCTGCCATCAGACTTCCCTGTTCATGCAAGCTACTTTGTTTTCTTAAGCGCATAGGTTACTTGCGTGCATTAGGAAAAGACCTTAGAGTAGACACACGCAGGCCCATACAGCAACATACCGCTGGACTCGCATTCGAGGATGACAATCATGAAGGGATCAGTCTGTTGCACGGCACAACCGACTGCGATGCGCCAATTCGTAGCACAGGCCACCGCAAAAACATGTGCATAGGTTTGACTGCCCGCAGGTGCACGCCGCGGTGAAGAAATGCAAACACGATTCCTTGCGCTTTTATGCATTTCACCGGAATCCCGTTGTTGGATCAGAAGATCAGAGGGAATGAAAATTCTGCTGTGACTAAACTCGGAAAATGGAAGTTTCCATTCTACCCACTTCAATGAGAGGTTTGTAGCTAAAATGCAATCAAAACTTCAAAAGCAATCGCATCTAAGGCCAGAACACAAGGATTTGAAAAGTTTTTCATCTTCGATTAACCAATAACCAGAGGCTGTGGTGAGCACTTACTAGGTGACTTTTCGCAATTGCCATTGATAGCTTCGGTAGTCCAAAGACGAATCCCACCGTCGGAACAGGCAGTCGCTATGACATAAGAGGGGCGAAGCATTTCATCACACCACGATATGGGAGATGGACCCTGCTTGATGGAAGTCACAGTGACCCCTGGTTCGAGAGGCAATAACTGATCGCTTATCTAAGAACAAATTAACAATTTTCTCAAGCAGAATAGACGGCTTGAATAAAAACCCTGATTAGCTCGCGGGAAGATAAAAGCAACCTGCTTTTGGAATGCACAGTCTGTGCGCACACCTTTGAAGAGGCAGTAATGATGCTGGAGGGCGCCAGCGATGAAGATTTACACTTTGTCAGTAAAGCCTCGGTGTCGGTTGCACGTCCAGTGATGAGTCGTTCGGAATCCAAGTCAACACGCCACGTTTCGATTCGACACAACGATTCCTGAGACAAAAAGTATCAGAATACAAAAGTATGGATATACGTGGGTTCAAGCAGTCAGTTATGCCTTGAGGTCAACCAAATCCTACAAATATAACGTGCACTTTACAAATTAAACATAATCATGAGATGAACACAGATTAAGGGGTTTCCAGAAGACTTCCAGGCCAGCGTTCTTAGCAAAAGGAGGAGGAAAAAACAAAAAGTAAACCAATTATAATACAAGGCGTTGATCAGAATCTCAAGAGGTCTGTGCAAATGTTGGAGAAAATGAAGAGGCTCATAAGCTAAGGCTGAAATGGAGCAAGTACGCACAAACGCGCCAAATTATCATCTTTCTACAATAGAAACTTACAGTATCACTTTCTTCGGTTGCGTGGACTCTAACCACAAGGAATGCAGAAGACGTTGCCGAAAGAGATGGTGCAGGAACAACTAACAACAATGACGAGGATGAGGAAAGGCTAGCATCCGTAGTGGATGTTAGATTTCCTATTTTAACAACGGCACCGGCTGTATCAACAGAGAACAACTGAATTTCCACCGAGGAGTCAACAGCAACAACACTGAGGGGTCCATGAAGGGGAGCAATAATACACGGGAAAAAGGCGGCATAACGCAGCGCACTACCGCATTGGCGGTATCTCCCGAAATGTCGAAGAGGAGGGGAAAGTGGCGCAGAGAGCGGTCCAGGGGAGCACAATGGGGAATGCCAAATAATGAACTCAGACGCAGAAAGAGTGAGAACAAGTGGCAACATTGGATGATAAGCCATTGATATTACGGTTTCATCATGTCCATCAGCTTGGCTACTAGTTTCTGACGTGGCAGAAATCACATCAAACGAATCAGAAGGCCTACAAACAAAGCTCCATGATTGAAAGTAAGACTCACTGCATGAAAGCACTGCATTCAACTTCCTGGTGTTTTAGGGTACCGCCATTCGCAGTGGCTGTAGAGTACAAGTCCAAGATAATCGGTCCAGAGAGCTCTGGAGAAGTTGTACAAGCCAGTTGAATCTGAGAGATGAAGTTAGAGTAAGACTCATAGCCTACATCTCGTATATCCTGTAGGTAACGATTGCGGACATCACTAGTGAGTCCCGAAGACATCACCACGGCGAGCTTTGATCGAGCCATAAAACAGTCAATCAGCAGCATATGAGGCTGCATTTTGGTCACAGAGGCATTTTCGAGGGCAAATGCAAATAGAATGGAATTGTGAACAGCCGCTGGAGTGACGTGGGAGAGGTCGGTACCTGGTAGACGTGAACGAAGACTGAAAGATGTTTGACAGACGCGTCGATGTTGAGTTGGGTCCACTTGAATTGCATCTCTCACACGATTCTTTAAGCCATCGGCATAAACGCTAACGTTGCAAGTCCTATGAGCAAAGCTACATAGCATGCTTCCATTCAAGGTCGAACAGTCCAAGCCATTTATGGTCCTGAGAAACAAAACCAAAGATTTAGACTTTGGTTAGACGTTTCTGCAGCTTTAAAGGCACAATAAACTCGGCTCGTAAAGCAAACAAGCACAAAGCATAAGACAGCAATACTAATTCAAGCAGTCCTTATAAGAGAAACCAAATAACTACAGAACAATTCCTGCTAACATGCTAATCGTTAGTGACCACTGCTACAGTCAATGAGCCATAAACCCTTCTCAAGAAGACGAGTCGTCCGAGAACGTATGTGGAGGGTGAGAAACGAGATGACAGTCTTGCAAGCCTATTGTCACCTTCTAACCCATGTAAGTAGAGCACATTTCCTCACTTATCCAATGGCCTTCGGTTGATGTAGATGCAAAAAAAACTACTCCATCAATTACACTAAACGTTGCCGATATTTCGCAGCTTATTAAGTCTGAATTACTTCTATCAAGAGCATCACGTCACCCTTTATCGCTATGGGACCTTTCCAAACGTGATTTAAGTGCCTATAAATGATTCGTTGCAAAATCCACTTCTCCAGGTACCCTGCTTCACTATTGCGCTTCCATCAATCAAATGCTGTACAATGACTTCAGCAAGAAGGTTATCTGGCTACCGAGCCGGATTAAACCCGGTTCGCAAAGCAGACAAGCTCAAATCATATCCACCCGGTTACAGCGGCATTCGATGAGAGGTGAGGATAACAAGAAAGCAGTGAAGGTCCCAATAGAGGGTGAAATTGTAGATGTAGGCACGGTAGTTATTTACACAGTTAGAAGAGAGGCAGCCTATCCAATTTCGCCTCCGCTTATGCAATTACTGGTCGAGCAGCTACACAACAACACTGAAGGCATAAATCAACTCGGCAAGTAAACGACGGAGATCCAATTACCAAATTGTCTGCGAATAATGGCGTCAAAATATCCGCGTTTTTAGCATATTAAATCTACTTGAGGTACGGTGCAATCTGCAGACGACTAAAGCTCAAAATCCAACAATGGATGCAAAAGAAAGGAAGTACTACACTCCACTTATGACTCGCATAATAATAGATGCTCAAAAGCGTACCATACGAATAAACTCCCGTCGGAGGGATGAAGCATCAGGAGGGTGTCATGCGTTCTGCGCCACTTGCTAAGACACTTCAATAGCATCTGATCTAATAGCCCAATTTGTGGTCGAAACTTGTCCAAGCCATTTTCAGTGGCTGAAGAAATGAAGGTGTCACTATCCACGTTGGCAACGCATTGTGTATAACGCTGAGTGAGACCTACTTGAATCGCTGATGGGAGTGGAGGCAATAAGAAGGATCAGACGTTGAAGCAGCCTGCTGAGCTTGCGTTCCACATCAATGGTCTTGTTATTCATCCACTGCAGCAAATAAGGTCCCTTACTGTAAAATCAAAACGAAACGAGCAAAGCTAGTTGGTTAATTGACAAGGGTAGGCAGTGAGGCGAGGAGAAACAGACTCACTGTGATACGGTGTCGTAATCCGAGGATAGGACTAAGAGATTAGAATCGGCGACATTTATGGACCCAGCGAGGAAGAATTTACCGCCTTTTGTTGGCTCACAGAGCTGAAAAGCCGCATCCGACCCTGGGATCACCACCGTATCGCAGGCGTTTGCCGAAAGTGTTAACCTAAGGGACGGAACCAACTGGAGTAAAACCCAAAACTCAGAAAAGCAATAGCAATGACTGACGGTATTCTCATCGACTAAATCCGAGAGGACGTCATCTATCCACCAATGTATCAGCTTATTAATTCTAATGGTCATTTTAACAACCGTATACAACATCGGAGAATCGTATACTGTAGATACGCACTTTATACGCGCATAAGAGGCCAATGTAGTATCAAGTTGACATTACATGTATTTGGATGTAGGGAGAGAAAAAAACATCATCGGTTCATGAATATTACACTTCGTGCAATCGATTCGGATTCGGATGATAGTGTCCACATTCGTCGCAGAAATTGGACTAAGTTGCTGTAGGTTCCATGTTCATATTTAGTGGCATCTAAAATTGCTAGAGATGTAAGCTACGCAAGAGACTACATACCATTGATAACAAGCGATTTCAAAGCACTACCAAACGGGATCTAGAGGAATTTAAAGCAATCCAATCGGTACCAAACACCTTAGTAAAACTCCGTTTTTGACGAAAATTGAGTTACATAACAGGGAATCGGACAAAACTATGAGACTCACCACAGTTTGAAGTAATGACACAAGACCGGATGATTGAGTAGGATAGAGGGCAGGAGATCCGTCCTTAGGGAATTGCGATGGGCCTGGTTTCACGCAAAGAAAAAATTAAGAACAATGAGGAAAATGACTTGCAATCGGTGGCCATATAAACTACAGCTACACAGTGTCTGATTAAAGAGATCGAAAGTAAGGAGTGAAGATGGTATTTAAAGAATTCAGTGAGAGGGAGAGAGAGACCAAAATAAAACTGGCAGCATACCGAGTAAGGGGCACCTTTCGCTTGAAGGAAATCGCTGGTGCGGTGACTCCCTACCGAGCTTTCGAACCACACTCGCGCCACGCCGTCCACGCACATGGTCAACAATGCGTTGGGCAGCCATCCTCTGCAATGGAGAGCCAACGCCTAAATATCTTCTTATTGTAAAAGTTAACCCCTAAGAGTTACCATCCCACACAAGACAAGAAGGATTTGGTGATGCAGTATTTTGTGGCAGAAGCGCACTGTATGACTTCGTTCCAATACCAAACGCGTCCCAATTCACTCGACGCCGCACAATATGGCCACGTTTGGCGGGTTCACTGATGCCTCTCTGTTTCGCCAAAAGTTGTTCTCTATTCACAGCGTGACTCGGATACCAAGATTAGAGGCATGTTTTGAGACCCGATTCAAGCTGCATTCTAAAATAATACCGATTCTGTCCAAATTGGAATTGCCTTCCCTACTGAGTTGGTTTAATTCGACAAAATTACTAGTGAAACCAGCCGCATGGGTTCGGACCATAATAAGTGTTGGTTTAGACAGGTGAGTGTTGGGTTCGAGTGGACCAGAAAGGCGTTGAAGGAAAGCAGGGTGAGGAGAAATGAAGAACATACGGTGGGAGGTATCGAGGCATGGAGCGCCAGGAAAATGCCACAACCTCCATTGGATGACTTAGACTACTGGCAACCCAATTGGCTGTCAATAGTCCTCCCGAAGAGTCGTCGGAGGGTTGATTCAACATGGGTGTCTGACACCAGATCTGCATTTGGGAGGGATTGGTGGACAGCACACCTTCTACAAGTGTTGTGGTTGGTCCTCTGCACTGAGTGGCGATAAAGCGACCATCAGGCGATGCTTTGAGGCACTGGATTTGTCCTGGAGCATGCAAACACCACAAAATGCTCATTGTGGGTAGACGGAACAGAGTAAAGTTGTGGTGATACGTCAAACCATTTGGAAGTGGTCTTGTCCAGGGTGTACGTGACGAGCCGTGATAGCCTTGTGACAATTGTCGTTTTAATGTTGTTTTGTGAAGATGCTGGGTATTTATCAAGCATTCACATCCCTTAAAATACACCAAATGTCCAATTTGAGAGGACGAATGGTAGATAAAAGTGAGCACTCATTGAGTAAGATATGAATGGGAAGTCAGTGCCTGATTGATGTCAAGTGTAGGGAGGTCGAGGATTGAAGCAAATTCGTTTAACATTGCTGAGAGTAAGTGGAACAGTGTAGAAGGGTCGCCTAAATAAAGTTACAAGTCCACACTTGGTCACGCTCATGTAACCACCGGATACATCGAAACATTCGCTTAAGACCAATCCAAAGGCCATCTTTTATGATATGGGCAGAAATTAAGTCATGAATTATCAAAATGTATCTCATCAATTTGAGTTCTGTGAGGTTTGAATTAAGCCAAGTAAATATGTGAACAGGCATAACTTAGCTTATCACATTTAAAATATGATGGTCAGGGTTTAAGAAAGCTCAAGATAAGGAATAAAATAATATCCAATTACTATTTAAACTAACCATTGGATTCCACGACCCACAAACGCTTCCAAATGTCAGAACTTCCATTTTTCCCAACATAAGGCCACGCTATTTGCCAACTTGTTATATGATGGTGAGCGTCTAACGAGGCTGACGTTGAAGAGGCTACCAACAGCAAAGTTTTCCTACAGATTGATGAGTGCGGGAACCATCCGAGGGCAGTCACTATGCCTCCTGGACACAGCTCACAAAACTTTCTCCAAGCCGTTTTTGAAGCCTTAAACAAATTGATTATCACACTATTAGGCATTTCTTTAATTTCATTAAAGTCATTCTTAAGAAAATACATGGGTGAACATGCACCCGTATGTGAACAAACGACAGTAATAGACAGATAAAACGTATAAGTACCCCAGCAGTCTCGAAAACCACGATTTTCCTCCCATCTGACACAGCAACCTAAAGTGACGATAGGGCCAAAAATGAAAAGCATACAAGTCCGGTAAGATTTTCGCAACAAATGCATGCGATATCACACGAATCGGCGCCGATTGCATCAGGAATCAGATGGACTTGAAAGAGATTCCTGTCCAGTACGACTATATTTCTGCCCCTTCCATACACCTAAATGCGTAAAATGCAAGTTAATAGGATACCACGTTAGCAATAAACAATGGGTCAGATTGCGTCTGCAATGTCAATGCGCAACACGTGCCAAACTTACGATATACAACGATCCCGAGGAATCAAGGAACGATATACTGTTCGGTCCCCTGTTTCTAGACCCAGTAATTATTTGATGAAGCCGCATTAGCCAAGCGCAGGCATAAAACTGAAACCCAACACTATTAGCAGAACTCAAAAAGAATGAGTGAAATCCGGCTAAGTAAAACACAGTCGATATTTAGTCTGAAATTACTAATTCGGTTATTCCACATACAGTTGTGTAATTAGGTGCAACCCCATTTGCATTCCGGTGCTAAGTATAGACATTTTGGATTAAATTATAGCTTTCAAGCTACTTGTTAGCAATACAAATTAAATTTTATTTTGTTTGTTCTCTTTTAATCTCACATACTAACTAAACACAAAACATGACTATAGCGTCCCGAGGCTCCGTCGAAGGCAAAAGAAGGCAGAATGCCAGAATAGAATATATATATTCAAAGAAGAGGGAGAAATAGGCTCCTGGCATGGCCCGGCGACCAGCCTACGCAGCTAGGGCAATACGGACACCCCTCTCACCCTGACCGAAATCGGTAGTTCAAACAAACAAAGTACTTCAATAATTTTGTCACTCTCTGGAATATATTAGCATTACCAAAGTTCAATGTTTATCTTAGTGCGCATTTCATGGAGAAACATTTTCGCAATTACCACTGTAGTACTTTACTTGTTTAAATTATTGGTTTCGGTCAGTGTAGTACTTTATCTGTTTGTGCTGCCGATTTCTGTAAAGGTCACAGTGGTGGCTGTACTGCCCTAGCTGTGTGGGCTAGTCTGTGGGCCATGCCAGCGGCCCATTTCCCTCTGTCCGGTGAATATATGTATTCTACCCAAGCATTCTGCCTTCTTTTGCCTTCAAGGGAGCCTCGGGACGCTACAGTCAGGGTCACGGGGGTGGCCGTATTGCCCCAGTTGCGTAGGCTGGCCTCCGGGCCAGGCCAGCAGCTTATTTCCCTCCGCCTGTTAAATACACGTATTCCACCCTAGTATTCTGCCTTCTTTTGCCTTCAAGGAAAGCAAAGTAGTGTCGGATACCCGGACATGCTATCTGTAGCGTCTCAAGGCTCCTGTGATGGCAAAAAATGTAAAATACTGGGGCAGAATACATATGTTCAACAGACAGAGGGAAATTAGCTCCTAGCATGGCCCAGACGCCTCCCTATGCAGCTAGGGCAATATGGCCACCTTTGTGATCATGATATGAACTGGTAGTTTTAACAAACAAAGTATTGCGTTGGCGATGTTTGCTATTGTGCACAAATTTCATAGAAAGCACTTACTTGATCATTCGCAGTTGTATGCACGTGTTAAAGGTGTCTCAGTGCGTCATCACTTCGCTCCTGCAATCAAATTAATAGAATAAGCAGGCTAATCAAGCAACGATAAACTCGGTGGAATATCGGCAAATAAGCGCGTGCAGCTATCACTCCCTAAGAGTGTTTGGGGTCCATTTATTTCTGAACGTGTTGCTCTGACTACCAGGCTAAGGACTTTTGCTCGCCAACTTTTTTTAAATTGCATTTAAACAGGTACGCGTTAAGAACGTAGACGTTTAAATTTCTTCGATACAGATTAAAAATCCCGTGTTGACGCACCCATATGTTCCTCATGTTTACCTATAAACACTTTGGAGGCGATGTTGTGAGCATGTCGCATGACTTCGGCACGTAATTTTTTGTTTGTGATGTTGAGCTATTTTGCCATTTTTTACTATCACATGACGAAAAATCAGTTATAGTCTTTCATGTGTGCGCGCGATTTTGAATGTCGCAGAGTCGGGTTTTGTGGCATCTTAGCTCTAGTATGGTATTTCACACTTGTCTTAGATGTGTTTTTAGTGATTCTAGTGCATCAAGGTAATGTTTAATTCTGATATCCATGACAATGTCGTCACGGTTTACAAATATGAAAAGACCAGTAATGAGGATTTGCAGTTCGAAAAGGGTGAACGCCTAACTATTTTACAAAGATTAACAGTAACACTTCCACATCATTGTATCATCTCTGCAGGATGGTAACTGGGCTCTTGCTAGAAACGAAAGAGGGCAAAAAGGTCTGATTCCCCTGAACTTCGTCGAATCTGACGTCGACCCGCCGTAAACAGCATTTTTTGTTTCTTTTCCTCCGTTCAAGGCTTATCATTCGCATTTTTCATTTTAGTTGGCTCCATGGGCAAATATCAAGAGAGGAGGCTGAGGTGTTGCTTCAAAATGAGCCCCCTGGAAGTTTTCTTGTTCGAGCTTCTGGTCGTTTTGTCGGAGATTACACACTTTCTCTTGTTGGTCACCATTCCTCCGAGGCTGACCATCATGAGATAAAAGAGTCTTCGATTCAGCATTACCACATTCATTCAGTCGGTGGCTTAGACGGCTCAGTTTCGTCGAGGTTCTTCTCTTTGGACAACAATGAGATGTTTCCCAGTTTGCGCAAATTAGTCGAGGTACTTTGTTTTATCTTTTGTTGCTTTTGAAAAATGATGCGTTGGCTTTAATGAGGTCTCTTCGTCCTTAAATTTTGGGCTTTTGTTTACGATACATTGACGTAAATTTTTCAATTATTGGTTTTCTTATAATTAAGCCTGACTTCTCAGTTTTTTATTTAAGCTTGAATGTTTTTTGTGGACTTTATCATGCTAAGCATTCTCTGATGATTTACTTGCCTGCAAAGTTTCTTCCTTGTGTTCTCCTAGCTTAGGGACTGCTTGGGGTGCAACATTTATTTCTAATGCTAATCGTTGCTCCCAATATTTTTTTCTGTCAAATAACTTTATTCAGTCAGATGCGGCCACTTTGAATTTTTATGTGCAACTTGAACTGACAATGTTTTATTTAAGCATTACAAAGTCGCGGATCGTGGGCTGGCACACCCCCTCACTGCGCCGATCGTGGATATGGAGCGTGTGTATATGCAACGCCTTCGTGATCACCACTGGATTCCGCGTGAGCATATCACCCTTGGACAGAAGTTGGGTCATGGTGAATTCGGAGGTATGTTCCAACGTTGGACTGCACTCGAGAGCACTTTTGCGCAACTCATATGATCTGGTGTGTTGTGACACTAAAATAATTAATCGGGATGAAATGTTCGATCGGCTCTGCGTGAGGCCGGGTGGTTTATCTTTGTAACACTTTGATTATTTTAGAGGTACTGAAGGCAAAAATTGGTGACCGCGAAGTCGCAGTAAAACGCTACAAGGCGTCGGCGAAGCGACAGCTAATCTACGAAGCATGTATCATGTCGTATGTTTTTTTTTGTATTTGATTAATTTGACCACATCTGGTTTGTTTTTGGAGGATGTTAACAGGCCTGAAGGCTCACTATTGTGCTTGCTCAAATAAGTCATATTTCAGTCACTATTCTTTGCCATTCACTAAATTTCATTGTGCCTCCTGGCGACAATTTTAACCCGTAGTCGCAAAGTGTGCATATTTGTATTTTACAAACAAAGCTGCAAAGAATGCTTGAATTATCGCGTTAAGTATTCAGGGTAGATTTGGCAGTATGAAGTATCTCCTAGAGGGACCGTAGAATTGATACTGGGAATAGCGAAACTGCAGCAACTAACTGTAAACTGTCCCTCGGCTGACCGTTTGTATCACTACGTAGTGTTGGGTATTGACCGCTCTATCGCTTTGTCAAATGCAAGGGAGTTGCGGCACGACAATCTTTTGGAGCTGTTGGGAGTGACAGAGGAACCAGACGAAGACGGGGCGGCGGCTGCGGACGGTGAGCTCTGCATGACCTTCTGTCTTGTCACGGAGTTCTCTCCCCTTGGCTCTCTCTTGTCCTACCTGCGCTCTCGCGGTCGTGCTCTCCTCGGACCCGCCACTCTCCTCTCCTTTGCCACGTGAGTCAATCACCCGCATTTTATCGTGCTTGTTTTCTGGTGGTCCTTCCGCTTCTTTAATTTTCCATTCCCTTACTACAATCCGCTTTCGCCATTATATTGGTTTAACCGGTCTGTATTTAATTGGTACTGAAACCTCTAAGGAACGGGAAAATGCTAGCTATTCATGCAACATAATGCGTGTGTGCCAGTCGACTTTCCATAATTCTCCTACTTGCAAATTTGTGGCATCGCTCAAGACATAAAGTTTTGCTCCATCCACTTTGATTGGATCCATTATTACGGCAGTTGGCATTGAGGTGAGAATGGTGGTCCTGTGATTGCCTCTTGTCGCTACTTTTTAGACGTTGGCAACGTGCCTTCAAAATGGCCTTTTTTATCCTGTGTCAATCATTTGTAGTAAATTATCTCGTGTGTTCAGCTTTGTTTTTTTGGTGTAGACCTGTTAAAATCATCCTGAACTATCTCAAAATAGGGGAGTATTCCGATTCACTGAAGCATCCCTCATCTCAAGTCTTCTCTCTCCAATGCCTAACCTTTGACCCTCGCATCGATCCCAAGACATTGATGCGGCTTGACGTGTTGCCAGTTTGCATTGATGATACCCAACATCTGAGGGCTTTTGGTCGACTAGACTTGTCGTAAAAAGGCAGCATTTCTGGAACGAGACTGGGAGTCCTTTGATGAATCTGTAAGCGAAGGATTTGCTGCCAGTTAAAACTCAATCTTGAAACCGTCTGCGGATGTCATATACACTAAAAGCTTCCACGTTGAGTTTAAAATGAGATAAAATTGAAAGTTGTGACTTCTCATAACCTTGTCCGTGTTTAACATTGCAAGGACGTCGCATTCTTGCGTGATAAAGCAGCTTTAGAATCGTACCCAGTCTGCATGAACCAATCATTTTACCGAGAATACAATGTGGCCAGTGTTGCTTCTTATTCTCTACGAGGTTGTGAGAATCGCCCTGGTTTGGCAGTGATCCAATTGTTGCTTAAGAGTTTGCTCTTAGGCTATACTTCAGTAAAAGTTTTCCCAATTTCAGCTAAGCTCAACAGTGGTTTTTCTTAACGCCTAGGTTCATCAGACAAATAAGATAGCCTATTAAGAATGATCCTTCTCCAGTGAATTTGTGCAAAAAATATCTCGCAATCTAACATTATTTTAGAGTAGTACTATTGCTGCGGCTATTACATGCGTACATCATCTTTCGTTAAAGGGATGTGGCACGTGGTCTGGCCTACATGGAAGCCCATTCCTACTTGCACTGTGATGTGGCGGCCCGTAATGTGCTCCTCTTCTCCTCCGCCAATCATTCCTCCTATCCGGTGGCCAAATTGGGTGATTTTGGTCTGGCCTTTCGCCTCCAGTCCCACCCTCCTGCCTCCTCCTCTCTCCCCACCTTCGCCCACCGCGTCATTGGGGCAGTGGACTTTGATAATGACAAACGTCCCACCCCACCCCTCACAGGCACCCAGCGGATGGCCAACATCACCCGAATTCCCATCAAATGGACTGCACCCGAGAGTATTCGAACCAGAGTAGGTCCTCCTCATATTCACCCCTTTAAAGTGCCCTACTCTCATCCATCCTTTTTTAATACGCTGATACACCAGATATTTACACACAAATCGGATGTTTGGAGTTTCGGTGTGATGCTGTGGGAATTGTACTCCTACGGACGCCTTCCCTATCCTCGTTTAGTAAGTGCCTAGCAAATGAGCCTTTTTGCTTTGATTTGAGGGTTGTATCAAAGTTTTATGGGCATCACCTGTGGTACGCATTCCTACTAGATGACGAGTCAGGTGTTGGCGCACCTCGAGGCCGGTGAGCGAATGGAGGCGCCCCAGGACTGTCCAAAGGAGATCTACAGCCTCATGATGGAAACGTGGGCCAGCGAGCCTAGCGATCGCCCTTCATTCGTCCAAATTCTCCAGAGGCTTCAGCAAGAGTCCCTATAGCTTCGAGGTCATCATTGTTGCTCTTCCAGTTGACCACAGCGCCGGAAACGCCTTCAATGCCATCTTCGAAGAAGTTGTCTGATTCAGATCTGTGCGTGAAGGCAATACGAGTGCCCCTTCTATCGACAAGTGTGAAATTTATGATGCGCTTCAGTCAGCTTAGGATAATCAAGCACTGGAACATTCTTTTTAAGAACGGAGCATAGGACACATCACTAGATAATCGTCGTAGAGTTTCACAGTTCTCAATGAGTTACAATGAGACAAGATTTCAGCTGTCAAGTTTTCCGTTTTTCTGTGATGTCTTGCTCCCGGGAAAGGGGAAAAATAGTCAAGACGATGCACTTTGTCTTGATCTTCTTCTATGCAGAAGTGGTTCAAGGGACACTTAAATGCATGTTCTGACTACGTGATTTCCCATTTTAGGCCTCAACATCCCCGTCAGAAGTTGATGTTCACATCATCTTCAAGCGCATTTTTTGCCTCCCCGTATTACCGAATCATCGTTCCGCATTGCTAATCAACGACTATTTTGTACAGCGAATTTATAATCACAACACGTCTATTTTGTGCTACCTCGTCTTAGGATTAATGAAATCTGCTTACATTCTCCCATGCCTTGCTACCGCGTCCTTTCATGATAAAATCGTGTCAAATGTGTGAGCTCGGCCGGTGGGAACTTGGGTGCATGCGCTACTTACCGGTTCGCCTTCCTCACAGTGTGGCGACCATCGCCTCTGGTAGGTTCTCACTTTAGAAGTGATGAAAGACCAGTAGTGGCTCAACTGCGCCATTAGGTGAAACCGCCGCCTAGCGGCTGTGCAGGCAGAGCAGCGAGAATGTCAGTCTCGTAGAAGCGTTACTCCGGGGGCGACCCGAAGAGCCTCCAGGGCGATTGTGCCGTTGGTGAGGGAAAGAGAGATTCTCTATCGCTTTGATGCACGCATTACGAAATAAGGCTCTGTTTTTTTCTGGAGTAATCCCAGGTATTTATGTTCTCAACCTTAAAGTCACGTTAAATGTCAGCAAGATAGTCCAAATCAAGGAAAGCCACACATATGTCTGGTAAAAAATTAAAAATACAAGATTCTGGCGGTGGTGCACCCTTTTGTTAAGTCGAGGGGACTGGAGTTTTTATCGCGAAGTCTCCTGGTAGCGCTTGATTGAGGACTGCAGCCTCGACTTATAGTCGGCTCGCAGTGAGATGAAGTTTGCGAGGAGCTCCTTGGGTATGCCCGATTGCTCATAGTCTTGCCAAACTTGACGCACATTTTGAGGCTTTATCAACATCAAATTCATCAATTTGAGCAAAATGTCAAAGAGATAGTCTATTTTTGGGCTTTGACATTCACGAGCAGTATCACGGTAGGCCGTAACATCTTGCATAGCGACGAATCCACCTACAACACGGGTGTGATGAAGACCTTTAACAGGACACAATAAAATCACCAGATGTGGCAGTTGTGTGCCTTAACAAACCTGAATCAGAGAAAGAGAAGCCATAGAAGTGGTCCACCAAAAGACGATGAAATCGCAAGCCCAGTTCGTGCAGGAAGTTGCAAAGGTTTTGACCGTCCAAATTTTGCCGAGCGTCTTCAATAACCCTCCGAACGAATTTACACACGTCTTGACATGCCTATAAGGGGAATGAGGCCTTATTGTTCAAACAAGAGGATATAATCCCTTGCACATTCCCTCCTTAATCGCTACTTGTAAAGGCTAGTCACCCAACCGGGCTTAAAATCCTTTCACGTCTGACTGTCTTTGAAAGCGCTATGATTATTTTTATTAAGTCTGTAAATCATCCGCCTTCCATTTATCCGACAAAACTCCAAAGGAGTGAGTCAACAATGACACACCGCGGAGCAGGCGGGGAGTTCAGCCCCCGCAGCAGAACTCAGCACTGAGATATCGCCCTTGAAGTCGGTCTTCTTCTGCTCGTTCAACAGGATAACCTGAATGCGGGTGAGGGTAAGAGTAAGACACTGTTCTAGACCTGTCGAGAGCTTCTCCTCAAGACGATGTCGCAGTTCCTGTCGCCTGGTCAGACACTTCTGCATTTGGGGTGGACTGCCACTACAAACACACAAGTGCCAATTTGTTAATGCGTGGCGAATGTCATCTGCCCGACAACTAAACTAGCCAGTGGTCCTGATGCAATGCGCTTGCATGCTCAGAACCTGTGAAGTGCGGAATCGGAGTTGTTGGTTGTCAAATTTAATCACAATTTCCTACCACACTCACTCAAGCAGAGGTCCAATGAATTCGTTAACCGCCTTCTCGAAGAGGTCGAACAGAGTGGTACTTTCATTTACAGCTGCAAAGAAGGTGAATGACGGGTCCACAACCTTTGGGTCCATGCTGTTCAAAACTAAAATAACAAACGCACATTTTCGCCTAGTCAACTTTCAGCATCACTACTTCGTTTGAGATTTCTAAAAAACCACGGCTAACAATGTATTTTACAGACAATTTGTCACCAAAGTATCACAGCGCACCTTGCAAAGCCACGGAGATTCCGTAGTCGATGTGTTCATTCACCAAATAGTGGACTAGTATTTCAAAAATTTGCAGTCCGAATTGCGGCCTCACTGCAGGAGTAGCAAGCTAAGGGAAACAACGGTACTTTTGTGTGAAGAGAATTTATAAAGGTTTTTTTTTTACATGGACAACAATTTGTACCAGCAGGCAACGTTTTGCCGACTGTCGAACGTCGTCAAGCATGTTGACTGCAACCTGCTGAGAGAGGAGGAGACAACCCGTGGAAGCTTCCCGATCATTGTTGATACGAAGTCGCGTCTGAACCGCATTTTTTAGTTCCGAGAATCTAAATAACGGGGCAGTGGGCACGATCGCACAGTCACATTAGGTGAAAAAGGACAAAATAATTGAGAGAAAGGTCAAAACCAGTAGAAGCTTGGCTCTAGCATGCCTCACGGTGGCCGAGTTAAATGATGCAACATTGCACAGATACTGCGCCTAGAAACAATAAAGCAAACAGCTTGAGCTGAAAGAACATACATTCATTGGTCTATTTAGCAAAAAATTCGTGGAGGCGTTCTCTCAAGTATCAAATGACATAGTTGGAAGTGACTTTTGTTGCAGGCATGCAACACGGAAGAGAGCAGGGTAGTACTAGGGCCACCGAGGACAAAGTGTTGGTCCGAAACGCATGAAATACTGCTCAAGCTAGAATAATTAAATCATGGAGAATGGGCAGTACCTGAGAAAACGAAATACCCTGAAAATACAGTCGCCATAGCTCAAATATTCTGGTGCTACATGGGATCGGTTGATTTAGCAAAACGAAGAGCGTACGTGCTCAAATATAAAAGCATTCGTCGTGAATTTGTGGGGTAAAGCTGAGCAAAATGTTATTGGAAGAAAAAGGATCGAGAAATGGTCACGAGTTAAGCAGAAACACATCAAAACCGAGCCAAAAACACTTATCAACCTTTACCGCACGTTGAAACGTCTTACATTTTATCCCAAGTCGTCGCCGGTTGGTTACCATCATCACTGCTAGCGAGACACAGAACTAGCTTAACTGAGTGGTCCAAAAAGTTAAACAGGACAGCTCGTATAAAGACAAGCAACTCCCCACTTTAACGATAAGTAGTGTAGGAGCACCTACCCGGACGTGTTGATGGGACGTTTTTGATGATTGTAGGATGCATAATAGGTAGACAATTGACCTCGAAGATGTTCATTAAGCCAATTTATTTCTCGGGGTTGGTAGCCCTGGAGCACCTCGTCAGCTAAACCGCTGAGGAGTTTGTACAGCTGAGTCTCATCCGAGAGGTGTTGAAGGCGTTCAATCAATTGAAAGACCAACCGGTCAAAACTAAAGGAAAGAGGAATAGAGGCCATTTGAAAAACTTGGGAAATTCGATACATACTTGCAGTATTCGGTGTAAAGGTTGGTGAGAAAAACATCAGTGGGCATGTCCAACCGAACTTTGGATTGAAAATGTGTCTGTATAACAAAAAAGAGAGTATCGTCAAAAACCAAAACGTACAAAATGCTCATGTAGATAGCGGAAAGCCGTAATAACCTCCAAGAGGCACCGATCAAGAGCATAAAACGATTTTTCGTCACAACGAACCTTTAGATTTCGTGTAAATAATGCTTGTATTAAATGAATCACAACGCT
The DNA here is from genome assembly GCA_036345935.2 of Taenia hydatigena. Taxonomy (NCBI): domain Eukaryota; kingdom Metazoa; phylum Platyhelminthes; class Cestoda; order Cyclophyllidea; family Taeniidae; genus Taenia; species Taenia hydatigena. The sequence continues at coordinate 20,413,682 of JADWOT020000002.1, read as the reverse complement.
TTCCGGTCGGCGAAAAATGCGAACAATTTTCGACTCGGTTTGAGCAAGGATATCTGGTAGCATAGACAAATCACCCAAATCTGGAGGAAGACACTAAAGTGAAAGGATGCATGAATCGGTAAAATAGATGTCCATTACTTTGAGAAACTCGTCTATGAAGACATCAGCACAGCCAGACTGACTCCTTGAGCAGGTTAATACTTCTGCAATGCGTCGCATCATATCATCATTCTCAGTGGAAAAATCATGGCGGAACCACTTCACCAGCAAATTTTCTAAGTTTTGGCTAGCAACAGTAACTCGCTGCTTGGCAACCAGGAATCGCTCGTCATCCGGAAGCTCCAAGCACAGTGCACTTAGTGCTCGAATGCTGGCGGTCTTTTCTATGAGCTAAAGAGGTGAAGTAAATATAATGCTTGACAAAGTACATGCCTGCGTTTCGTCAGCTTGCGAATTAACGGAAATATTGGCAAATGTGCCACCTCCAGCCCCAAGAAACTTGGAAAATTCCAAGATAAGTCGTCGAGCTTCCTTGAGACTCTCCCGAGGCGCATTTCTTCGTTCAAGTTGGTCACCAAGGTGTATTATCTTGCCAGAAACAACATTTATCTTCGTATCAAGTTCTTTGAATGTTTTGCTTGCCTCCGATAACTGCTCACTAAGTCCAACGACCTCGGAAACAAATTTCTTATTCTCTTGCCGACATTGAGCCTACATATACAACGAAGGATAGCGAAACACAACTAAGAACTCAAAACTATTTTATCGAATATGAAATTGGTATCTTACACGATTTTCTAGAAAAAACATGCAACCATATCAGTGATTAGGGAAACAGGCTTTATGGTGTGCAATAACCGAACAATTAAATACAAAACAACCATATCAAGGGATTGTGCTATCTACTCTTACTTCCAGTCGAGCAGATTCAGAAACAAGTTGAGTCCGAGCGCTTTGCAGATCGTTTAAACATTTCATAAAATAGATGCGCAGTTTTGCAGGATCGACACTGAGGGACGACGGGTCACCACTAACTTTACCAGCTAGACGATCGAGTAATTCTACACCATAATCTCGCTAAATGAATTTAGGGTCATATAGATGCTCTTTACACTATCAGACTCAATAATTCCGTCTAATGTTTTCATTGGACCGAGGGGAGGAACCAAAATCACCCAACGACCTTCCTCGATCAAAGCGCGCTATCCGTAGTGTTAGCCAACGAAAGGACGATGCTGCACTATCAGCATTAAAACTGAACATGCATCCTAGAATGAAGAAGTTAGAGACCAAACAGTCAAAAGTGCGACCTGTTTTAAATTAGTTTATTAGAAAGAGTCACGCAACTGAATAAAATTTAACAACGACACTGCTACTTGAGTCTGACGAGATAGCGAATACGCAAATATCGCACCGATTATGTTCCTAATGAAATCCAAAAGCCTTTGTTCTATACTTCCCTTAAGTCATTTGTTAGGATCCAACCGCTTGTTTTTCCTACTAAGCTTTAGATTATTTAAAGTGGGGGTTACGAATTTTAGGCTTTTTACTCGAAATCATGTTTTAAATCTGATCAATGGTTTTAACAGGCATTTTTTAGAACTTAAACTTTACGCGATGGCTTTGAAGGTGAAATAACGATAATGCTAACATATGCTAGGCAAAATTTGATAATATTTAGGACCACTACAAGCATCTATTTCCTAATGCTAATTTTAGTCCACTGATGATCTGTTTGCCTCTAATTTTTGACTGTCCAGAAATGTTTTTAATGCGGATTATAATTCCGCTCGGTGTCATCGCCTTTTGGTCCTTCAGTGCACCACTAATGCACTTTTGCCATACGACAACACCTTCCTACTTGAAGGAATAGTCGAGATGATACGTTTGCGTCAGGAACAAGCATGCCGGATTTTAAAGGGCAGCTTCTCTACCTTTCCCCAAACGGATGCCAAATCTTGGCCTGTCAGAAGAAGGGCGTCTGTGATTGATGAAAAAAGCCCTGAAGACTCCTAATAGAAGGGATGAAAGTGACGTCCCCTTTGCGGGGCCTATTCTGGTTCTGCCTTCTATAGGAATGCTGCCATAGGAGTGAAGCGACACTAGTCAACTGTAAATCCCCTCCACCCATATGGGTATGGTTGGGCGGCAATGCAGTAAGAACATTGCACGACCAATGAATTGGTGGGATAATTTTATTCAAACAAGACCGAAATGGACTCATGGATGAGGCACTCAAACCAACTACTTTTGCAATTTGCCGATGCTCAACCGATGGACACACTACTGGACACCAAGGTACCTCCAAACACCGCAGAGGATGTGCTCGAAGTTACTCTGTCTGATGTACTAAGATGGTAGTCTGGAGAGCAAAAATGCTGAGTCAAAAGATTTCAATTTGACCTTAAAAATCAGCCTTAACGACTTCTGCGTGGAGTGAGCTTAGCCTCCATTATCAGCGTCAACGAACTCAGATGTAGGAGTGAGGCCGGAGTCACTGCGGTACTAGGTTGTGCTGTTAGCATCACAACCAACCGTTTAGCACTTCAGTGCTGACCAAATTTTTAAGGTTTCATAATAGTTAGTCTCCAACAGAATGAAACTTTGACTTGAGTTCATTCAAACTGTGCCAGCTGAGGCCCCACGATGCTATTCCGTTTATCCATGGGGAAGGGTATCCTCGACCTCTTTGCAAGAATGACACGCCGCATCAAAACGGCCAACACCATGACCTCAACCATTGTAATTAAGAAATAAGACTCGGACGGAGGTGAAAAGGCATTTATAGGCCGTAAAGTGCGTAAGTTAGAACCCGTTGCCCTCACAATGGCTGCCATTATCACGCATCCACAGCATTTCGAGCAGCTTTGACACCGCCATGGGGCGTATCACGTGGTAGTGGTCAATGTGGAAAACCCAGCGAGAATGCAAATGAGAAATTACTCTCAAATGTATGCTAATCTTATTCTTAACAGAAAATTTTCCGAACATTGGCGTTTGCACGCACTTCAACGGCAATGAAGACCTCGTCCGTCTTCCCCGAGGTCTAATTTCTTAAATTGCACGTGTTGACGCAAGTAGACGCCAGTTCATTGCATCCAGCGTCGCGTTATCCTTCAATGAGTGAGATCGAGCATAGCTGCCCCATTGACAACCTGAATGGCACCTTGAGACAGCCTGAGTGAACTCGAGTCACTAGGTCGAGCTGTCGGAGACCCTGCTACGAAAACCTCAACCGCAGTCATCTGCTACGAAAACCTCAACCGCAGTCATCTACTTCAAAGTGCCAATTCGTCGATTATGTTGTCAACAGCATGACAAAACTGATAAGGTTGGTTTTCAATCATAAAAAACAGTATTGTGACGCTTATTTTGCTTTGCTACACTCCGTGGGCCAGTATGGGCGATTACAGTACCTTAAACCTTAACTGTTTAAGGTCGTGAATAAATGCGCACTGCTTTGTCGACTGATGAGACTTCACCATGCTTTCGGGGGCTCCAAAGAGGGAGAAGACGTCGCATGGAGCTTGTAGCTTGTAGACTCCCACAGCACATACGAAGGACAGCGGGGAAGTGACACGAGTGTGCTTACGAAGTTGGTCATCGTCTTCGTAAAATGTGGTAAAGCAGAGAGCAATGAGCTCTAACCAACTGGTCTATCCTCATTCTTAATCTCCTCCTGATGAGACGAGTTCCTTTTCACCCGTGTCCAGCATTCCATCTTTGGTGTTGACTTGGTCTCAACCTTCTAGCTCCTCGACAATGCTCTCAAACTCTTTGTCCTAGGGAGGAGCCATTAAGATCGAATCGGTTGTGTTTAGGCTGCACTTTTCCCTTAATTATCTGTAAGTATTTCCAAACAGTGCTCCTCTCCGTGGTTCAGAGACGACACCGAGCACAGCGTTGCTACAGATGGCTCCCTTTTCGTCATAAAACCAAGGCGCTTGCCTCCATGGAGACTTTTAGCTTCGACCTTTGCCCATCCAAATGTTATCTTAAAAAAATTACAGCAACTAATGGTTTTTCGGAGACTATTACGCATTTATTGTTGTAATGTAACCTTTTACGCCCCCGCGGAGGTGTTGTATGCGCGCCACTACCCATCACACTGTCGCAACTAGTCACTTAACAACCATGTTTGTGGACCTGCCAACCACAAATATGGGTCGAGCTGGTGCTCACCTTCTTGACGGTTACCGCTTTCTCGCCCTTCTTGGGTTTGGGCATTCGATCGCTCCAGATCTGGCATCTTTGTTTGCGACGACTAAAACCGCATGCAAACCTTTAAAAATTAAGCCTTCTCTCGGGCACATTCTCAGGATTTCCTTGTTAATAGGGAAATGAGGTCATAGCCATCGGGCGCAGCGAAGGCACCGACTCACTTCTAGCGCCAAATACTAGTTAAGTCTTCGGTACTTGGTTCAATGACTTCCAAATTGTCCATCATGGTCATGGCGGTTATGTGTCCTTGGCGAGGACCCACTAAAACAGAGGAAAGCCAGGCTGTGAGGGTTGATTGTAGGATATTCATCCGACTTCAGCGCCTTGATAAATAATCACCGTTGTGCATTATGGATGAGGTGGTCGACCATGGCCAGTTTTATTCCCGACACCTACCGACCGGAGGCCATAAACTGATTCTGCTAACTCTTGGCTGTTCAGTCAATTCTCTTCGTTCAGGCGGAATTCTCTGGCCTTCGAAAGGGTAGCAGTCAACATGGGTTGGTAGGCCCTGCTGCAGCACTCATCGCGCCCTCCAAGGTACCTTTGACCAAAAGCTGTGCTCTGTTTGATGAAGTTATCATCATCTCGTGAAACAAGACCTGGAGTGGAACAAGGTCTGCTATTCCTGGCCCAAAGAAAAACCCCGCTGAACGGATAATCTAGGCGCCAGGCAAAATGGCCAGATGGAAGTAACCAAACCGAAGGAGCTTATGAACCACCCGGTGCCGCGCTGCTTATTGCAAGCTGTTTCCCTTTAAGGTAGGCACATGAATGAATCTGTCGGTGGTAGGTGAATAAGCTCTCCTAGCGGGCAGTTGACCTCTTTGAAAGGAAGTTGTGGTACAAAAATTTCATCAACCTTCAAGGCTTCCTACTATCACCGTCTCTACAAAGCAAGCGGTTTCCATACACTCCACATCGACATGGAACTAGGACCACAAGTCAGTGAAGCCTCACTTGGTTCGAGAAATACACAACTTTTCTATATTCCAACATCTGGATCATCCTCGAGTAAGGCAATGAAGTATCAGGATTTGCGGCTTGACGACGTTTGCCATGACACTCAACAGATCTGTGCATCCCTGTACTGTTTCCACGAGCCGGAAGCAGTTTGGTAACCACGCAGAGAGAAGCACCCTCACCAAGACAACAACAGGAAGCTAATAAGTAAATGGAACGTGTCTCAGAGTGTCCTGCGCTATTAGTAGTTTAATCAAGAGTCTCAATGGACTCCTACCACTGGTCCCAAAGCCTCGAATGGATTGGATCCTCGCGCGATCCAATCTGACTGGACAACTGAGAAGTCGGACTTTGATCTTAGCACCTTGTTGTAATTACCTTTAGGTCTGCTTTGAATAAATACCGAGTCAACTCACACTCGAATGAATGTGTGCGGACCGAACGAGGTAGCTGAAGTCAATTATTTCGTTTGAGGGTGTTAAACAACCAGGCATGAGTTTAATTTTGTTCTCTAACTCTTGCCTGATGTACAATGCATTGGCGATTTCTTGTTGGAAAAAAAATTGGTTTCATTTTCAGTTTCTCCCTGTCATGCGACAATCTCTGACTTCCAATCGGCAAGTCGATACGCAAACCACAACAATAAGTGGGATTCAGAGACGCCTTCGACAGATTCATCATCAAAGTAGGATATTGAAGGTCGGTGGAACGGTGTGTCTGGTGCTGTCTGTCGTCGCTTTCATCACCGGTGCCACCCTGATGATTCTCGATTTCGATGGTAATGATGATGAGTACTACATGGAGGATGGGGTTGTCAAAACTCGGATGTAAGTTCTAGCACGCACACACCTCTAATGCTCCGTCTTTTTGATCAGGTCGGTGCTCCATCCATGTCTCAGGCTTTTTCAATAACATTTTTAGGTAGTTTTAGCAACCTCATAGAGGAGGAAAGACATTCACTTGGGTGGATAATTTGCCTTTGAGCAGTCCAGTTATCCAGTGAGATGTAAGTGGCACTGGTGAATCACGGACTCGTCTTTTCGTGCATCTCAGCTACTCCATCACAGGGTATGTGGGGCTTAACTCAACCTTTAGCCTCCACCGTTAAGGTGCCAGTTGCTCATGGAGCACTTAGACTGCGCTGTGATGGAGGCTTTCCTCAGCAGTAGTAGTAGTAGTAACCGCCCAACCCAAAGACGATGACTTAACTCGTCCAAATTCCATTAAGAAGGACTTATTGAGGCAGCTCTTCCATCAGAGAAGTTCCGCCAGTCGCCGTCAACACATTTCAGTGTTCTAAAAGGATGTGCTAGCCTCACAACTGGCAGTACTCTGTAGGGGTATGTTCGACTACGGTGTCATTGTGATCGGTGTGGCGGTGGTGTTGACCGTCTTCTCGGCCATCTTCTGGGGCCTCCTCTGCTTCCTTCCCGCCTCCTCAATGGCATCTCTGCAAGCCGTTATTGCCGCGTCCGCTTCCACGGTAGGTCTGCAGAGGCAACAGTCATTGCTTCACAGTTTCACTCTCCTCTTTTGCCTCTGTGTAAGGGTCCAAACATCACAGGGATGCCACTTTGGAGGTGGAGTTTATACCCAACGTAAAGACGGACCGGAGGTTTGGTGATGGAGGGAAGAGCGTAGGACGCCAAGATGTGCCAATAAAAGACCTTCAACACCTAGACAGATGAGGAAATTGTACCAAGGATCCACATCCTAGGACGACTATTGATGCCATTTAAATCCAGAAAATTCTAAAAAAAACTACGCTTTGCCCTACACAGTGAAATGTGTAAAGACGCTGCAATCTCTGGACGACACTCGACACGTCAATCACCTCCGGTAAAAATGGAGACTAAAAACTAAAAAGTGGAGGCCTGTCAGTAGTCAGCAGCGCATTCGTAAATGAACACCTTTAAAAATGCGTACTTAGTGAAGCTTCAACTCAATTTTTAACCGAAATAAACAGTGAAGAAAAGCTACCCAAGTGATCTATTCAGCCCTCTACCTTGGCAGCGTCAATGCGTCAAGAAGGGTGCTGAACTCTCATCTACAAGCTCAGCATCTGTCTGCCTTATTATGTCAATTAAAAGGATAAATTCCATAATATACCTTACCTCCACTTAATTTAAAACCGACACTTATGAATGCATTTTACTAATGTTTACGTGGTTTTTTGTAGCTGGACATAATATAGAGAGTTACTCGGACTTCCGCCCCTCCATCGAGGCAATCGCCAGCTTCTCATCGGCTCTGCCAACGCAGCACCACTGCAAAAGCTGAAAAATGTTTTGTTTTGTTTTTGCATTGGAACACTGAATGCTCTCCTTGAGATTGATTAAGAGTTCATGCATTGGGGCAAGTCTGTCCCTCACTTCTCCCTCTTATATGAACTACGTGTAGCTAATAATGTTTCTTATTTTAAGAAAAATAGCTTTGGGTTATGCTAAAGCACCGCTTAATACGTATGTGGCGCTAAAGGCTTCTTTAAGCCGAGAGACTGCATAATACTGCGGTGGACGATACATAGATTTGACGTAGAGAAGGATCCGTTGGTGCTCCTTTGCCAAAATCGAGAGTTAAACACACAATTAAAGTGTTGCATAGCTTTTCTCCCCACTTGAGTGTCGTCCTCGGCGCTTTACTTGGATAGCCTCTCCTGTACCAGCCATCACAACTCACTCGGTGGTGTAAGACGAAGCATCCAAGATCCGATTGTGCTTGACCCCAACATCACTAGGTCTTCTTGGGACTCCAACTATGCCTGGAGCTGCATTGGAGGAAGCGGAGAATGTCCCTCCCTAACTTTAGGAATCACTGGCCTTCAAAGTAGAGCCATGGAACAAAGAACTGGATTTAATGCGGGTTTGTGAGGGTGGGATTTCGTGTATATTCCTTTGTGCCACTCAGTTCGCACTACAATGCCTATCAGTCTTATCTACCCGGCTAATGGAGAGGTGGAAAAGGTGTCGCATGTGAACACAAGTGATGCCTTCATACTGGTGCGCAAAAAGACACCTTCGTAACTAACTAATTCAAACGGTTCACGGCCACTGCTAGCTTAACATCAATAGTTTCTTTTTGCATTTCTGAAGACCGCCTTTCCCGATCTTCTGTTAAAAGGCGCTCATAGGCAATGTAAAGCCTAAATTTGAGTAGGAATTAGGTAATTTGACATTTAAGGTCGGGTTTGCTTGCCTCTGCCACCAATGTAGCTGAATCATAATATGAGGGGAGTTGGCGTACTGTCGACTCAATACGCATTACTTAAATGTCTCAACGGCGAGCAGAAGGAAAGTGGCGAAGCTGCTAAAACCGAAATCGGCAAGTTAAGCAATTAGCAAATAGCATGTACAGCACCACTAGTAAAGCTGAATGCATTACACGTCGAGAAGGTCATGCGAGGTTTTACTATACGTCAAGAAATGTCAATTGCGATTTGCTCGTCGCTTTTGCCTATGACACTGCTCAATGCATTTAGCCTCACTTTTTGGAGAAGTTTTAGCATTGTCTCTCACAAATAGCAACCTTTTATCCGCTAGACTTTTATATCCCTTGAAAGTACTCTCGAGCTATGCATTGTTACATTCACAAGCTTCTCACTAATCCCTTAATTTGCTCCATAAAAAGGGGATCTCACTTGTACCAGCATAGCCGAAGATCCCTCATGGACATGGCAAACACTGGCACCTCAGTCGTGCAACGCCTTCAGGGCCAAACCAAATCAGACTAGGCCAAGCACATCTGTCAATCAGTGTCAACAAAGGTGACAGTGCTGATGGGCTAAAAAAAGATTTTCATTCCTTCCCTCCACCCTGATGACTTTGTGCCCTTCAACTGAGCCTACATCCTTCCATTTTTGAATGAAACTCTACTTGCCAGTTTTATTCACTCATGTGTTCGCATTGTAATAGCACAAAAATTTCACTTGTTCAATGCAAACAAATCGCTCAAACAATGTAACCTCCATCGTCGATGCACTAAATCGAGCTGATGAAAAGGCAGGAAAATACCCATGTTGTGATTTAAAGAGGAAGGGGATGGCAGAGGTTCATCGTAACTGTAGATCCAAAATGTCCATTTCGACAGTAAAAGGGGAGGATTTTAGCATCCCATAGACCTTCCAATACAATACTTTAATTGTTAAACCTATCTTCACTATCGCTCACTTACTGTGAAGCCTTGTCCACCCAACGAGGAGGGCAACATGTTGAGGCAATGCATTCACGTGTCCTGCAAGACCGTCCACTGGACTGGCATGATGAATGTGATGCAAAGAACTGCAGTCGTGACTACATTTTGACAATTGACAACACGTGGGTCTCGCCGCAGCGGCGGTCTTGCGTGCGTCGTGGCACTGCACCAGCCTGTGAGGACGTGCAAAACTGTGCCAGTGCTCTTGTGCATGCTCTGTGAAGCCGATTGCGGTTCAGCTCAGCAATGCTGTCTGCATCTCCTTAGGGATGGCGCTCTACCCAAGAGGTGGAGCGGTTGGAGCAAAGACTACACGGATTAACTGGAAGGAAAAGAAAAGGCAGGGGGCGAGAGGGCGATGGAGCTAGTGAGGGGAGAGAGAATGCTGGATTATTGTACAGCTTTATGTTGCTCATATTAGGCCATTCCATGCGCCTACTTTCGGTATTGGGGCTGCCTTTCGAATATCATAGTAACTGGCAGGTGCTGCTTGCCATTCAGGTGTGGAGGCGGTCGTCCTCCATTGACTTGAATTCTCAATTGTCACCAAGCTGTAATGGGTCCACCAAACAAAGTATTAGCAGGGTTGTCAAGTAAAATGCAACGCATTTTGGAGGCTTGAAATTGTGCCGCTCTACATCCGCATTTTAATGCTATTTGACCCTCTTCTCTCTCCACTCGCCTCCCGGTTTTTGCCGAAATGTCGCTGGGGTGTAAGTGCTCGGTCACTGAGCCTCATTTCGGCGACGTAGTCTTTGAGTCACTCCGGTAGCCACTACTCATTCCTAGGTCAATGAGTCTAGTACTATACCGCCTATTGTCTTCATGAATGTTTCGCAGCATAGCAATTGTCAAATTGACGGACTTGAATGCGAATGGCTTCGCATATACTGACATCCGCGACACGACAAAAGCAGTAGAAGTAAAATATTTTGCTTATTGCTGCTAAAGCACGAGCTTCAATTTACTTCATGCCGTTCGCAACCAATTTGAAGCACTATGGACATGGAATGTGGTGTGCATCACTGGGAAGTAATGCTGAACTACTACTGATTTTGCCCCTCACTATCTCACAATTTAGCACATTTTACCAACAGCTAGCCGAAACTTTATTTAAGACATACTCTTTGGTTTGCAGCAACTAATTTTATCATTGACTGGTGCAACAAAGGTGGGAGAGATGATTACACTATACGATGAAATTCTGTACGGAGGTTCGGATTCAGAAAAAAAACAAAAAATCGTGCCATTTGAGAAGTGTAAAAAAAGGCTCAAAATGCTCCGGCATCTACATTTGTCTAGTGGTGTTATAAATGGCTCGATTTGCGCGCTCACTGTCTTTCAGAGCTACACAACTTTTGTGATAATTGCCTGACCTCCACTAGGTCAGACACATTTGAAGGATGTTTTGGCGATGCAGAGCGAAGTGGACCGCATGGCTTCAACAATGACTGCTATCACTGAGCTTGTATGAATGCCAACTATATGATGTACCAAAACAAAGGCTGCTAGAAGAGATTGTAAAGACTGAGGACAGCAGCAATTCTCCACCTGAAGCTAAATGCGCAAGAATAAGAACTGTCTCATCACAGTACACAACATGGAAAACGACATCAATTCTTCACATGGTAAAAGGAATGCGCAGACAAGCGCAGTCATGCAAATGAACACTTATAGGACCATCAGAGAGAGGAGAGGCGCACAATTTCACAATGTTGACCGCAACTTCTTCTACTCATTGTTTATAAGTAGCATGTCTGCACCCACAATCCCCTGTTCAGGCACATTAAAAATGGGCAAATGGATGTTAGCTTAAAGACTTCCCGATCATTTAACAATTACTCATAGGACTAGTGGCACAATAATGGTGCGGTGATGCAAACAGCGGATAAAGACATCAGTGAATCCACTCACACACTTTCTTGGTAGCGCTTAGCATGACCCATTCGAACGGTCGTAAAATCTCCCTCCAGTAAATCAAAAAGGAACAGCCATGTGTCATTATTTCATAGAGCTTAAAGACTACCCGACCATTCGATACCTGGTCAAAGGACTAGTGGCTCAAGAATAAAACGTTGGTGCAAACAGCGGATGGCATTTGTAAGGAGGCATCTGTGAGTTTATTCGCACACTTTCTCTCTGGCTAGTGCTTAGAATGGCCCATTCAAATGACCTTAAGTACATACTTCGGCGGAAAAAAAAGGAATGCCAGTGTCTCACAAAACAAAATTAATTCATTAAAAACAACAAGAGGGGGACGACAAGAGGTAAACAGACCACAGACAAGAGGGAGTTTCCAGTGTGTGTCGAACATAAATGCACTTAATGCTGGTGTTGTGCATTTGAGGATGCATTCACTGTACCGATTCTACTTCGCCATCGCCGTTGCCGCCTCCTGCATCGTCCTCATAGTCGTCATCATCGTCGGAGAGGAGGTGTTGGAGGGCACTTTGGAGACGCAATTCCCTACTTTCCTCACTGACATCCACAGATGCGTCGTCAGTGTCGCCGAGACCCAAAATTGCAGGCACACCAATCGTCCTCATGTTTGTCGCCTCAACACGGCTAGCGGAATCACTGCAGCCACTTCTATTGTTGACTGCCTCCCACACTGAAGGAGACGCCTTTTATGCTGCATGTGGTCCTAAAAATACCATTGGCACATGAAAACAATTGATGCAGTCGCAGCACATCAACTCCTAATGGCCTGTGTGGGCGTGGGTAGGGGCACTGCGAGCCCAACTCACCCAATCACCCTTTGGAGGTGTGATCGGGTAACCAAGTCCAGATCCAGGACACCACAATCCACTCTGTTTCACCCTTACGATTAACATTGTCCATCACTACGCCCAAAAGCCTTTTGTGTTTGTGTGAGAGGACTGAGTCAGAAGGTGGCACATACAAAACTTTTATGAGTCGTACGGCTATCAGCGTCCAGTTCACCGCTTTAAAAGGGATGGAAGGAGTTGAGGAGGAAGGGCATTGCTGCTTCATTTCCATCCTCCAACATATTGAAATCAATGGCATCGTGTGGAGCCGAGATTGCGGTCTCGCAATGACGTATGGGCAGGGAATAGTGATAACGAAGGAATGTGAGAAATGGAGGCCGTTGTGGCTGTCTTTGATTGTATAAGGGAACTTGAAAAGAGGTGGAGAGGTTGATATAAGAACAGCCCTTAGCAACTTGCTTCCCTCAATCAATCAAATCAGGCACATGGAACGAGGAGACGAGGAAGGGGATAGTGAATGCTAAAATCCTTTGCATTGACAGGCGACCGGTGCACAGCTTTATGCCACTCATCTCTCAGTCATTTCTTGTACCCTCATTGTTACCTTCTCACAAGTGTCGGGCTTAGCTTTCGAATATCATAGCAACTGCTTCGTGCTGCATCTCATTTGGGTGTGGGGGCGGTCGTGTTTTATTGACATGCTTTGGCACGTGTCACCACCCACCACCCACCACCCACCTCCATCGTATTACAGGCAGTTGACAATGCCAATTGGAGACAACATTGTGCAAGTGTAGAGTGCGAGACACGTTCTCGTGACAAGTTGGATGTGCAGACACCGAGTCACTCCAGGTGCGTTCTCATGGTGGTGGATGGTAACTGGAATGCCAAGTGTTAAGTGTGCTTGACAAAGTTGTGAAGATGACTTTTCCTTTTGACGTGATGTAGCGAAATGCAAGTACTGGCCTCCCGATAGTAATGCATTTAGGAATTTTGTCCACCGGTTCGAGGGCGGTCATTTTGAGTTGCAAGCACAACTATTGCGCTTCGTGTTCGTCTCCGGCACAACTCATGTTCCGCTCAAAGATTTGTACCAATTGAATCCACCTGTCATTATCCTAATGGCAATCCGTATTAACAATAAATATCTGCGTTTAAAACATGCCAATTCATATAGAAGCCTAATGGTGCATTCTTCGACAAGCTGATAAGTTGGAAACCTCGTTTGGATCCACCAAAGCCAGCGATCAGTGTGCTGGCAGGTGAACGTAACGTCTCTCGGAGGCTTCAAGAAAGCCCTCCCTCCTACATTTGCATTATAATGTAGTTTAACCCCCCCGTTCTTCTCCCTCCTCTCCGTGCCTGAACTTCAGTCAGACGACGTGGTCTTTGGGTTAGGCCAGTAGTCCCGACGCCTTCTCTACGCCAATCATGCACATTCAGCCCGAGCATTATGCCTCCTTTTGTCTTTAGGTAAGTCACAGAGCTCCCTATTGATGGCCTCATTCTGCTTTCTTTACCTTCAGAGAAGTCACACAGCGTTTCCATTTATATTTACTCTCGATTCGTCTTCCTGAATGGCATATTTACCGACCTGAATACTAATGGCTTCGCAGGTACTGACAACCGCGACACGAGAAAAGTAAAAGAATTCAAATGTTTTGTTTGTTTGTGTGTTGCTCAATTAGAGGCTTTAAATTACCTCGTGCCTTCCAAAACCAACGGAAAGCATGTGAACTTGCGACTTGAACTACGGATTTTGCCTCTTAATATCTCACTATATAACGCATTTTGCCAACAACCAGCAAATACTTCATTTAAAACACTTTGTTTCACTAAAAAAATAAGTAATTTGATCATTGGCTAGTGTGACAGTGATGAAAGAGATGGTTACCTACTTTGATACAATCGAGTACCGATGACCTGCTGCTGAGGATGAATGGACATGTCATTTAAGTAGTATGTTTAGAACATAGTCTAAGTGTAAAAATAAGCGTTTACAATATTATTGCATCGATACTTGTCCAGTAATGTTATGATTTACTCAGTTTAGGCACTCACTGTTGTCTAGAGCCACCCAACCTTTGTGAGAAATGCCAAGCCTTTGCTGTGTCCGACACATCAGAAGGGAGCCTCGACGATGCAGTGGGAAGTGGAACGTATGCCTTCACCATCGACTTTTGCTATGTACGTTGATTGATAAAGGGCCTTTGGTAGCTGCTAGGCTGTCATGTGTTGCAATGCAAGTGCGTGCTATCAAGACTCGGCCTACAACAGGTGGTGTGGCACACCAAACGCGGTCATTGCAAGTGTTTGCAATGACACCACAGAAATCACCACGTCACGCTAGTATCGATGCATCCGGTCAATCCAAATATGCAGTCTCTTCCAGTTAAGCTTACTTTTTGGATCAGCAAAAGAAGTGTGCACGAATGTCAGTCAAAGAATGTACCAAAGTAGAGGTTGGTAGAAGAGATTGTAGAGAGAGAGGACGGCAACAATTCTCCGCCTGAAGCAACATGCGCAAGAACAAGAACTGCCTCATCACAGTGCACAACATGGAAGACGACAACTGTCCTTGCATGGCAAAAGGACTGTGTGGACAAATGCAGTCGTGCAAATGAACACTTCCAAAACACTTGGATGAAGGAGTGGCTCACAACTTCATAATGTTGATCGCAACTACTTCTACTCATTGCTTATAAGTAGAATGTCTGTATCCACAACCCACAGTTAAGGCACATTTATGATGAGCAAATGGATGTTGGCTTAAAGACTTCCCGACCATTTAACAGCTGCTCAAAGGACTAGTGGCACAAGAATGATGCTTTGGTACATGTAGTGGATGGAAATTTAATGAGACATCAGTAAATAGGTAGCGCACAGCACTACCCATTCGAAAGATCTTAAAAACTCCCTCCATTAAATATAGAAGAAATAACCATGTGCCATTATTTTACAGAGCACAAAATTCATATATAAAGTGAAAAAAAGGTAAAAAACAGCTATTGAATTGGAAATTTAAAATAGGGAATTTGCAGTGTGTGTCGGACGTAAATGCATTTGATGTTGGTGTTGTGCAGCTAAGGCTGCGTTCACTGTGCCGATTCTTCCTCCTCATCTTCGTCTTCAGAGAGGAGCTGTTGGAGGATACGTTGAAGACGCACATCCCTACTTTCCTCACTGGCATCCACGGATGCTTCGTCAGTGTCGCCGAGACCCAAAATTGCAGGCACACCAGCTGTCTCCATGTTTCTCGCCTCAACACAGCTAGCCGGACCACTGCAGCCACTCCTATTGTGCACTGCCACCTACACTGAAGGAGGCACCTTTTATGCTGCACGAGGTCCTAAAAATACCATTGGCACATGCAAACAATTGATGTACTCGCAGGACACCCAGTTCCAGTGGTTTGTGTGGGCGTGGATAGAGGCGCCGGCAGCTTCACTCACATTATCAAACCAAGAAGGTACGGTTGGACCTACGAATGCGCAATTCACTTTTTTTCTTCCTTTCGATTAACAGTGTCTACTATAATGCTGAAAAGTCTTCTCTGTTGGTGAAAGAATACTGAAGCAGAAAGTGGTATTCACAAAACTTTTATGTGCCGTGCGGATATCAATGGCCCCATCGCCACTTTGCTTCTAGTTAAAGAATAAGTGGAAACAGTTTGAAAGTCGACATGGTTTCACAACCCACAATTGACACTAATTTATGTTGACGTTGTGGTACAATGTTACCAATCTTTGCAAAGGTAAAAGCAGCTACACTTATAACACAAGGAAATTGTATTGCCTTCAGTGCAACTGACGAGGATACAGTAGTGCTATTTCACTGCTCTGGAGCCGAGGAAAGGCATAGCACCAGAATGACAAAAGGTATTTGAAGCAGAGAAGGACTTGTAAACTACTGACATGGCTCGAAGACCATCTTATCTGACAAAGGTACAATGCCGCAGGTGTGAAGTGACGCCTTTACTGAAATAGAAAGCTAAACAAACAATCAATGCATTGCATAGCCGTTCTAGCCTTCTCAGCACCGTCCTCGACGCTCTTCTTGGTAAATCTTCTACACCAGCCGCCACAACGCACTCGATGAGGTGAGGAGATTCAGTCACGAACCAACCAACGGTTCCAGTCGACTAATCTCTGTGCCACTGAGAAGATGCTTCACCTTAACATCACTAATCACTCTTGGCAAGTGTACAGAATCTCGAAATCATTTTGCCGATTGGAACCATATTGAGGAGGCGAGAGAATGTTTTGGCCATCTAACAGCATGACATGTGTCTACCGCTAGCCACAGAAACACTGACCCTCAATGCACGGTCATGTAACGATGCTTAGATTAAACATTTGTTCTGTGGAGACAGAACTTCGTGCCTATTTCTGCTTGCCAATTTGTTCTTGTTTCAGTGCTAACCAGCCATGTCTACCTGGGTCCATTCAAGATAGCAGGGAGATGGAAGAGGTAGCAAGAGGTCACCTCATTGACCCCTCTACCCGTATAACGTAAGCAGCTCCATAAAAGACTTTTCAAACTGTTTACGTGTGCGGCCATTGTGGATTCAATTGATAACAGCATTCGTGCAGACTACGGGACTGAATTGGTTGCTGGAGGTAGACGTAATATTCCCACCTTATGTTAAAAATCGCCACCGATACTCTAGTCAGCAGACTATGCACTTCGTCCACTCCGTTCAAGTTATCATCTCACAGTCAATGCCGGGATATTTGCATTGTTGCGCAGAGTACGCTTTCTGCTGCAACCAAATCAGAGCTTCAAGTCTTCCCTAAAGACAGAAGAAGGCAGTGTTGATGTAGGTAAGGAGAAGCGACTATTGGCGTGACCCAACGACCACGTCGCCTGACTGACCTTCTGTGACCGAGTGCCCACCGCCTAGGTGGGAGGAAGGGAGCTAGAATGGAGAGTAGAAGGGGAATAAAAAGCATTGCATTGCGGATGTATGAAGGCATAATCACAGGCCTCCAAAAGGTACCATCTTGACAATGCCTCAGGTGGATTGTGTGGGCGTGTTTACGCATCAGTTGCGCTGTCTCGGCGCGTCCAAATGCTTCCTTTTGTGCAGACATCATGTAAGCATCATTTTTGAGCTTCCGACTTAGGGATTGTGGGATGAAATAGAGATACTTAGCGATTTAACATTGTTTGTTTCGTTCATTCCGTTTGCGTTGAGCACATGCAGCGGGTGCAAAATACTGTGGTTTTTATCAAAACCAAAAGAACTGAAAACGCAAAAAGCGAAGGGTTTAATGGTTGGAGAACCTTCATTTAATTATCAACGCTGCAGTAGATTCTAATTTCTCTCAAGTGAAAAATGTTTTGCTTGACTTTCTGCTGCAAATATCCATAGGCTTGTAGGAACAACTGCTAATGCTTCATCAAATGTGTGGAAATGCCTTTGCTTCAGTTGGAATGACCGCGATGGAAACGGATGATGCGTGTCTGGAGGCGCACGGTGTTGGCATGCTGACGGGTTGTAATAATAATCCCACGGCAGTGAGTAGAGCTGGGAAGAAACAGCAGCAGCAGCAGCAGCAGCAACAAAAACAACCACATGCATCGTCGGGACTGGACCCCATCGTTGTCGTTGTTCGAAAGGCCCCACGTCTCGGTTCTGCCCTCATCGGCTGACTTCCCCTCTCTCGTCTCTTTGTTTGTTTGTTTGTTTACTGCTTTTCTAACCCACTTCACCACTTTGGTTATTCTTCCGACAACATTCGACGGAAACGCCGGTCTCCTTGCTTTGCATATGAAAACGTCAAGGAGGGTATACGGGTCTACGTGGTGGGAGGCGAAGTACGCTTTTGGTGATGCTGGCCTGTGCCCACGTCGACATCGCAGAGACTGTGTTGATGTGCTAAAGTAGACTCCATGCTTCACTAAAATCACTTTAACCACAAGAGGTTGAATGCTAATGTGTCTTTTCTACAGAATTTCAAAAAAAAAGTTTTCTTTTTTATTTAAAGAGAAACTGTTATTGCTGAGGTGACTAATAAGAAACGTGTGTCAAGGCAGTGACAAGCATTGGCATCTCAGCCGTGCGACGTCTTCAGGACACGATGTGCTGACTTATTCCAAACAGACCAATCAAGTCTACGCCAAACACATCTGTCTTAAAAGTGTCAATTAAGGTGACAGCGCTGATAAGGCAAAAGAGTTTTCCATTCATTCCCTCCAACCTGATGACTTTGTGCCTTTAACTGAGTCTAAATCTTTCCATTTTAAATGAGGCTCTGCCTGACAGGCCTCTTTACTTACACCTCAATGTATTACCATAATAAATAATTCCCATTATTCTAGTGTAAACGGATAGCTTAAACAATGGAACCTCCAAAGTCGATGTTGAAGCCACCTCCACTGACTCTGAAGTCTCGTCCACGCACTGAGGGGAACATCATGTTGAGGCAATGCATTCACGTGTCCTCCAAGACCGTCCACTAGACTGGCGTGATGAAAGTGATGCAAAGCACTTTCATTCTTGACTACATTTTGACAGTTGACAGCACACAGGAAGTGTCACATCTCTAAAATGGGTCCAGCTGCTGCGGCGGTCTTGCATGCGTGGTGGCACAGCGCTCTCCTGCGAGGACGTGCAAAACTGTGCCAATGTCCTTATAAATGCATGGTAGACCCGAATGCGGTGCTGCTCACCAATTCTGTCCACATCTTCTTCGCGATGGTCTCCTACCCTTAGTGATGAAGCGTCGCTACGAGTGGTACAAGGGTTGGTTTGCATCGATTGGGAGAAGAAATGCTTGCAAGCTACTGAAGTTGTGAATTCGTGAGAGCTGCGTTGTCAAAACGTGACTCCTGTGGTGTCAGACTTGTTGACGTGTCGTGCTGAGTGCTGTTGGTTATGCGCAGACGATCCACTGTGCATGGTACAACACGTCACATGCAAGAGATGAAACGGTGGCGGCTGAAATCCCTCTGCTTAGCACAATTTGCTGCACGAAGAACGACCCTGTGAGAAAGAGTTAGCATAAGGGAATTGGGTAGAAGAAGGTTCTTTTCCCACAAGGCAGCAAAAAATGCAACCTAGTGTCTGCGAGTCTACTATTTGCGCTTTGAAAGAGGAGGATAGTGTGACAGTGGAATGCAACTTTGGGTGGAGGAGGGAGAGGAAAGATGCCATGGAAAGCAAAACGGAGGTAATTGGAGGAATGACAGCTCATTGGGACTTGCCTTGAGAATGGGGGGAGCAGTCCTGTGGAGCAACATCTTTTTTGTGTTTCGTATACCAGAAGGGAATATGATGGTGTTCTGTTTTTAATGCTCACTGTTGTGCTCTAGTCTCGCTGTCTGCAGTTGTTTTTGCTTGTGTTTTGATCACTCTTGCATTGTGGTCAATGCAAAGACAGCAATGACTTTAGCGGAGAAGGGGATACTGATGATGGCGATGATGAGGAGGAGGAGGAGGAGGAGGAGGAGGAGGAGGAGGAGGAGGAGGCGTTCTTGTATGCGTGGTGACACAGAACTCTCCTGTGAGGACTCGCAAAACTGTGTCAATGTTCTTGTGCATGCATTGTGAACCCGAATGAGGTGGTGCTCACCAATGCTGTCTGCATCATCCTCGCGACGGTCCTCTACGCTTGACGGATGAAGCATTGCTACGAGTGATACAAGGTTTGATTTGCATCATTTGGGACAAGAAATGTTTGCAAGCTACTTTAGCGCTGTGGAGGTGAGACTTGTGTAGACAATACGTACTTTGATTCGGTGGCAGACCTGTCGACGTGTAGTGCTCAGTCTATCCACTGTCCATGACACATCACACCGCATGCAAGAGACGAGACAGTGACGACTGCAATCTCTCTGCTCAGCACAATTGACTGCACGACAAACAACTTCCCGAGAAAGGGTTGGCAGGAGGGAAATGGTCGGATGAATATCCTTGTTACACGAGGCAGCATAACCTGTGACCTCGTGTCTGCGAGTCTATTTACACTTCGAAGGAGGAGGGAGGAGGAAGGGCAGTGCTGTCTCATTTCCATCCTCCACCAAAATTGCCTCAATGGTGACTCGTAGAGCGGTGAATGCAGTCCCTCTCTCTATCTCATTATTGACATCAAAGAAGTGAAGGCGGTTGTGTGAACAGAAGTGACAAGAGGTTGAACGGTCGGAGTAAGAACTGCACCGACTAACAGGCTGCCCTTCAACAGACAAGTTTGGCTTCGAGAGAGAGGATGGCGAGGAAGCGAGAAAGTGAGGAGGCGGGGGAAGGAAGATAGAATGCTAAAATCCTTTGCAATGATAAGTGATTGGTCCACAGCTTTATGCTGCCCATCTCTCGGTCATTCCGTGTGATCCCAACAACACCAACGCTCGGTGTTGCGCTTGCCTTTCAAATGTCCTCGTACCTGGCTCGTGCTGTATCTCATTTAGGTGCGAAGGCGGTTGTCCTTCAATTGACTTGTCTTCCCATGTGTCACCACCCACCACCTCCATCGTATTACAGGCGCCTGACAATGCCAATTGGCGACAACATTGTGCAAGTGCATAATGAGAGGCACTTCAGGTGCGTTCGCATTGTGCAAGATGGTAACTGGAATGTCAAGCGCTGTCAAAAATAGGTGAAGAATGGTGAAATTGAGCTTGACACCTTACTCTGCAGCTGAATGAACAGTAAAATTAACGAAGTTGTGATGATGATTCCTTCTTATTCATACTACAAGGCAAAAGACAGTGTGAAGAGGTTTACAAACGTGAACTGAGGCAAGCAGTAGACTCGTGGTATTAAAGCAGCAGGCACTTGCAAAATGCACCTTAGAATGTCGTGCTTCTTCGAGACAGCTCAACCTGCTCAAAGATTTGTGGCGATTACAATCACCTGAAAGGAATTGATGCAATTACTACTGACTATTCATATTTAAAATGACTGGTTAGTGTTTGAGAAGCTTAATCCGCATGGAAGCTTAATTGCTCATCCTTGACCATGCTGGCGATTCTACAACCTCTTTTGGCTCCACCAAACTGAGCATTGGGAGAGTTGTCAGATGAACACAACGCATTTTGAAGGCTTCAGTATGCGCGCTTCTATGTCTGCATTATAATGCTATTTAATCCTTCTCTTCCCTCCTCTCTCCTCCTCTCCCAGTATTTGTAGAGTTGCCACGTAGGAGGGTGGAGGCTCGGTCACAGAACCTCAGTCGAACGGCATGGTCTTTGAGTCACGCCAGTGATTCTGACTTGTCCTTACGGCAACAGTGCATACTCAGCCCGAGGAGTTTGCCTTTTTTGCCTTAGTCTTCCCCATATGCACATGAATAGTGACGCAAATGCCAAATTTACGGACTTGAATGCCAGTGGCTTCGCAACACGAGAATAAGGAGGAATTCAAATATTGTTTCCGTTTGTTTTATTGTGGCTCGAGCAGAGGATTCCACTTGTGTTGTGCATGTGAAGCATGTGGGCATCATCGGGAGGAGCTACTGAACCACTACTGATTTCGCCTCTCACTATCGCTCAGTTTAGCGCATTTTATCAAAATATCCTTCGATTGGCAACAAGCATTGTGACAATTAAGTAGTACGACAGAGGTGGGAGAGATGATTGCACGATCCGATGCAATTCATTACCGAAATTCTGCTGCGGAAGAAGAAGATTAATAATTGCGCCATTTAAGTAGTATATTTAGCACATCGTCCAGGTAGTCAAAGAAATGCTCAAAATGCCATATCACTTATACTTGTCCAGTGTTGTTATGAATTGCTCATTTCACACGCTCATAGCTTTCCAGAACTGCCCAACTTTTGTGATAACTGCGTGACCTTCACTATGTCCGACCCATCTGAAAGGCGCCTCGACAAAGCAGTGGAAAGTGAATCGCATGGCTCCAGCATTCACTGTTGTTATGCGCGTTGGTTGAATAAGGAGCTTTGGTAGCTGCTGAGCTCTCATTTGTTGCAATGCAAGCCCGTGTTTTCCGCACTCGAGGCTCAACTTACAACAGTCGGTGTGGCAAATCAAAGCAATGATTGCAGGCGTCTGCAATGGCATCATAGAAATCATCATGCTGCGCCAGGATCAATGGCTGCAGTACACCCAAACAGTAGTATCTTCCAATTCTTCATCTATTTTTTTGAATCAACAGCAAAAGCGCGTGGATGCCAACCAAAAAATGCACTAAAAAGTTGCTAGAAGAGAATGTAGAGACTGAGACAACCACAATTTTCCATCTGAAGCAACACAATACACGCGCAAAGAATAAGAACTGCCTCATAAGAGTACAAAACATGAAAGACGGCAACACTTCTTTGCATGGTGTGGAAACCGGTTGGGCGAATGTAGTCATGTAAATGAACACTTTTAAAACCACGCGATGAATGAGCAATGCACAACTCAATAATGTTGGTCGCATCTTCTTCTACTCATTGTTTATAAGTAGCATGTCCGCATCCCCAACTCCCTGCTCAGGCACATCAAAATTGAGCCAATTGATGTTAGCTTACAGACTTCCCGACCATTTGACAGCTGCTCAAAGGACCAGTGGCACAAGAATGACCTCATCAACTCCCTCCAGTGGATCAAAAAGAGAAATGAATGCCAGTATCCAACAGAGCACAAAATAATATATCTAGATAAATAAGCGGAAGGCAAGTGGTGGATTGACAATGGACGAGAGTGAGTTTCCAGAGTTTGTTGGACGCAAATGCATTTATTTTTGGCGTTGTGTAGTTAAGGATGTGCTCAATATGCCGACTCCATTTCGCCATCGTCACTGCTGTCTTCCACATTGTCTTCACAGTCGTCGTCATCGTCAGAGAAGAGGTGTTGGAGACGTCTCTCCCTACTTTCCTCACTGGCATCCACAGATGCTGCACCAGCGTAGCCGAGACCCAACACTTCAGGCACACCAACTGTCTTCATGTTCGTCACCTCAACACAGCTAGACGGACCACTGCAGCCGCTTCTAATGTGCACTGCCACCTACACTGAGGAAGGCGCCTTTTATGCTGCATGAGGTCCTAAAAATACCAGTGGCATATGAAAACAATTGATGTACTCGCAGGACACCCAGTTCCAGTGGTTTGTGTGGGCGTGGATAGAGGCTTTGGCAGTCTCACTCATCCGCTCACTTACTGAAACAACAATTGGGTCACCAAGTCTAGCGCTAGGATAGCACAATCTACTGTGTTTTTCTTTCTCGAACAGTATTGGGTCCCTGAGTTTAATGCTTGTCTCAGCTTTACACTGCCTTCCGCATTATTATGTTAATGGAAGGAAATCCTCTTCACAACCTCGTCAATCGCATTGTGCCAGGCACATTTTCACAATACCTCACCCTTTCTGACACTACTTTACATTGCAGTCACTGTCTTCCACAATGAGCGCACTTGTTGCCGCAAGGTGATATTGTCAGCTGCCTGTAATAAAATGGAGGCTGTGGGTGGTGTCACCTGCCAAAGCAAGCCGATGGAGGACAACCGCCGCGCACACCTGAATGATGTGCCGCGCGATCCACTTGTGATGACATTCAAAAGCCAAGTCCATCGAGAAATGAGCAGCACAACGCATCATTGCAAAGGATTCAGGATTTTCTCTTCCCTCCGTCGCCCTCACGCCTTCTCGAATCCTCATCCCTGTATCTTGCCTGAATAAAGGAAGTTAGTCGGTGCAGTCCTTACTCCAGCCGAAGGCAGCCACAGTCGCCTCCATTTCTTCCCTTCCTTCACGCTCAATGTCTATGTTAATGCCAAGAGATAGAGGGACTGCATTCACCGCTTGACGAAACCCTCTTTTAAAGTGTAAATAGTAGACTCGTGCACACGATGTTGCACGTTTTGCTGCTTTGTGGGGAAAGGACTTTACTCCAATCAATTCCCTTATGCCAATTCCCTTTCTCTTGTGCTGAGCAGAGGGATCGTCCGCGCACAAGCAACAGCACGTCAACAGGTCCACAACCGAAAGAGGCACGTTTCTCACCTCCTCTTCCCTCGAGTAGCTTGCAAGCATTTCTTCTCCCAGTTGATGCAAGCCAACCCTTGTACCACTCAAAGCGATACTTCATCACTGAGGGTAGAGGACCGTCGCGAGGATGATGCAGACAGCATTGGTGAGCACCACCTCATTCGGGTTCACAATGCATGCACAAGAACATTGGCACAGTTTTGCAAGTTCTCACAGGAGAGTGCGGTGCCACCACGCATGCAAGACTGCCGCGACAGCTGGACCCATTTTAGAGATGTGACACTTCCTGTGTGCTGTCAACTGTCAAAGAGTAGTCAGGAATGAAATGCTTTGCATCACTTTCATCATGCCTGTTAAGTGGACGGTTTCAAAGACGCGTGAATGCAACACAGCATGTTGTCCTCCACAGTGCGTGGGCGAGTCTTCACAGTCAGTGACCGATAGTGTTGCATTAGAAGGTCGGTTTTAACACAAACCGTTGTCTACTGCACCCGCTGTATGTGTTTACCGCGAATTCTTGGATGGAAACTCAAAAATGGCGCCCACACAAAAGGCTTTATTATAGCGCACCAGGACAGTGCAGTTGATGTGTAAACACGCCCACGAAATCCACCTGAGACAGTGTCACCCTAATGCCTTTGGAGGCCTTACTGTGGCCCCTACATCCGCATTGCGATGTTGTTAAACCTTACTCTCCCATTTTTTGGAGAGTTGTCACCTGGAAGGTGGGTGCCCGGTCACGGAACCTCAGTCTGCCGACGTGGTCTTTGGATCACGCCAGTATCCCCGACTCCTTCTCCACGTAAAAATGCATATTCAGCCTGAGTATTCTGCCTCCTTTTTGTCTTCAGTGAAGTCTCGGAGATCTGCTTTAGTGGCAGTAGAAATCGAACCTGATGCAAAAGTATAATTATCCCGGTTTCGATTGCGAGGTGATAACCTCAGTGGAACAGGCAAAAGAAATGTCTGCGCGTTTACTATCAAGAATTAAAGCCACACTAGCCGTATCCGTAAACAGTTTAAAAGTCCCTTATGGAGCTGTCTACCTTTCACGGGTGGAGATGTCGATGAGGCGTCCTCTTTATACCTCCTCCGTAGCCCTACGACATGGATACGACCTTGATAAACATAAATGGTTAGGACTAAGACGAGAACAAATTGGCAAGAAGAAATGTGCGCAAAACCCTATATCTACAGAACTATTGTAAAATATATTTTATTGTTACATTACTCTATTTTATTGGCCAGTGGTTCCACGACTAGCAGTAAAACCATGTCATACTGCGAATGGCCAAATCTTTCGCTCGTCGTCTCAATATTCGTTGCAATGGAGAACAAAACCTCGGATTCTGTACACATGCCAAGAGTGAATAGCAATGTTGAGGTGAGGCATCTCCTCTATTGCATAGAGTTCAGATGACCGGAACGTTGTGATGGATGGCGTGGGAGATTTACCAAGGCAAGAGTCGAGTACGACGCCCAATGACTTGAACGGTTATGCGATGCGTTAATTGGTTGTTTAGCTCCCTATTTCAGTAAAGGTGTCACTTGAGCGCTGCGACATTGTACTTTCGCCGGATGAGATGGTCGTCGGGTCATTTCAGTGGCACACTAACCCTTCTCCACGTCAATTGTATTTCTTCAGCTCTGGCAATATGACTTCTCTCGCATTCAGACCGGTATGAAGGCACTACTGCATCACTCTCTTTGGTACAATAGGCAATACCCATTCCTTCTCTCATAAGTGTAGCTACTTGTCACTTTGAAATGTTCAGTCAAATTATATAAAGAGGGATAAGATAAATAAAGTTTATTTATGAGTTGCGAAGTCGTGTTGAATTTCAAACTGTTCTTACTTGTTCTTTAACTTGAAAGAAGGTGGTAATATCCGTACAACTCATAAAAGCTTTGTAAAATGCCACTTCCTGGCTCAGG
Source organism: Taenia hydatigena (assembly GCA_036345935.2). Lineage (NCBI taxonomy): Eukaryota > Metazoa > Platyhelminthes > Cestoda > Cyclophyllidea > Taeniidae > Taenia > Taenia hydatigena. The sequence continues at coordinate 20,387,709 of JADWOT020000002.1, read as the reverse complement.
ACTCAGCCCTCTTTCACCAAGACTGACGACTTTTCGTAATTATGGTAAGCAGAATTAGTCGAAAGGAAAAAACAGAGTGGATTGTGCTGTCCTAGCTCTGCGCTTGGTTACCAAATTGCACCTTCAAAGGGTGATTGGGTGATTGAGGCTGGCAGTGCCTGAATCCACGCCTACACATACCGTTGGAAGTGGGTGTGCTGCGATTGCACCAGGTGTTTTCATGTGCCACTGGTATTTTTAGGACCTCGTGCAGCATAAAAGGCGTCTCCTTCAGTGTGGGAGGCAGTGCACAATAGGAGTGGCTGCAGTGGTCCGACTAGCCGTGTTGAGAAGACAAACATGAAGACAGCTGGTGTGCCTGCAATTTTGGGTCTCGGCGACACTGACGAAGCACCCGTGGATGTCAGTGAGGAAAGTAGGGATGCGCGTCTCCAACGTGTCCTCCAACACCTCCTCTCCGACGATGACGACGACTCTGAGGACAGTGGGGAGGAATATTCGGCACAGTGAACGCATCCTCAACTGTACAACACTAACATCAAATGCATTTACGCCCCACGCCCACTGGAAACTCTCTCCCGTCCATTGTCGATCCACTACTTGTCTTTCTTCTTATTTATTTTGATATATATTATTTTGTGCTCTGTTAGATGCTGGTATTTGTCCTTTCCTCTTTTGGATCTACTGGAGGGAGTTGATGAGGTCAGCTAATTGGCCATACCATGCTCTAGGTGGAGAAGAAATTGTGCGAGTGGATTCACCGATGCCTCCTTACAACTACCATCAACTACATGTACCAACACGTCATTCTTGTGCCACTAGTCCTTTGAGCAGACGCCGCATGGTTGGGAAGTCTTTAAGCCAACATCCATTTGCTCACTCTAAATGTGCCAAAACCGTAGGTTGCAGATCAGCTACTCAAGTGAAAAGAGTAAAAGTAGATGCGACCAACATTATGGAGCTCTACGTCACTTATTCATCTCATAGTCCTATCAGTGTTCATTTGCACGACTGTGTTCGCCTGAGCGGTCCTTTTACCATGCAAAGAACTGTTGTTGTCGCCTTTCATGTTGTTTACTGTCATGATGCAGTTCTTGTTTTGCACATGTTGCTTCAGGTGGAGAATTGCTGCTGTCCTCAGTCTCTACAGTCTCTCTCTACCAACCCTTTCTTTGTTGAATCCTCTGCGTGGAATCCACGCACCTCTGCTGCTCTTCCAAAAATTAAAAGTAGTTGGGAGATACCACCAGTTGTGTCCAATGTGTGCAGTGATACTGATGTGACGTGGTGATTTCTATGGAGCAATTGCAAACACTTACAATGACTGCGGTTGGTGTACCTCACCGACTGTTGTAAGCCGAGTTTGGCCAACACGCACTTGAATTTGTGGCAAATGAGAGCCCAACAACTGCCAAAGCCCCTCTATCAATCACCGCGCTTATTAGCAGTGAATGCTGGAGCCATGCTACTCACTTTCCATTGCAACGTCGAGGCATCAGTCAGATGTGTCGGACCTAATGGACCACGGGCGGTCATCATAAATACTGAGCAAGCGACGAGCGTGTGAATTGAGTAATTTAAAACAAGTTCTGATGCAATAGCATTGTTAGCATTCCTTTTTACACTTGGACAATGTCCTAAATGTACTACTCAAATGGCATGAGAATTGGTCTTCAGCAGGTCATCGGTACCTGACTGCACCGAATCCTGTAGTCATCTGTCACACCAGTCAATGATCAAATTATTCGTTGTCAATGGAAGGAGTTGTCTTTGATGAAGATTCTGCTAATTGTTGACAAAATGTGCTGAATTGTGTGATAGGCAGAGGCGAATTCAGTATCGGTTCAGTAGTTCCTGCAAGCGATGCCTCACATCGCGACAAGCACACGCAATATATTCAAAATCCTTCCCCATTCTCTTTTGTGTCTAAGTTTCCAGGTCCGTGAATTTAACCTTTGTATAAGCGAAGGTTTGCAATTTTATGAGGACCAACATGGGGAAAAGGATTAATTGTAGCGCCACGAGATCTCCCAGAAGACAAAAGTGAGTGCGACACAAGGAATGAGTATGCGCTCTTGACACGCGGAGGAAGTCAGGCTACTTGCGTGACCAAATGCCACACCGCTGGACTGAGGTCCACTTACCGAGACTCCACACCGCCTCCTTAAGGTGGCATCACAGCACGAACTGGGAGAGGCGGTGAGAGGACAGCATTGGAAAGCAAAATGTAAAAGGGCACACAATCAGGCCTTCAAAAGGCTGTCTGCTGGTCTAAAGGTAAGCCATTAGGCTTCTAGGCGGGTTAGACTGTTTCAAATACAAACCATTTCCCTCAGATGATATCAATTGTCACAAACCTTTGAGCAGGACGAGTTGTGCTAATGAAACATACAGAGCGTAATTGTTGCGCTTGCGCCTCATAATTGCCTCCTCCTACCTGTGGACGATGTTCTAAAATGCATTTGGCAAGGAGTCCACTGCTTGTATCAGCTTACATCATTATCGGCTGCAGACTAAGATGTCAAGCACGCTTTTGACAACAATTTACATTCCAGTTACCATCCACCACAATGAGAACGCACCTGGAATGACTTGGTGTCTGTGTATCCAACGTGTCACAAGAACGTGTCACTCACTACGCTCTTGCACAATGTTGTCTCACGGTGAGATTGGCAGTTGCCTGTAATGCAATGGTGGGTGGTGGGTGGTGTCACGTGGCTAAGCAAGTCAATGGAGGCCGACAGCCCCCACACCTGAATGACAGGCAACACGAGGCGGTTGCGACGACACTCGAACGCCAAATCTACCACCGCAATGGGTGTTGATGGGGGAACACGCAATGACTGAGAGATGGGTAGCATAAGGCCGTACACCCATCACCTATCATTGCAAAGGAGTGTTAGCATTCTCTCTTCCCTCCCTCACCCCATCGGCCCATCCTTCCTTAACTAGTCGGAATAAGGAACCCAAATTATTCGGCGCAGTCCTTACTCCAACCTCCCCAGCACTTGTCAATCCTCTTTGCACAACCAAAGTCAGCCCAATCGCCACAATTTTTTCCGTTCCTTCATCGTCACTGTCTCTTTCTACACGTGATCGTTTGAAGTTAATGCGAAGGGATAGAGAGAGTGGGTCCTCGATTACAGTTCTTACGAAGTCGTTCGTCGTGCAGTCAGTTGTGCAAAGCAGAGATTGCAGTCGTGACTGTCTCGTTTCTTGCATGCATTGTAATATGCCGTGGGCAGTGGATCGTCCGTGCATAATCAACAGCACTCCAATTTTTAACAAAATGTGGGAATATTACGTCTACCTCCGACAACTACACCAATCCCGTAGCCTTCACGAATGCTGTTACCAATTGAAGCCACACTGGCCGTACACGTAAACAGTCTGAAAAGTCCCTTATGAAGTTGTTTACCTTATACGGGTGGAGAGGTCGATGAGGTGACCTCCCGCTACCTCTTCCATCTCCCCACTATCTTGAATGGACCCAGGTAGACATGGCTGGTTAGCACTGAAACAAGAACAAATTGGCAAGCAGAAATAGGCACGAAGTCATGTCTCAACAGAACAAATGTTCAATCTAAGCATCGTTACATGACCGTGCATTGAGGGTCAGTGTTCCTGTGGCCAGCGGTAGACACATGTCATGCTGTTAGATGACCAAAACATTCTCTCGACTCCTCAATACGGATCCTATCGGCAAAGTGAGTTCGAGATTCTGTACACTTGCCAAGAGCGATTAGTGATGTTAAGGTGAAGCATCTTCTCAGTGGCATAGGAATGAGCCGACTGGAACGGTTGGTTGGTGAGTGAATCTCCTCAACTCATCGAGTACGTTGTGGCGGCTGGTGTAGGAGACTTACCAAGAAGAGCGTCGAGCACGAAGCTGGGAAGGCTAGGATGGCTATCCAATGCATTGATTTATTATTTAGTTCTCTATTTCAGTAAAGGCGTCGCTTCAGCGCTGCGGCATTGTACCTTTGTCGGATAAGATGATCTTCGAACCGTGTCAGTAGTTTACGAACCCTTCTCTATGTCGAAGACATAGAGCAGTGAATCGGCACTACTGTATCCCTGTCTGTTGCATTAAAGGCAATACGAATTCCTTCAGTCATAAGCGTAGCCACTTGACACTTTGTAATGTTTGGTTAGAAAGCATCCCAAAATCAGCATAAATAAAGGTTAATTCTGAGTTGTAAAGTCTTGTCGACTTTCAAACTGTTCCTATTTATTATGTAACTAGAAACAAAGTGGTGAAGAGAGCGCTGATGCTCATACAACTCCTATTAGCTCTGTGAATGCTGCCTTCTGACTCAGCCCTCTTACACTAACAGAAGAGGCTATTCAGCATAACGATAGATAACGTTAATCGAAAGGGAGAAACAGAATGGATTGTGCTGCTCTCTCTGCAGAGGGTAATTGAATGAGTAAGGGTGACAGTGCCTGCACCTACGCATACACAGACCGTTGGAAGTGGGTGGTCTGTGAGAACATCAGTTTTGCATGTGCCAATGGTAGTTTTAGGACCTCATGCAGCATAAAAGGCGTCTCCCTCAGTGTGGGAGGCAGTCAACTATAAAAGTAGCTTCAGTGGTCCGACTAACTGTGTTGAGTCGACAAACATGAAGACGATTGGTGTGCCTGTGATTTTGGGTCTCGTCTACTCTGATGAAGCATTTGTGGATGCCAGTGAGGAAAGTAGAGAAGTGCGTCTCCAAAGTGTCCTCCAACACCTCCTCTCTGACGATGACGACGACTATGAGGACGATGTGGAATGCGGCAACGACGATGGCGAAGTGGAAGCGGCACAGTGAATGCATCCTCACCTGCACAACACCAACACCAGATGCATTTACGTCCGATACACACTGCAAACTTCCTCTTGTCCATTGTCAATCCACTACTTGTCTTTCTTCTCTTCTTCTTCTTCTTTCAATACATCCTTTTTGTGCCCTGTGCGACACTTGCATTTGCCCTTACTCCTTTTGGATCCACTGGAGGGAGTGTCGAAGGTCATTCCAATGGGTCATGCTATGCACTGCCTAGAAATAGTGTGCGAGTGGATTCACAGATGCATCCTTACAACTACCATCCACTACATGTACCAAAGCATCATTCTTGTGCCACTAGTCCTTTGAGCAGCTGTCAAATGGTCGGGAAGTCTTTAAGCCAACATCCATTTGCTAACTTTTAATGTGCCTTAACAGTGGGTCGTGGATGCAGACATGCTACTTATAAATAATGAGTAGAAGAAGTTGCGATCAACATTATGAAGTTGTGCGCCACTCATTCATCCAAGTGTTTTGGAAGTGCTCACTTGCACGACTGCATTTGTCCACACAGTCCTTTTGCCATGCAAAGAACAGTTGTCGTCTTCTATGTTGTGCACTGTGAAGGGGCAGTTCCTGTTCTTGCACATGTATAATATTGCTTCAAGTGAACGATTGTTATTGTCGTCAGTTTCTAAAATCCCTCTTTTAGCAACTTCTTTTTCGGTGCACCTTTTAGTTGGTATCCACACACTTTTGCTGCTGATCCTAAAGTCAAAATTAGCTGGAAGGTGTCACCAGTTGTGTTGACAGTGTGCACTGACACTCGCGCCATTTCAAGCTCTTAAGATGACTACGTTTGCTGTGCCATACCGATTGTTATAAGCCAAGTCAGGACAGCTCGCACTTGCATTGAGACACATGGGAGCCTAACAATTGCCCAAGCCTCTTCGTTAATCAACGCTTACAAAGACAGTCAGTGCTGGAGTCATGCGATCAACTTCCCACTGCATCGTCCATGCGACCTTACGACGTGTCGGGCTTAATGGAGGCCTGACGATCACCACAAAAGTTGGGTAGCTCTAAAGTGCAGTGAGTGTGTGGACTAAGTAATTCATAGCACTAAATGCAATAGCATTTTAAGCGTTTCTTTTTATGTCAAAAGATGTCCTGCATGTACTACTTAAATGACATGGCACATCATCGTCTTCCGTTGCAGAACGTCGTTACTGAATATCATCGAATCGTGTAATCATTTCTCCTACTTCTGTCACACCAGTTGATGATCAAATTATTTGTTGTCAATAGAAAGGGATTTTTAAATAAATTTCGGTTAATTGATAGCAAAATATTCTAAATTTTGCGATACTGAGAGACGAAATCAGTAGTTCGGTAGCGCCTTCCAATGGTGCCTACCACATCCCAAGTCCACATGCTCCACATTTGCTGCGAAAGACACGAAGTAAAGTAAAGTCCTTATTTGAGAAGCAAACAAACAATCAAACGACAAACAAAACATTTGACTTTTCAATCTTTTGGGTGTCGCGTTTGTCAGTATCTGCAAAGTCATTAGCATTCAGTTCCTTAAAGTTGTAGAGCTGCGAGACTTCCGTGAAGGCAAGAGAAGACGGAATACTCGAGCTGATAATGCCAGATGGCATGTCTGCAATAACAGGAGAGAATGAAATCGGAAGAATGATGGAGAAGGAAAGGTTAAACACCATTACAATGCAGATGAAGAGGGACATAATTTCAAGCCTTCAGCTGATGTTGAGTTCACTTGACAATCCGCTTAACGCTTAGACTGGTGGACCCAAAACAGGCTGTCATCTGGTCCAAAGACGACAGCACATCATACCAATGGAGCAAAATCATCTTCACAACTTGGTCAAATGTAGAGTAAGGTGTGAAGCACAAAATTGACAATGACTTACCCTCTCTGACAGTACTTCACATTCCAATTGCTATCCACTACAATGAGAACGCATCTGGAGTATCTAAGTCCCTGTGCATACAGCGAGTCACGAGAACGTATTTCTCACTATGCGTTTGCACAATGTTGTCTCAAGGTGAGATTGGCAGCTGCCTGTAATACGGTGGTGGTGGATGGTGGGTGGTGACACGTGACAAAGCAAACGCCTAAATGAGATGCAGTACGAGCCGCTTTCGATGACATTCGAAAGGCAGCTCTAAACACCGAGGCTGAGTGTTGATAAAAGCACACGGAAGGGGAGGGAGATGAGCCTCCTCCTACCCATTACCCGGCCTTTTCACCGCCTTTCCTACGTTGTCGGAATAAGGAAAGCCAGTTAAATGATGCAGTTCTTTTTCCGACCCCTCCACCTCTTGTCATTTCTAGTTATACAACCAATCGAAACCGCAGTTGGCTCTATTTCTTCCATCCCTTCATCCATTTTGTCTGTGTGAGTGTCTGATGTCAATGTCGAGGGAAGGAGAGAGAGGCTGCATTCACCACTCGACGAGACACCATTGAAGCCAATGTGGTGGAGAATGGAAATGGGTCAGCACTGCTCCTCCTCCTCCTCCTCCTCCTCCTCCTCCTCCTCCTCCTCCTCCTCCTCCTCCTCCTCCTCCTCCTCCTCCTCCTCCCTTCCTCCTCTCCCTCCTCCTCTCCTCCTATCTCCTCTCCTCCTCCTCCTCCTCTCCTCCTCCTCTCCTCCCTCCTCCTCCTCCTCCTCCTCCTCCTCCTCCTCTTCAAAGCGCAAATAGTAGACTCACAGACACAAGTTCGCATTTTTTGCTGCCTTGTGGGAAAAGAACCTTCTTTTACCCAATTCTCTTATGCCAACCCTTTCTCACAGGGTCGATTTTCGTGCAGCAAATTATGCTGAGCAGAGAGATTTCAGTCGCCACCATCTCATCTCTTACATGCGATGTGATGTGCCATGCACAGTGGATCGTCCGTGCACAGCCAACAACGCTCCGCACGGCACGTCAACAAATCTGACACCGCAAGAGTCACGTTTCGACAGCGCAATTCTCACTACTTCACCACTTGAGTAGCTTAGAAGGATTTCTTCTCTCGCTTGATGCAAACCAAGCGTTGCGTTACTAACAGCAATGCTTCATCACTGAGGGTAGAAGGATCATCGCGAAGAAGATTGGCACAGTTTTGCACGTCCTCATAGGAGAGCGCTATGTCACCACGCATGCAAAACCGCCGCGGCAGCTGGATCCATTTTAGAGATGTGACACTTCCTGTGTGCTGTCAACTGTCAAAATGTAGTCAAGAATGAAAGTGCTTTGCATCACTTTCATCACGCCAGTCTAGTGGACGGTCTTGGAGGACACGTGAATGCATTGCCTCAACATGTTGTTCCCCTCAGTGTGTGAGCGAGACTTCTCAGCAAGTGATCAACAGTAAAGATGGATTCAACATTACAAGGTCTATAAAGTGCTGAAGTCGTCCCACTCCTCCTTACTTTCTCCTCCTCCACATACAACGACATGAGTATTTGTTCTGCCTCTTTATCACGCAAATCGCTGTGTCGACTTCGGGGTTTGCATTTTTTGGACGATTTCTGTAAATACAATGCGAAGTCGTGAGTGAACGAAACGGGCAAGTAAAGCCTCATTTAAAAATGAAAGGATATAGGCTTTATTGAAGGCACAAAATCATCAGGATGGAGGGGAGGGTTGGAAACCTCTTTTCGGCCATCAGCACTGCCACCTTTACTGACATAAGTCAGTACGTTTTGCCCACAAGTCCCAAAGACACATTAACACCAACGCTCCATTGCCAACGTGATTATACTGAGGTATAGATTCTACTTCAGTTTACAGTTTTATTAAATTCGATTGTTGGTCATCAACGCGGGCATTGGCCAACATCACCGAGCACTTCGTCGCCCAACACTTGGACCTGTGCATCCTCTCTGACACCTTCACATGCAAACCAAAAGGACTGACGGCTCCGTCGAATGTTGTCGGAAGAATAATCAAAGTGGTAAAGTGGATTAGAAAAGCAGTAAACAAATAAATAAAGATATTAGAATGCAGGTTAGCCAAATGAGAGAGGATTGGAGGCTTGAGGCCTTTCCAACGACGACGGGTCCAGTCCCGAAAGCCCCTTTGGTTCTTGTTGATTTGTTTCTTCTCGGCTGAAGGCACAGCCGTAGGATTGTTATTACAACCCGTCAGCATGCCAACACGCATCATCCGTTTCCATCGCGGTCATTCCAACTGAAGCAAAGGCATTTCCACACATTTGATGAAGCATTAGCAATTGTTTCTACAAGCCTATGGATATTTGCAGCAGAAAGTCAAGCAAAACATTGTTCACTTGAGAGAAATTAGAATCTACTGCAGCGTTGATAAGTGAACGAAGGTTCTCCAACCATTAAACCCTTCGCTTTTTGCGTTTCCAGTTCTTTTGTTTTTGATAAAATCCACAGTCTTTTGCACCCGCTGCATGTGTTCAACGCAAACGGAATGAACGAAACAAACAATGTTAAATCGCTAAGTATCTCTATTTCATCCCACAATCCCTAAGGTGGAAGCTCAAAAATGATGCTAAGATGATGTCTGCACAAAAGGAAGCATTTGGACGCGCCGAGACAGCGCAAGTGATGTGTAAACACGCCCACACAATCCACCTGAGGCATCGTCAAGATGGTGCCTTTTGGAGGCCTGTGATTATGCCTTCGTACATCCGCAATGCAATGCTTTTTACTTTTCTTCCACTCTCCATTCTAGCTCCCTTCCTCCCACCCAGGCGGTGGGCAATCGGTCACAGAAGGTCAGTCAGGCGACGTGGTCGTTGGGTGGCGCCAATGGTCCCGACTCCTTGCCTACATCAACACTGCTTTCTTCTGTCTTTAGGGAAGACTTAAAGCTCTGATTTGGTTGCAGAAGAAAGCGTACTCTGTGCAACAATACAAATATCCAGGCATCGACCTCCGCTTGATAACTTTAACGGTGCGGACGAAGTGCGTAAACTGTAGATTTGAGAATCCGTGGCGATTCTTAACAAAAGGTGGGAATATTACGTCTACCTCCAGCAACCAATTCAGTCCCTTAGTCTGCAGGAATGCTGTTATCAATTGAATCCACAATGGCCGCACACGTAAACAGTTTGAAAAGTCTTTTATGGAGCTGCTTACGTTATACGGGTAGAGGGGTCAATGAGGTGACCTCTTGCTACCTCTTCCATCTCCCTGCTATCTTGAATGGACCCAGGTAGACATGGCTGGTTAGCACTGAAACAAGAACAAGTTGGCAAGCAGAAATAGGCACGAAGTTCTGTCTCCACAGAACAAATGTTTAATCTAAGCATCGTTACATGACCGTGCATTGAGGGTCAGTGTTTCTGTGGCTAGCGGTAGACACATGTCATGCTGTTAGATGGCCAAAACATTCTCTCGCCTCCTCAATATGGTTCCAATCGGCAAAATGATTTCGAGATTCTGTACACTTGCCAAGAGCGATTAGTGATGTTAAGATGAAGCATCTTCTCAGTGGCATAGGAATGAGCCGACTGGAACGGTTGGTTGGATGGTGAGTGAATCTCCTCACCTCATCGAGTGCGTTGTGGCGGCTGGTGTAGGAGATTTACCAAGAAGAGCGTCGAGGACGGTGCTGAAAAGGCTAGAATAGCCATTCAATGCATTGATTGTTTATTTAGCTCTCCATTTCAGTAAAGGCGTCACTTCAGCGCTGCTGCATTGTACCTTTGTCGGATAAGATGGACTTCGAGCCATGTCAGTAGTTTACAAATCCTCCTCTACTTCAAATACCTTTTCTCATTCTGATATCAAGCTTTCTGTCGCCTTCAGAGCAGTGAAAGGGCACTACTGTATCCTCGTCTGTTGCACTGAAGGCAATACAAATTCCTTGTGTAATAAGTGTAGCTGCTTTTGGCTTTGCAAAGATTGGTTAAATTGTACCACAAAGTCACCATAATTTAAGGTAAATTGTGAGCTGTGAAATCGTGTCGACTTTTAAACTGTTGCCACTTATTCCTTACCTAGAAACAAAGTGCCGATGGCGTCACTGATATCCGCACGGCACATAAAAGTTTTGTGAATACCACTTTCTGCTTCAGTATTCTTTCACCAACAGAGAAGACTTTTCAGCATTATAGTAGACAATGTTAATCGATAGGAAGAAAAAAAGTGAATTGCGCATTCGTAGGTCCAACCGTGCCTTCAAGGTTTGATAAGGTGAGTGAAGCTGCCGGCGCCTCTATCCACGCCTACACAGACCATTGTAAGTGGGTGTTCTGCGAGTACATCAATTGTTTGCATGTGCCAGTGGTATTTTTAGGACCACATGCAGCATAAAAGGCGTCGCCTTCAGTGTGGGAGGCAGTGCACAATAGAAGTGGCTACAGTGATTCGGCTGGCCGTTTTGAGGCGACAAACATGGAGACAGCTGGTGTGCCTGCAATTTTGGGTCTCGGCGACACTGACGAAGCATCCGTGGATGCCAGTGAGGAAAGTAGGGATGTGCGTCTCCAACGTATCCTCCAACAGCTCCTCTCTGAAGACGAAGATGAGGAAGAAGAATCGGCACAGTGAACGCAGCCTTAGTTGCACAACACCAACACCAGATGCATTTATGTCCGACACACACTGCAAATTCCCAATTTTAAATTCCCAATTCAATAGCTGTTTTTTTACCTTTTTTTCACTTAATATATGAATTTTGTGCTCTGTAAAATAATGGCAAACGGTTATTTCTTCTATATTTACTGGACGGAGTTTTTGCGATCGTTCGAATTGGTCATACTACGCACTGCCTAGAAATAGTGTGCGAGTGAATTCACAAATGCATCCTTAAAGCTACCATCCACTGTTTGCATCAATGCATCATTCTTGTGCCATTAGTTGTTTGAACAGCTGTCAAATTGTCGGGAAGTCTTTAAGCCAGCATCAATTTGCTCACTTTGAAGGCGCCGTAACAGTGAGTTGTGGATGCAGACATGCTACTCATAAACAATGAGTAGAAGAGGTTGCGATCAACATTATGAAGTTGTGCGCCACTGGTTCATCCAATTGTTTTGGAAGTGTTCATTTGCACGACTGCATTTGTCCACACAGTCCTTTTACCACGCAAAGGACACTTGTCGTCTTCCATGTCGTGTACTGCGAAGAGGCAGTTCTTGTTCTTGCGCACATTGCTTCTGGTGGAGAATTGTCTCTACAATCTCTTCTACCAACCCTTACTTTGGTGCATCCTTTGACTGACATTCATGCACACTTCTTTTGCCGATCCAAAAAGTAAGGTTAATTAGAAGAGACTGCATATTTGGATTGACCGGATGCATCGATACTAGCGTGACGTGGTGATTTCTGTGGTGTCATTGCAAACACTTGCAATGACCGCGTTTGGTGTGCCACACCGACTATTGTAAGCCAAGTCTGGACAGCACGCATTTGCATTGCACTATATGAGAGCCTAGAAGCTATTAAAGCCCCTTTATCAATCAACGTACATAGCAAAAGTCGATGGTGAATGCAAACGACCCACTTCCCACTGCATCGTCGAGGCTCCCTTCTGATGTGTCGGACACAGCAAAGACTTGGCATTTCTCACAAAAGTTGGTTGGCTCTAGACAACAGTGAGTGCTTTAACTGAGTAAATCATAACATCACTGGACAAGTATAGACACAGGAGTATTGTAAACGTTTATTTTTACACTTAGACTATGTCCCAAATGTACTACTCAAATGGCATGTCAATTCTTCCTCAGCAGCAGGTCATCGGTACTCGATTGCATCGAAGTAGGTTGCCATCTCTTTCATCACTGTCACGCTAGCCAATGATTAAATTTTTTATTTTTAGTGAAAGAGAATGTTTTTTATGAAGTATCTGCTAATTGTTGGCAAAATGTACTGAATACTGAGACAGTTAGAGGCAAAATCAGCAGTTCAAGTCGCAAGTCCACATGGTTTTGAAAGGCACGAGGTGATTTGACCCTTATTCGAGCAACACACAAACAATCAAACAAAATATTTGAATTCTTTTACTTTTCTGGTGTCGCGGTTGTCAGTACCTGCGAAGCCATTAGCATTCAGGTCCGTAAATGTCATTCAGGAAGACGAAATGAGAGTAAATATTAATAGCAACGCTGTGAGACTTCTCTAAAACGTTAAAAAAGGCAGCGTGCTGCCATCAATAGGAAGCTTTGAGACTTAACTAAAGACAAAAGGAGGCATAATGCTCGGGCTGAATGTGCATGACTGGCGTAGAGAAGGCGTCGGGACTACTGGCCTAACCCAAAGACCACGTCGTCTGACTGAGGTTCAGGCACGGAGAGGAGGAAGGAGAATGGAGGGGTTAAACTGTATCATAAAGCGATGGTAGGAGGGAGGGCATTTTTGAAGCCTCCGAGCGACGTTGGTTTCATCTGGCAACGCACTCATCGCTGGCTTTGGTGGATCCAAACGAGGTTTCCAACTTATCAGCTTGTCGAAGAATGCACCATTAGGCTTCTATATGAATTGGCATGTTTTAAACGCAGATATTTATTGTTAATACGGATTGCCATTAGGATAATGACAGGTGGATTCAATTGGTACAAATCTTTGAGCGGAACATGAGTTGTGCCGGACAAGAACACGAAGCATAATAGTTGTGCTTGCAACTCAAGGTGACCACCCTCGAACCGGTGGACAACATTCCACAATGCATTACTATTGGGAGGCCAGTACTTGCATTTCGCTTCATCATATCATAAGCAAAAAGTCATTTTCACAACTTTGTGAAGCACACTTAACACTTGGCATTGCAGTTACTATGCACCACAATGAGAACGCACCTGGAGTGACTCGGTGTCTGCGCATCCAACTTGTCACGAGAACGTGTCTCGCACTCTACACTTGCACAATGTTGTCTCCAATTGGCATTGTCAACTGCCTGTAATACGATGGAGGTGGGTGGTGGGTGGTGACACGTGCCAAAGCATGTCAATAAAACACGACCGCCCCCACACCCAAATGAGATGCAGCACGAAGCAGTTGCTACGATATTCGAAAGCTAAGCCCAACACTGAGAGTAGGTAACAATGAGGGCACAAGAAATGACTGAGAGATGAGTAGCATAAGGCTGTGCACCGATCGCCTGTCATTGCAACGGATTTTAGCATTCACTATCCCCTCCGTCGCCTCCTCGTTCTATTTGCCTGATTTGGTTGATTGAGGGAGGCAAGTTGCTGTGTGCCGTCCTTATTCCAACCTCTCCACCTCTTTTCAAGTTCCCTTTTGCAATCAAACACAGCCACAACCACCTCCATTTCTCACATCCCTTCGTTATCACTATCCCCTTCGCACACGTCATTGCTTGACATTAATACCGAGAGAGAGAGAGAAACCGCAATCTCGGCTCGACAGGATGCCAGCGATTCAATATAGTAGAGGATGGAAATGAAGCAGCACTGCCCTTCCTCCAACGTATCCTCCAACACCTCCTCTCTGACGATGACGACGACTATGAAGACGATGCAGGAGGCGGCAACGAAGATGGTGAAGTGGAAGCGGCACAGTGAATGCATCCTCACCTGCACAACACCAACGCCAGATGCATTTACGTCCAACACACACTGCAAACTTCCTCTTGTCCATTGTCAATCCACTACTTGTCTTTCTTCTCCTTTCCTTCTTTTTAATGTATCCTTTTTGTACCCTATGAGACGCTAGCATTTGCTCTCTGTCCTTTTGAATCCACTGGAAGGAGTGTCGAAGGTCATTCCAATAAGTCATGCTATGCTCTAGCGGGAAAGAGAATGCGCCGGTGGATTCACAGATGCCTCCTTGCAACTACCATCCACTACATGCACCAAAGCATCATTCTTGTGCCACTAGTCCTTTGAGCAGATGCCGCATGGTTGGGAAGTCTTTGAGTTAACATCCATTTGCTCACTTTAAGCGTGGCTTAACTGGGGGTCGTGGATGCGGATATGCTACTCATAAACAATGAGTAGAAGCAGTTGCGATCAACATTATGAAATTGTGCGCTTCCCATTCTTGGAATAATTACATTAGTGTTCATTGACTCGATCGCATTTGTCCACACAGTCCTTTTACCATACGAAGAACAATTGTCGTCTTCCATGTTGTGTACTGTGATGAGGCGGTTCTTGTTCTTGCGCATGTGTGATGTTGTTTTACGTGGAAGATTGTTGCTCTCTCAGGCTCTACACTCTTTTCTAGCAATCTTTATTTTAATGCACCCTTTAGTTGGCATCCGCACACTTTTACTGCTTCTTTAAAAATGAGAAAAAATAGTTGGAAGCGATCACAAGCTGTGTCGGCTTTTTGCATTGATACTGATGTGACGTAGGGATTTCTATGGTGCGTTTGTTGTGCTACACCGACTGTTGTAAGCTGAGTCTAAAAAACAGACATTTGCATTGGGGCACATGAGAACCCAGCAGCTGCCAACACTGATGCCATGCGATCCACATCGCACTGCATCGTCGAGACGCCCTGCAGATTTGTCGGACATAATTGAGGCCAGGCATTTATCACTAAAGTTGGGTAGCTCTAGACAAAAGTAAAGGTATGAATTGAGTAACTCATAAAACCACTCGAATAGCGTTGATGCAGCAGCATTTCAAGCATTTCGTTTCACACCTAGCCGATGTTCCATATGTTCTACTCAAATGCCCTGACTATGCATTTCTTCCGCAACAGAAACTCGGAACTTCATTGCATCGAACTCTGTAATCTCATTATTTGTTGCCATTTAAATGGTTGTTGTTTGAAATAAATTTGCTCTAATTGTTGGTACTGTGGGTTAAATTGTTAGGTAGTGAGGGCGAAAATCAGTAGTAGTTCGGCTGTCCCTCGCAATGATGCTTCGCATTGGATGCAAAAGGTACAAGGTAAGTTGAAGCCTCAACTTCGGCAACAAACAAACAAACGAAATGTCTGAATACTCCTTTTTTTCCTTGTGTTGCGGTTTTCAGTATCTGCGATGCCATTAGCGCTCAGGTCCGTAAGCTTGACGCTGGCATTAATTCAATTGTGCATTTTAGGAAGACGAGTTTGACGTAAATATTAATTGTAACTGCAGCGTCCCGAGCCGGAGGCCAGCCCACGCAGTCAGGGTAATACAGCCACCTCTGTGACCTGAACAAAACCGGTAGTTTTAACAAACAAAGTACTGCATTGCCCCTCTCCTCTTTCGAGCGTCGTCCCCGACGCGCCCCTCGGTACATCTCCCGCGTCAGCCATCACAACATACTCAGTGCTGCAAAAAGCACCCACGAGCTAACCATGCCAGTCGCCGACATTCGATGCGATTGAGGCGATGCTTGACACCAACGTCAGTGATCCCTCTTCACAGTGCATTGCACTTCGGGTTTCGTTTGGCTTGGAAACAAAGTTCAGCATAAGTGGTTCTGCTGACCATCAGTATGTCCGTAGGGAGGCGTTAACACGCCGATCTCCTTAAGCAAGTATATTAGGGATAATCTTTGGAACGAAACTTTCCAGGTGGTCCATGGCTAGTGTCGCTTCAGTTGTTGATGGCTTTCTTGTAGAGCACGGAGAAGGGGCAGATGCCGGAGGTGGACGTCATTCGTGGCCCATCCGTAGCACATGCACTTCTTTCGCACAGCTGCAACATGCCACAGGCGGTAGAGATCAGGATAAAAAAACCCTATAGAGTCGGGTCCACTTTCCGCTGCCACCAATGTAGCGTCCCGAGGCTCCCTTAAGGCAAAAGAAGGCAAAGTGGCAGGGTAGAATATATACATTCACCGGACAGAGGGAAATAGACTGCAGGCATGGCCCGGAGGACAGCCCACGCAGCTAGGGCAGTACGGCCACCTGTGTGACCTTGACAGAAACTGGCAGTTCTAACAAGCAAAGTACTACAGTAACGCTGTGAAACTTCTCCGAATACAAGAATTAGTGCAGTACTCGGACTGAATATGCACTGTTTACATAGGGAAGGAGTCGGAACTGCTGACGTGACCCAAAGATCCCGTCGCCTTACTAGGGTTCAGTGACCGAGCGCCCTCCTTTCAAGGTGGCATTTCTGCAAAAACTGGGATGGGAGCGGAGACGATGTGAGAGGAGTGTTGGGCAGCACTCCAAAGCGGATGTGGAGGGGCATACTCTCAGGTCTTTCTCCCAATACTTAGTTCGGTGGTCCCAAAAGGCATTGCCAATTTGTCGGCTTGTCCAAAGAGGAACAACTAGACTTAAATGTCTGTTGGCCTGTTTCAAATGATAATCATTTATTTTAAATAAGGATAGTCAGGAGTAAAAGGATGAATTCCCTCGGACAAGCTGTGCAAAAGAAGCACACAAAACGTTAAAACGTTCAACGTCAATCTAAAGTGCATTTTGAAAGTGCCTGTTGCATTACTGCCCCGAGTCCACTGCTTGTTTTAGCTTACGTTGGCAAACCTCTTTACATAACCTTTCTCCCATTATATATACTTGAAGGGAAATCGTCTTTACACCTCTGTCAAATGCATTGCCGAATTGGCTGCAGAGTGAGGAGTCAAGCGCCATTTCACAATACCTCACCCACTCCCCGACAACACTTGGCATTCCAGTTACTATCCACCACAATGAGAACGCACCTAGAGTTACTCGGTGTCTGTGCCTCCAACTTGTCACAAGAACATGCCTCTCACTACACACTTGCACAATGTTGTCTCAAGGTGAGATTGGCAGCTGCCTGTAGTACGATGGAGGTGGATGGTGGGTGGTGACATGTGGCAAAGCAAGTCGATGGAGGACCACCGCCCCCGCACTTGTCGGTTGCCAAGACATTCCAAAGCCAAGCCCAATACCGAGCGTTGGCGTTGATGAGGTCACACGGAATGACCAAGAGATGAAAAGTATAAAACTGTACACCGATCGCCTATCATTGCAAAGGATTCAGCATTCTCTCTCGCTTACCACGCGCCCTCGTTCCATTGCCTTCTTTTCCTTCCTATCTTGTCTGAATAAGGGAAGCAAGTGAGTTAGTCTGCGCAGTCCAAACTCCAATCTCTTCCCTTCTTGTCAATTCACTTTACACTAAAGAACGCAGTCACAATCGTCTCCATTTATTAAATTCCTTTGTCCTCACTTAGTTCTTCCCATTTGTGATGGTTTTACGTTAATATCGAGAGTGAAAAGGAGAGAGAGAAAGAGGGACACGGCATTCACCACTTGACGAGACACCATTGAAGCAAATGTGGTGGAGGATGGAAATGAAGCAACACTCCACTTCCTCCTCCACCTCCTCCTTCCTCAAAGCACACGTTTCGTTGCCTTGTGGGAAAAGCACCTTCCTCCAACCAACTCCTTCATGCCAACCATTTCGCACGAAGTCGTGCGGCCTGCATAACCAACAGCACTCCGCACTACACATCCACAGGTCAACGATCGAATGAAGGAGACCAGCGTTTCCGTCGAATGTTGTCGGAAGAATAATCAAAGTGGTGAAGCGGGTTCGAAAAGCAGTAAACAAACAAAGAGATGAGAGGGGAAGTCAGCCGATGAGGACAGAACCGAGACGTGGGGCCTTTCGAACAACGACAACGATGGGGTCCAGTCCCGACGATGCATGTGGTTGTTGCTGCTGCTGTTTCTTCTTGGCTCCAGGTACTGCCGTGGAATTATTATTACAACCCGTCAGCATGCCGACACGCATCACCCATTTCCATCGCGGCTTCTCCATGCATTCAATGGAGCATTAGTGATCACCTCTACAAGCTGATGAAGCCTCCACAGCCTATGGATATTTGCAGCAGAAAGTCTAACAAAACCTTATCGAAAGTTCTTTTCTTTTTATTTCTAACGCAAAAGAAATCCACTTAAGTGAGGTCAGAATCCACTGCAGTGCAGCTCATTTGACGACTGCTGTGCAAGCACCAACCCATTCCTTTGTTTTCGTTTCAATTTTTTTTTAAAATACAAACCACAGTCTCTTGCATCCGCTTAATGTGTTTAAAGCAAATGGAGTGGGAGCAACAAACAATGTTGAACTGCTCTGCATCTCAATTCATCCTCCTAGCCCTCTGTGGGTGCTAAGCAATGATGCCAACAAGATGCCCACATAAAAGGTTGTATTTGAGGGTGCCAAGACAGTGCAGTGTTCACGTGTAAACACACCCACACAAATCACCTGAGACAGTCTCAAAATGGTGCCTTTTGGAGGTTTCAGTGTGCCCTTCCCCTACATCCACATTGCAATGCTTTTTATTCCCCTTCCACCCTTCCCTCTAGCCCCTTTCCTCCCAGTTTTTTTGTAGACATGCCACCTGAACGGCGGGTGCTCGGTCACTGAAGCTCAGGCAGGCGATGTGGTCTTCGCGTAACGCCAGTAGCCTCAAATCCTTCTCTACGTCAACAATGCATATTCAGTACGAAGTCTCGAAACTTTGCTTTGGTACCAATAGAAAGCAAACTCGGTACAACAGTACAAGCATCCTGGTTTCGACTGTGGAATCATGCACGGACAAAGTGTATACCGTGTAAATGACAGAATCCGTGATGACTCCCAACAGGAGATCGGAATATCGCATTCACTTTGGAGTCACACTAGCCGTGCTCGTAAACCATTTGAAAATCCCCTCATGGAGTTGTTTGCTTTACCTCTTCCACCTCCCTACTCTCTAAATAAGACCCAGATAGACATGGCTGTTAACACTGAAACGAGAACAAAGTGGCAAGGAGAAAGAGACGCAGAACGCAGTCTTTAAAGAACTAATGTTAGATGACGCTGTTGTTGTAGCGGTCAGTAATTGCACGACCAGCGGTGTATCGCCGAAACATTCGCTCATGTCGCCCCAACACACTCCCCATCCGGAACAAAACCTTAGATTCTGCACATTAGCTAAGAGTGGCTAGTAATGTTGAGGTCGATCGCCTTCGCAGTCACGGAGAGATTAGTCGACCAGGACGGATGGCTCGTGAGTGAATCGCCTTACCCCATTGAGTAGGACATTCACAAATGGGAGGGTCGAGGACAACATTCAAAAGACGGAACGGCTATACAATGTGCTACTTGTTTGTTTAGCTCTATATTTTATTAAAGGGACCACTTAGGCGGTCAATTATGAGTTCTAAAATCATGTCAGATTTCAAACTGTTCCTACTTGTTCCTTAATTTGAAAAAAAAAGTGATTAGGTGAGCACTGATATGTGTACGACACATAAAAGCGATGTGAACGCTACCTCTTGATACCACCTAATCAAGTCACTACAAAAGGCTTTTCGACATAACGGTAGACAATATCAACCGAGAGGGAGAAACAAAGTGGGTTGTTCTGTCGTAGTTCTCAACTTGGTTACCCAATCGCACTTCCAAGAGGTGATTGGGTGGATTAGGCTCGTAGTGCCCCTACCCACGCCCACACAGACCACTAGCAGTTGATGGTGCTGCGATTGCATCAATTGTTTTGATGTGCCAATGGTATTTTTAGGACCACATGCAGCATAAAAGGCGTCTCCCTCAGTGTGGGAGGCAGTCAACAATAGAAGTGGCTGCAGTGGTCCGGCTAGCTGTGTTGAGTCGACAAACATGAAGACGATTGGTGTGCCTGCAATTTTGGGTCTCGGCAACACTGACGCAGCACCTGTGGACGCCAGTGAGGAAAGTAGGGATGCGCGTCTCCAACGTGTCCTCCAACACCTCCTCTCCGACGATGATGATGACGACGACGACGGCAACGACAACAATGAGGACGATGAAGAAGACAGCAACGAAGATGGTGAAGTGGAAGCGAAACAGTGAACGCATCCTCAACCGCCCAACAACAACATCAAATGCATTTACGTCCGACACACACTGCAAACTTCCTCTTGTCCATTGTCAATCCACTACTTGTCTTTCTTCTCTTCTTCTTCTTCTTTCAATACATCCTTTTTGTGCCCTGTGCGACACTTGCATTTGCCCTTACTCCTTTTGGTTCCAATGGAGGGAGTGTCGAAGGCCATTCCAATGGGTCATGCTATGCACTACCCAAAGAGAAATTGTGCGGGTGGATTCACAGATGCCTCCTAAAAATTCCATCCGCTGTTTGCACCAACGCACCATTCTTGTGCCAATAGTCCTTTGAGCAGCTGTCAAATGGTCGGGAAGTCTTTAAGCCAACATCCATTTGCTCACTTTTAATGTGCCTTAACAATGGGTCATGGATGCACATATGCTACTTATAAACAATTAGTAGGTGCAGACGCGACCAACATTATGAAGTTGTGCGCCACTCACTCATCCAAGTGTTTTGGAAGTGCTCATTTGCACGACTGCATTTGTCCACACAGTCCATTTGCCATGCAAAGAACAGTTACCGTCTTCCATGAAGCAGTTCATGTTCTCTCGCACATGTGATGTTGCTTCAAGTGTAAGTTACTTGCTGTCGTCAGCCTCTAAAATCTCTTTTATTAACCTGTCAGTTGCTCTGAAATTCTAAAGTCAAGCCCAACACCGAGAGTGGATGTTGATAAGGTCACTCGAATGACCGAGAGATGAACAGCATCGAGCTGTACGCCGATCACGCATCGTTGCGAAGGATTCAGGAGTCTCTCCCCCCTCCGTCGCCTCCCGCCTTTTCGCCTCTCGTTCTTCCTGATTGCCTGAATAAGGGAAGCATGTTAGTGTGTGTTAGTGTGTCCCTACTCCAACCTCTCTACCTCTTGTCCATTCTCTTCATACAACCCATCAAAGCCACAATCGGTTCCATTTCTTCCATTTCTTCATTCTAACTCTCCATGTGATCGTTTAATGTTAACGCTCAGAGAGAGAGAGTGCATTTACCATTCGACGAGATATCAGTGAGGCAAATCTGGTGAAAGATGGCAATGAAGCAGCTCTGCTCCTCCTCCTCCTACTCCTCCATCGAAGAGCAATTAGACGCGCAGACCTTCCCCCAACCAATTCTCTCATGCCAACCGTTTCGCACGAAGTCGTGCGTCCTGCATAACCAACAGCACTCCGCACTACACGTCCACAGGTCAACGATCGAATGAAGGAGACCGGCGTTTCCGTCGAATGTTGTCGGAAGAATAACCAAAGTGGTGAAGTGGGTTAGAAAAGCAGTAAACAAACAAACAAACAAAGAGACGAGGGAGGGGAAGTCAGCCGATGAGGGCAGAACCGAGACGTGGGGCCTTTCGAACAACGACAACGATGGGGTCCAGTCCCGACGATGCATGTGGTTTTTTTTGTTGCTGCTGGTGCTGCTGCTGTTTCTTCCCAGCTCCACTCACTGCCGTGGGATTATTATTACAACCCGTCAGCATGCCAACACCGTGCGCCTCCAGACACGCATCATCCGTTTCAATCGCGGTCATTCCAACTGAAGCAAAGGCATTTCCACACATTTGATGAAATATTAGCAGTTGTTCCTACAAGCCTATGGATATTTGCAGCAGAAAGTCAAGCAAAACATTTTTTCACTTGAGAGAAATTAGAATCTACTGCAGCGTTGATAATTGAATGAAGGTTCTCCAACCATTAAACCCTTCGCTTTTTGCGTTTTCAGTTCTTTTCACCCGCTGCATGTGTTTACCGCCATTGGATGAAGAAAGAAAATAATGTTGAATCGCTAGGCATCTTAATTTTATCCCACTTTTTCTAATTGGGAGCTCAAAATGGTGTCAAGACAGTGCAATTTATGTGTAACCACATCCACACAATTCACCCAAAGCATTGCCAGGGCGATCCCTGCCAATTAAGTGGTACTTTAAAATGTACTAATGTGAACAGGTTTAGACTTTTGACGCTCAGTAGATGCCCGAGATATGTGCAAGACACCACTGAAGTGCAGTAATTATCACACTTGCCTGAAGGAGGATCGGCGAACCTGCCATCGTCGAAGACGGCGGCGCTGACAGTAGCATCGGGATGGGGGGGAGGAGGAGGAGGAGGAGAGGGCAGAGGCACTGTCCTCTTCACATCCTCCTGAGGGCACACAACCCGTTGACGTCGTCGCCATGCAGGCTCATCATCGCCGCCTTCGGGGTTGCTGTCGTTGTCGTTGGTGTTAGCGCACAGCAGCAGAGCTGCATTACGCTGACTGAGACAAGAAAAGGTGTGCTCCCAAATGCTCTGCTCCCCGCCCTTCCTCGTGCCTGCTTCACAGATATGCTGGCAACACACGTAGCATAGACGCAACTAAAAGCCACAGACAGACGCCAATGTTGGATACACGGACGGATAAAGTGAGTACAGAGATGGGCGGGAAGTAATCAACACAGTAACTTTCTGCCTCCGCTCAAAATTCCTCCTCATTTTGTGCAACCACCTTCACCACCAAAACCTTCTCCACCTTTCCCGACAACCCGCCATACCTTTTCAGTACAAAGTAAACAAGAGTCCACCTGCAGTTCCTCACTGCCAGCGTGTAAATGTGGAAGCTGAGTCACGTAAAGTTGCCCTCACTTCTGATTTATTCGAAAAACATTTCACCGTAGCCGACATCACGACATTTGAATTCGATAATAATGACACAAGATTGAATTATATGCTTACGTGGAGCACAGTAAACCTACTCGGTCCAACTTTTCCTATTCACTTACACGGCCCAACCTACTCAAGGTGCGAAAGTCCATTACCACTCAACGATGTCAACTGGCGCGTAACTTGCATCAATTGTCGCCTTTTAAGCATGGACAAGTACAGAATGCAAAACATGCTTCAGCCATCAGTGGACAATGCACAGTTGATGGATAATTTCGCCGTGTGGTTGGTTGTCCAAGCTTTGTGAAAACTTGACACTTGTTTAACGGAAGAGTCGTGAAATTTCGATGACATTCGCCTGATACCAAATGGCTTCTGACTTGCTAGGAACTGCCTAAGCAAAAAAGAAGCAACTACCCGTTTGTTATTTCTAATGTTTAATGAGGCTACTGCACTGTCATGGTGACACCTGCACAAGGTTTAGAGGAAAAATGATGATCGAGTAGAACCACTAGTGTGAGGCTCATCAACCCAGCTTCGAGGTCAGACTCGGCTAGGTGCATTGATCTACCCATGAAACAGAGCCATAAAAACTAATAGACGTTGGAGATGAGCGCTTAAAATCACTTTAAACTTTCATCATCGTCATCATCAGTTTGCTAATCAAGAATGGAGATGCATGGTGCACAAAATCAGTGGACCAAGAAGAGACGAGGAGAAGTTTTGCGCTACCTTCCACCCGCGAGGCTGATGAAATCGCACACTCAATGTGCTATGAAAAATGATCCACCAACTAACTTGGAGGAGGGCTAGTGAAACTTTTCAATGCGAGGAGGGCATTGAGAACGTCCTCTAGAAAGCCAGCAACAGAAAATACACTCAGGGGGTGGGTGAATAGGCTGGTTCCTGTCAAGTAAATAAATATCGTAGAAAGAGATTCCTACAGGGTAATAATAAGAAATTAGAAACGTTGGATTACATTAGGCTTCCGATCTTGTTCAAATTTTGCAACCAAATTCAACGACTTCAACCACAGCAATAGTCATCTGTGATTGTAAATGCTGCGAATAGGCATAGTGACAGCCAAGTTAACCCCAAACTCAGCATTAACCGAGAAATCCCTTCGTAGAGATTCCGCACACACATATCCAAAGTACCGATGGCTGATAGCAGATTTCAAGCGTTTTTTGAACATATTTGGAGATCGAATACTGACCCAATGTGAGAAAAAGGCGTGTTCAGTGAGGGCCCACCGGGAGACCTCATGGGAGAGACAGAGCGGACACTGAAAAGCCTTTTTCGCTGCCGCTTCTGCGTCGTCTGTCCCCAAGGCCGCATTGAATGCCTTCAATCGCTCATCGAGATCATAGTGCTCACCGAAGCGTAACTAAAGGAAGGAATGAAAGAGCAGGCATCTACAAATCCTTGTTGTGACTAATCTAGAGCACTAAACCATGCATCCCTAGCGATAATTGACGGAGGATTTTCAAGTCAATTAAGCAATCCTACAAGCTTTAAAATAACAACGACCATACTTGAAACAGGTGCTTCAAAAGAAACGTTTTTCTCTGGTGCGAAATAGTTTCTGAGAGCTTTTAGAGCTCAACTGCCTCCTATCGTGAATAACTGAGTGTATGACGTTTAACGGAGAAACTGGTAGCGATGTTGCGTGGACGGACAAGAACTGAGTGTGCTCAAAGCAGATGCTTAGGCGAGGTGCACTCACATGCTCATAGACCTCCCTGGAGAGAGGCGGGTGCCCGCTGGGTAAGTAGAGCGGCCGAACGGTGAAGATGGCATTTTCAACTCCTCCACTCCCTCCTCTACCACCGTCATCTCTTGGTGGTGCTGTCGTCACTGCTGACCTCCTCACTACTTTTGCATCTCCGTCTGTGGTAGCCATTGCAATGGTGCTACTAGCAGGAGCGACAGAGAGGCTAGGAAATGGCAGTAAACTCGTGTCTCCAAACGATCGTTTGCGCGAGCCTCTGAAGGTGTTGGTGGCAGTGGGGAAGGCTGAAGCGTGCGCCATCAGGGCCAGTGGCGAGTCCAGCCATCCCGTCTGACAGTGGCAAACGACTACTTCTGCACAGAGGCAATGGACACCACAATGAAACCGATAATCAAACCAATCCCAGCAAAAGACGCCTCAACTCTCCTTCCAACCCATTTGAGGATGAGGAGAAAACCTTACTCCACTGTTCAATAATACGAAACATAGACTCCACGTTTTGACAATTGATAGTGCAATCCCATAAAATTGAGCTGCAGGAGGCAAGAATGCTTTTGATAAAGAAAACAACATTAATGTTTAAAGATGAACAAATAAAGGCGCATAAACTTACCATCGCGGCTTTCATTGAAACGTCGCGCCCGCTCCATTTGCCACGCAACGTATCTTTATAAATGAAAGGAGCACACCTTGTTAGGGCTAACTCCAACACAAGTCATTATTGGCCCGCCTGAAATGTCTCCATTATTTTTAGTTTGGGCACACCTTAAAATGGCCTCATCGCTGTTCTAGCCTAAGCTTGTAACTCCACCACTCTGTACGTGTTTAATTTGATAAGGGACATTCACACGGAACCAAAATGGGTTTTGATTGTTAACAAAAAGTCCATTAAGAACTAAGTGATAAATAAATTTTGAGAAAATGGAAATGTCGCAAGCAGACGGTCCATTAAGCAAAGCGAGCCGCGGAGGAGTTTATTCTTTGTCTCAATGAAACTCATTCGCACTACAAAAAGACACCGTTACGAAATGCGTGGACCGAAGTCTTCGAAAAAGCTACCTTCATAGCACCGCTTCTTTAATGTCCGCCTTTAGCGCTAGGCACATGGATATTTCCCAATTTCTTGATTTTACCAGGCTCTAAATGCCTCAGCAGACGAGCGTTCCCCACGGCAGCACATCCAACTGCCAATCCCGCATGGTTAAAATCTCTCCATGCTCCTGGACAGGGATGGCAAGGCCGCCGCAGAAGCGCAAAGGGTGAGCCACTTTTGGTCTTTGAAAATAATTTTATGTCAGGATTACCGACATCTTCTCCTCCATGCTCGTTTCTACGCCCACTCATCAACTCGGTAAACAGGCGGGAATACGCTAGCCTCCCAAACGCGAATCGCAACCCATTCCACTTCAGTAGGCTTGCTAAGTATCATGCTGTACTTTGGGGCAGAAATTCTTCTCCCAATAAGTGGTCACAGAAGTGAAAGCATTAACAGTGAATACACTTTCCAGAGCCTCAATCTCATCCCCACTTTGCCATATTTCTGATGTATTTGCTGCGGGGTGGGTGTCAGAACAATCTTCACTAGTGTGTGTTTACCTTTCCTCAGACGTGCCCTCACTTCTTCCAAGTTCACTCATGACTAACAAAGAAGAAGTGATGGCTGATCCAGGTGAAAGAAAGTACTGTGCCCCAATTCCTTTATGCCCTTCTAAGTACTAAGGTCTCCAATGTATCCAACCGCCCAGCCAGCCGCCCACAGCGGCTGAGACTTTGGCTAGGTGCCTGTGACATGTGCTCACACAATGCCGACAACTTGGTTGTTGGAATCCATTCCTTGTCCTTGTGATGAAAGCTCTTTTTGTGGTGGCAGACAGGCCATTTCAACGCAGATACTAGTGGCATTGCGATACCCCCGGGACATTAGATACGATTAGACAATAAAAGGTTCTAAATGGGAGTGTCACTAATAAAGCAAATACATCAGGATCATGGGGTGCCCAATTATCTGTAGAAATGGGTGTACTATGCACAGAACTTTAAGGTAAGCAGGGTCTAGGAGAAAAATAAGGTGTAAACTTAGATTATTTGAACTAAATTGGCGATACCCGACTGAGAGTGCGGTTTTACCGCCATTTCTTTACAAATTGTAGAATTTATCAACCTGAAAAGTATCGCAAGTCAAGTATCAGTAGGTAAGACAGACACGATAATAACTAGAAGGAATCATCCAGACCATGCGACTTTCATTTAACCATGTCCTATACCAAGTGGACCTCATCTGACTTTCAAATAAATAATGGAAAAGAACTCACGGGTTAGCAGCGGCGTGTCTGCGAAGGTGGTTGATGAGATCTTCAGTGTGGTTAGGTTGATTCGCAGAAGTGGCAGCGGTGATAGACGCTGAGCCGGGAGCTGGCATCAAGGTCAACTTCTCACCGCACCACGGACAACCCACCTGGCCGCTGACTGCGACGGCAGCAGCGCCCCCCGTCACGTGGACGATGTGTTCGTGAGCGTGAAGGCGATGGAGGTCGCTGAAAGCCTTCGACGTAGAGGAAGAAAAGGCATCCCCCTCATCGTTTCCGCCTGCAAGGGAGGAAGCATCAGCATTCACTAGAGCATACCTCTTTTGTCAAGTGGGTTCTCAATCACTGAAGGCTGCACGCAGCAGGTCAGGGCATGGCCAAAACTAACCAAGAATGCAAGGCTTCGCAATTGTCTATGACTAGAGGATTAACGCAGGTGATGTGTAAAGACTTCGAAACGATCACAGACCTTTGACGTAAGCTATGAATAAGCGGTATAAAATTTGTACAAAAGCAAGGGGGATAACGGTACTAAATAATTAAAGAAGGTGCTGTGACGCATCGACTGCTGTCCTCTTTAACTTGGAATCAGATCCATGAACATTCTTTGCTGTACTTTTCGGTGTTTCACTCCCTAGAAAGTGCTAAGGGTATATCATCAAGGGTTGGCTTGGTTGAACACACTGAAGGGAATGGCACGTTAGCTTGGGAAAGTGCGTGCGATGTAGGAATTGAATTTTGCACAGTAGCGAAGACGTCCTATAGCCCAAATGCGATTCCAAAAATATCAGTAACAAATTTCGTATTTTTGTGCAAGCAGTCCCAGCAGCTATACGACGAGAAGGCTCTGGACAAACATAGACTAATGCCCACTTGAAAATATTATACACGTCTCCACAATTCCCACAAAGCCATTCCAGCGACCTATATCCAAAACTACTTTAACAAGTTGTAATTGAGTCACATTTATGACTTAAAATAGCGGCTTTAAAGTATCCGAAGGAGACTTACTAACAAAGGGATCGGTTTTGCGCCTACTGATATCGCAGTAAAGACATAAACAGAGGGGATTGCCCTTCCCTTCGCCTGTGGCAGCAGCAAACGCAGAGGCAGAACCAGAAGCGACCTGTGTAGTGTTGAGAAATTGCTCCCCGAAAGCGCGTTTGAGTGTGTTTACGGCGAAGGAGCAGGTGCGCATGTGGCTTCGCAGTTCCTTAATGCTAGGTAGGAAATGATTGCAGTCGCCAAAACAGCGGTAGAAGCACCGAGACTCGCACGGTGACTGCCGGCTCTGAGGGGCTGCGGCGCCAGCAGCAGTGGTGCTCGCCTCGCTTGGACGACAATGAGTCGACTGTGAATGGGGAAGGCACAAAAATTAACAAGTGTCCCGCACACTTTGCTTACTGGTTCGGCCAAAGTGAAAGGATGTGTGGTGCGTCAAAATGAATACGTGGATATAGTGAAACCACTACCAAGAGCATTCCGCAGCCGTCAATAAAACTCGAATGCAAAGCATCTTTTTATGGTAAAGATAGGCCAAAAAGATTCGTGAATCCAAACAGGCAGGGGTGGAGAAGTAAGGGGTTAAGTTTGTTTAGATTCCATTTACACTCACAAAAGACAAGTGATCACAAAGGTTATCACCACCTGTAGGCACTTCAGTAATTAATGAACGCAAAGAGCCTCAATGAAGGCAGCATCAAAACTAGTCACATTTAAAATTAACAGTTAAGCAGTTGCTAGTTCTACTGAGGATGCATCGGGCAGTCGCACCGCTATTGTCCCCGATGGCTACGATAGGACTGTCCAAATCCACAATACACCTACTCCAAGGGCCATGCCAACCACCGGGATTTGTTTCTCATATGTCATTTCTACTTATAGAATAAATTTGGCTGCCAACTGGACGAAACACTTTCTTGGGATGTCAGTATTAAAACTAAACGAGCTTCGCACAGACCTAACGTGTAATTTCATTCCGACCGAAGTCCAGAACGATTTTTGTGAAGGAGGAATTGCAGTCAGAAGGACCAAAAAAGTCGGAAGGAAGAATTTGACCCTTAAATGCAAGGCAAGTCTGATCGACAGGTCTCACCGAGAAGTGATCGGCAAAATCGACGGGAATGGAGGAGACAAAAGCGCACTCGGAACACACGTAGGCAACCTGAGAAAAAGTGGGTGCAGAAGTAGCGGATAGCGAATGGCGCTCCTGCAAGTGCACGCATACCGAGGCGAGGTCGGAGAAATCGTAGATCAGGCCGTTCAGTCGAACCACAGCGTCTGTTCATGAAGTAAAACAAGAGTGAGCTCCATTCCATTACACCAACTCCATTCAAACGGACTGGCTAAAATGGCACAGCAGCCCAGCTAATTCCTACATGTATCAAGCAGATGTTGCATTAGAGCACACATTTCATAGACGTTTAATCCAATGGCCAGAATAATAGGTAGGGAAAAGTAGCGCTTTCGATGCATTTACTTCTGGATGCTGCAGACCGGTTTCAAGAAGTCAGGTGAAATAACCCCGGTGCAACCAATAAGGAAAGACTTGTTCAAGCAATCGCACTGGCTGTAAATGCATACACATATCGCTGATGATTTTGTCGATAAGAGACCGAAGCAATGAGCCTGAATAACTTCACAATGAATAGCAACCTGTTTGTAAAAAGGCAAAAATTGATCACTTCGAAGGACACAAACTGCTTTCCATAAAAAGATTTCAATAGCAACCTGCCTTTAAGTCAGGGCAACACAAAAGAATCGAGGTATGGCAATGTTAAATGTACTTCCGACGATCGACAACCTCGAAACAGAGGCACCAAAATGAAATGAACTCGCGCTTTATTCTACCGGTGCAGAATTAATGCCTGTTGTTCAGTAAACGCGCTTGGTTTCATACATAAGGGGCGCAAACTCAAAATGCTTAGACCAATTATAGCTGTAACGGATTGAAGTCCTAATTCGCCCTCCAGGTGAAAATATCCCCAAATGCATAGATTTAATCCCAATGGAGTACCGGACATAAGTAAGGGGATTATGAAGTAACAACTTATTTTACTATCACCACGATTATTAGCATAAAAGCTATTAATTTTAGAGATACTAAAACTCGAAGCCCGTGGAATTGAAGGTCCCAAAACACCGTGCTTCATGTAAATAGCAAAGTTGACCAAGTACAGCGGTCCTCATGCAGCAGCTCCGCCCCTAAATGGGCAAACATGACCTCGCAACTCGTCCTACCCTTAAGGTTTACAGGAAAAAAAAACGTACCATCAGCAATACCCTCCTCTGTCTTACTTTGGTGACCGAGACTGCCACAGAGTTGACAGGCGTACTTGCGCGCAGTGTGCACCTCAAACCAGTGCTGCACAAAGCTCTCCATAGTAAGAAAGATCCGATCCCTGCAGGAGCCTCTTGAGCAGAGCAACACCTTGACGAGGTTGAAGTGGAAGCAGATGAATCGCAAGTGCAGGCGCAAACAAATTTCGGCCAGCGAAGGGGTCAAGTCCGGGGGCGGCTGCCCGAAAGGAAAGAGATGATACTGCCAGTAATGATAACATAAGGAGCAGAAGGACACCCGCTTCAAGTGTACTAGCAGACATTTATCCCACCACAACTAAATGAAGACACCACTGTGAATGTGAGGGCAGGCAGCAGTGCTAATATGCATGCATGAAACGACGTGCGATGACAGGGTCTTGTAAACAAGATGTCTGCGTAATATCAGTGGGCATCCACTCGTACGGAAGAATTCAAGTACAATTTGTGTGTTGGTGGGACGTCCAGCGACGATTTCCGCCAAGGCGGTGCAGTTGACCCTGTGGTTCTTCAGGTTTTGGAGGTACTTTTACCATCCCCCAATGGCACAATGCGCTTTTACCCCCCACTTACACGAATATCCCATTGGTCCTCCAATACGTCTGTGGCAAATGCCTATGCAGAGGCGCACATTTCACAGCTTCTCCAGGGAGGCCCGCAAAGCTGCCGCGCAACCAGAGGGAACAAGGTATATCAAAAAACAACTCCAAACGGCCAAATGACCATTTTCGATGCTAGGAAGTCAATAAGGGCTCCTGCTTAAATCATATATTAGCGTCGTTAATGTTCTTGTGGAAATCAACTTAAAAAGTATGACATTTGAAACACTTTTAAAGAGGGAACTAGGAGACACTCTTACTACTTCCTAATGAGGAAAGGGAAAACCAATGAAAGTCAAATCATAACCACGTCAATGATGTGAAAAGCGCAGGGTTTAAATAAGCAGATGACAAAAAAATTCGATAGAAATAGTGATTACTGGCAATATAAAATAATGCCACCCTACTGGCCAAAATGTCAATGAAACTCGAATAAAACCGTCACAGTGAAGTATCCGCTGACGATTAGAAGGAGCACGCCTCTCCGAATCGGAGAGCCACCCCGAAGTAGGATATCATCAGCAAACTTCCAACATTTTCATAATTGGCTCAAGGAAAGATAGGTCAGCCGAAAAAGGGAGCAGCTAATTACAAGGTGCGTACTCAATAAGGACGGCATAACGCTGCGATATGTTTCAGATTTACATTCCGCTGGATGGGCTCTTGACAACCTTTTCATTGCTCCTAATGTAATGGTCCGCCAGCTCCCTCGTGCATACTTATAACGGTGTTGTACTTAATGTTGGATGGTGGTGGTGATGGGCAAAACCAGATCCAAATGAACAGTGATTCCGAAGGTAAAGGGTGAATATAAAATCTAAACTTCACTGGTGGCACAGACTGTGAGAGAATAAAACCATGGGAGTCCCAATAGGTTGTCGGGCTCACGTCTACTTTTAGGAGCTATTGCAATCTTGCATCCTGCATGAAGACTTATTAGCTAAAGAAAAGGTACTAAGCACCACCTCTTTAGATGGTTTTGCAAATACTGACTGCATTGGTACACTTGACATAGAAGAATTGTCACAGCAAGCGTTGTGGACGACACTCAAAAGAGGAAGGGGAACATGTAGCGGAGCGATGTTTGTTTTAATTGCGCATTTAACTATATGGACTCATTTTGCTCCGTGCATGGCATATGTTTGGCAGTCTGCTGGCTCTTTTGTATATGTATGGTAAAGTTTTACCCAAAAAACATCTTGTAACATCCTTATCAGAGATTCGAGCGTTACAGAAAGGGTATAAACGGCACGCGAGAATGAAGGAGGTAAGATGAGCTTACGGTAAATCCACATTGCGGACACATGAGGTAAATGTCCAAATGTAAGAGGAGATGGGCCTTAATGGAGCACAGCACCATGTCCCTCCGATTGTGCACCACCGAGAGGGCACAGAGCGCGCATTTTGCGGGAGAGACATTGGCATCACTTCCACTGCCATTGAGATGTGTTCTCATGGCGGCGCTGCTATTTGTGCAAAACTCGCCGCAGAGCAAGCAACGCAACACCCCTCTCCCTTCTCCCTCCCTACTGCAGCCTCCAGTGTCAGGTTGAGAGTCTCTTAGCAGGGCGTTGTAAGCCTGCTCGATCTGTTTTGAACTAGTTGCGCACGGCGGTGGCAAACCGGTCTCCTGAATGTCTAATGCAACGAATGCACGAATAAAGGAGCTAAATAGATGAATGAGTAACGGGTTGATCAATGAATAAATGAGTGGGTCAAAAATACATTGACGCATTAATGGGTACAACAGAGCGACGCGCTGATACCAGTAAACGATGGGTACCACCCAGCAAGGAAGAAGTATCCGTGCCAGATAGAAGCTTCAGCCAGACGAAACAGGAAGTGGCAGATGGGTGAAGCAAGGGAACGAGGGAGACCATCCACCGAAAGATCGGTGGAATGCGGTGGTGTGGGAAGAAATCGCGTCGAACTGGAGGTCATCGACCGAACGTCAGGTGTGCGAAGAAATGTGCCCTCCTCTGCCCTGCCGCCTACTTCCGCGGCTAAAAAACGGAACTCCCCGGCACGAAGTAGATTCCTGCAATACCAATCCCAATAATTACCAGTTTCGCAGATTCTTTAGGTCATTTCCCAACCTCGATTTGCGGCTGAAGCTACAGTTCGTTGGAGCAACAATGGTCGCAGTCACATAAGCAATAAAAACAGGGTAACTAGTGAAAAGATGGTTGAGAATATCAAATCAATTTAATCAAGGAGCAATGCACGTTTTCATTGAAGATTTGGCAACTGAGAGAAGACCATTGCCCTGAAGCAGATTGAAATGAAGATGACTACTCCCTAGTGTCTTCAAAATCATTCTTGGCGGACGGATATAAACACTGCATTCCTCATGGTGCTTCAATTCAAACACGCAGCTAACCATTAGCAGATAACCAATGAAACTCTGGGAGGTTTCATGGATTAAAATAATACAACAACCACCAATGACGCCCATATTTATTGAAAACCACACTAATTCGATGCTCCGCCTTCAAAGGAACCGCGGAAGTCAATTAGAAAGTGGGCAGGAAGGTACTATGCCTGAGTAAGACTCACGTTAAACGACGATCGAGATCGTTACCGAGGTCGATAAGCTCCTGTCCATCCATGTAGGTAGTAAGAGGTAGCGAGGGCGGCAGCGGTGGTCGAGTAGGAGTGGATTGCGAGGCTCCATTCACTCCCTCACCTATAGCTCTACTGCCGAGCCAAGGAAGAGCAGTGACAGTGAGGTGTGAGGGAATGAGTCGCCATGCTGAAACCGGCTCATTGGCGTGCCACTGAGCCATGTGTACATAGAGAGCGCAGAGATTCGGGGCCGACAGGTTACATGGCGAGGGCATTGTCGTCGTTGCCGACATCGAGGCAGGGTTGCTAGAGCTGGCAACGGTGGTACCAGTCGAGGCATTGGAGTAGGAGGAAGAGGATGAGGTCTGCTGCAGCACAGGCACCACAGTGGGTGTGGTATCCTGCTGTGTGGAGCAGAGGTGACAACGGTAGAGCACTTGCGCCACTGGCCTGTTTATGTGGTTGGCGTAGAGCGAGGCGCTGGAGAAGGTGCGACGACAATAAAGGCACACGTGATAGCCCTGTGGGTTTGGACATGCCTGAAGGCGAGGGAGACAAGTTTGTGGAGCTTAGTGAATTTGTCCAGGCACTCTTCACCTTGACATATAGAAATGAATTTTAGTAAAAAGTACAAACTAAATGAAGGAAAATCTGAGTATCAATGCCTTTCACTCATGAATACAGCTTATAATTTTGAATTTCGCAGAACTTACGATTATAAATGGGTATTTAAGCTAAAAATAATTGAAACACGTAGTTTTGTTAGCAGATAGGTCTTGGGGTCTTAGCACTTAGAAGGGCATAAAGGAATTGGGGCACAGTACTTTCTTTCACCTGGATCAGCCATCACTTCTTCTTTGTTAGTCATGAGTGAACTTGGAAGAAGTGAGGGCACGTCTGAGGAAAGGTAAACACACACTAGTGAAGATTGTTCTGACACCCACCCCGCAGCAAATACATCAGAAATATGGCAAAGTGGGGATGACATTGAGGCTCTGGAAAGTGTATTCACTGTTAATGCTTTCACTTCCGTGACCACTTATTGGGAGAAGAATTTCCATCCCAAAGTGCAGCATGATACTTAGCAAGCCTACTGAAGTGGAATGGGTTGCGATTCGCGTTTGAGAGGCTAGCGTATTCCCGCCTGTTTACCGAGTTGATGAGTGGGCGTAGAAACGAGCATGGAGGAGAAGATGTCGGTAATCCTGACATAAAATTGTTTTCAAAGACCAAAAGTGGCTCACCCTTTGCGCTTCCACGGCGGCTTTGCCATCTCTGTCCAGGAGAACGGAGGGATTTAGCTACGCAAGAAAGCGAAATAAGATTCCATAAATACGTGTGAATTGGCCAAAGGTATTAAACCTGCTGCGAAAATTCAGCCAAACCTTTTTACCTACAGAGAATAACTTTATGAGCATGTAACTGTTTCACATAATCCTCATTGGCTAGATATTATTTCAAAATAACTGTCATTATTCACTAACTTGAGATGCGAGCCGGTTATTATTTAAAGTCATTTTAATAGTAGTGTACTCTGGTTACAATTTGTGGCCGTTGTCAATTGAGAAAATTCTGGCCTTCTTACTCACAGTCGAAGCACGAAAAGAAGTAAACTGACAGAACCTCAACTTCTCCGTCGCTTCCAACTTTCATTACCCCAACCACATTTGTCCTCACCATATTCCAAACGGACAGGAGAAAGTGTGAAAGCCGAGCTAGACAATTATACGCAGGTGAGGCCTAATCCGCGCATATAAATATTGGGTGCTATCGATACAGCGAGTCCCTGGAAGTAGCCATTTGTGCGAGTCCACTCCAACACAATAAATGGGAGGGCCTCCGTCCAGTGATAAAATAAGCATTTTAGCACATTCAAAGCCACTATCACATGCGTTTAACACGCCGATTCATTACCCAAACCCTGCGCCTCGTGCTCATCAGTGATAACTGGATTACACCTTTGGCCCGATGCCATGCATGAGTTCTTACCCGTGATTTTGAATGTTATGGGCTCACTTCACAGGGTACTTATCAACAATTGGTTTCTTAGTAAAACAGTCGAACCCTAGGCTTGGACATTCTCCCAATCATCCGTAGAATAAGTCATCTGCCCGTGCAATGCTCCACTCGACTAGAGTTCATAGTCCAGCTTAAACTCACACCCTATAGAGCAAAATTAGCACAGGGAAAGGTCTTAATAAGTAGTAAAATCATGCACTACAATCAGGTAGTATTTAAAGGCTCATCATCCCAAATAGAAGTCACCTGCTTTAAGCAATGGAAGGAGCGAGTGAGAATGGGGCGCTTACTCGTAGCGTAGAGCTCGTTTCTGATATGAGTTTGGTGCGCAGTCGCTGGAGCAGATTGGACGGGGACCCGAAGAGACCGGCAACGAGGTTAGTAGTGGTGAGATTGGTGGTAGTCGAAAATTGGGAGTCCCTGGCCGACGCCACCACCGAAGAGGA
This sequence comes from Taenia hydatigena, assembly GCA_036345935.2. Lineage (NCBI taxonomy): Eukaryota > Metazoa > Platyhelminthes > Cestoda > Cyclophyllidea > Taeniidae > Taenia > Taenia hydatigena. Next base: position 20,351,580 of record JADWOT020000002.1, on the reverse strand, counting down.
GGCAGAAGCGGGCGCAGATACATGAGTAACATGAGATGCTTGCTAAATTTGCGTTTTGTAAAAAAGAAAGCTATAAGGTGCAGGTTCACATTGTTAGCAGTCCCAAGCCCTGCAGTAAACTTGCCGCACTATAATAGAACCAAAGGAATTGATGAGAAGTAAAGCCACAGCCGATAAGCCGCTTCAAACGCAGTACTGTTTTAATGAAATTACGAAATAATACCTTGTTGAAAGCACGTGATGGGGACCGTTTTTAACTATGACCCCCTGAAGTTGTTGGTACTTCCGTAACAGTGTCATCAAGATGTCTCCACAACAAGTCGATGGCTTAAGTGTAAAATCAAGAGATCTGGCAAGACAAACCACAAACGGGATCATGGAATTAGAATAAATCATTGGGCTGTGCAAAAAGGATGGATAGCAAATAAGGCATTTGCCGACCCAGCCATATGCAATGGCCACAAGGAGTTGATGAGCTAGACACATTGTGCTTGCCCGTACATTTATACGCATAAGCTAGCTCGCATTGCTGACCACACAAGCTTAGCGCACCGAAATGCAGAAATAACAGCACACTCACGGACGATTAGATGTGGTAGAATCGCAACTCGTTTAACTGCCCCGATGAAAAGCGAATGCGTAAGTTGGCAAATGCTCGAAGGAGGTTTCACCAATTATGAATGAAGGAGGACTCTCAATATTTACTGACGAAACTGAATAAGGATGCTGCTATCCAGCGTGTCCTAGTACACGCCGTACGTGGGCCAGTTCCAGAGCAGACAACGTCAAGCTGACATGCGACAGTGATAGCGCATGCAACGGGCGCTGAAAAGCATTTACTTCATATTAACACTTTAAAGACGGACTTCCAATCATCATTGACGATCCTGGCCGTAGTGGCGTACACCCAGCCAACCACCAATCCGCTCATTCTCTTGAACAGTCGATAAGAAGTGCCTGACCCACCCTGGATGCCCGATCAAAATTTGCCTTTTTATGAGAGCCAAACTGCCCTAGAACGGCTCAGCCGTAATGGCAAACATTGTCAGCCAAAAGTCTCTTTTCATGCACCGGTTAGGTGATTGCACGAGCAAAAAACCGTCGAAGTATCAATGCGGTTTGTACTAACTGTAGCCTTTCCTTTAATTTTGCAAAAAAAAAACTCAAAAATCCCAACATGACTTAAATGCGCCTTTTGCCACCTGGATCCACAAAAGATTTAAAAGTACAAAAAGCAAGTCTGAGCACAAAGCACCATCCAGTACAAGATAATCATGATGCTAACTTCAAGAACATTGCCTCGCCTCAGACGTGACATGCAAAGTCGACAGTTATCGGGCTTTGAGCTACGTTTGGGAGATCACTAGCAAAAGGTGCTCAGCATGCACAACAAGGGTACAGCTTGCCTTCATGTAATCTCATTAGTTTCTACTATTGAAATTCGGGTGTTTCTCTAAATTTCTGCCTTTTGTCGATGACTCAAATGATTATATCTGCAGTGTAGTGCGCAGGGACATAACGTAAGTAGATCATTGACTGTAGCTAACAATTTCGAGGCTTAAGAGTACTGTGGCACATAAATGTCTACCTGAAGAGCCTTTTTTGTGAGTCCGACTATCGACAAGAATCATGGCAGTATTCCAAATTTAAAAATGCTAAATTTCACAATCTCGATATGAAAAGGTCAGGTAGAAACGCAGCTTTTGTTGTTTCGCGTATAAACATGAACGCACCTACGGCACTCTGAGTTCTAGAAAGCAGACAGACTACTGCTAACTCTTAAAAAGTGCAGGAAGGGGAAGGCGTGGATGTGGTGCAAGCTCAAACAAGACCGCCAACACAGCAGGCAATATGACAGCCGCACCTGCCAGGAGCGACAACAGCTGATGCGATCATTATAGGACATCGAGTGGGTGAAGTGTGAATCAACAGGGCGCAGGTGACTGCATGAAGCTGCAAAGTTTAACAACAAAACCTCTGTATTGAATAACATGCCGAAATACCTGTCTTTAAAATAAAGTAGCACTTACTGAGGTAGTATCGGCGTAAACGTTGGTAGCGACGGCATTTAAAGATTGGGAAGCGTAGTTCATGGAGTCTGTTCTAAGAGCAGGGACAGTGCTGTCATCAGACTCGCGTCCCTCGAATCACCGGAAAGAATGAGAGGGGGGAGTCAGCATGTTTAATGCTGCATGCAACATGACTGTACTCACTAACCACTACAGTGCTGCGCGTTCTAAGAACTGTGCGATGTGTAACCGTACTGGTGAGTGACTGCAAAGATGGAAATGTCTGTTCAGACGTGAAGCTCAAGGCTAAGTACTTTCAAGGCTTTGATGCCAAAATCGGGGTTAACAAAACATTTACTTTCTACATTTAAGTAGGGCATGCTTTCGTTGGGCGAATACGTCATAATTTTAATTTAACAGATTGGACGTCACTCAAGCCAACTGTAGCGTCACCCACTTCGGATGAAATCTAAAGAGCAATTTCGCTATATCCTTCATGTGAAGGATTGGAGAACGATTAATTGTTTCCTTATTTTTAATAGTTTCAAGGCTTGGGCTTGTGCTAAAATGGCAACGCTCTAAGAAAAAGGGGTTCCTTTTAGCTCATTTAGCAGCGTGAATACAAAACAAAGCAGGTTGTCAGTAGGACCCAAAAGATTACAAAAAAGTGTTAATAAATATTATGGCATAAAGCAATTGACGAAAAGTTTTGTGTGCATTTGACGAATTATGCATAACTGATACGGCATGATTAGACAAATTGGTAGTCTGAAAGCAGCAATATTACCGCTTGGCGAGAACGATATGCATGCAGAACGCAAATGAGCGACCACAATGAATAAACCGGTGGTCAAGTGTATGGACGGTTAGGAGAGTAGCAAATGACAACCCATTAGGAGCGTAATATAAGCATCGTTAAAAATAAAAGTGGGTCCTGGAAAATGTTTTTCAGGATGTAGTCAATTCATTCAGATTGTCAAAACATAAGCAAGTTGGGGAGAACCGCAGCCAATGCAATAACCCATTATGGTAAAGATGATACAAGGTTATGTAATGCTTAAATTAAACAATCAATTCCTTACGCAAGATGGTGTAAAGGATGCCTCGGGGTGGGAAACGCTAGACGGTGCCTGCGAATACTCAGGCTCCTTTTTGATATCTGACAACAGGATGTTAGTGGACTTTTTGCTTTTGATAACATCCCATGAGCTCATCTACATGAAATTCGGAAAGTATTAAGCGACAAGAAAGACCAATATTTGAACAATCCGAAAAGGCAAACGCACGTTAATATATCACTTGAGCACACTTTTCCTATAAGCGCGCTCTGCTCAGTTAATTCAAAGCGCAGTTTATTGCGGAACGAATCTTTCCCAATATCCAGGCTTCAATCTTTAATCTGTTTTTTAAGTAGCTTTTTTTAAATGTCGATGCATTACTGACTGTGCAACACACACCATTGTTAATACAAACCTAGAATACAAAATGTGTTAATGCTATCCGCATCAGTTATTTAAAAAAATCTTAAATCATTAAGTTCAGTAATGCGTTTGTTATCGTTTCTACAAATTTTTATAAGGCAAGGTATTTTGAGCATTAACACTGGCTGTTAAATTCTGTAAATTTTGTGGACAACGCAATTGTGCGTACGGGACTGCTTCGAAATAACCTTTGGAAGCCAAATATGAGTTATGACTAGCAAATGCTACGAATGCTTGGAGTCACTCTGAATCTCTTGGTTGAAACAGTTGAAGCAGAACACGTCATCGTTGGGTAAAAGTTCATATTTCTTTTCGCATATATTCCTTTTCGATTTTTGAACGTAGGTACTGTCGTGCATATTCTCTAAAGTCGAAGCTAGTCATAACAATGAGCCGAATATTGCACTGCTAAAGTACAGAGGGGCTGAGGTCTTGTTGACATTACCCAAGAGCTTTGCTGCCCTAATGGAAGTCGAACGGCATGGCACAGAAGCCAGCCAACTCGGCAAGGATCATATGGCTACCTAAGGGATCAAAATCAGCAGTCAGGGCAAACAACGCGCTACAGCTATCCTGCTGAACACGGGCCTGGGGCATTTGTAAAAGGTTGATGTTTTTATCAACCATACTAAAACCTCCTGCCTCAATCCTCCTTGTCCCGCCTGCGATTCCGCAAAAATGCCGTTTCAAGGGCCTGCGTCGCGTCTAGTCTAGACAGCATTAAAAGTACAACTGAAACATGCTGTATGAGGTATTTAATGACGCCAAATTCGTGATATTCGGTGTTTGTGGTAAACTAATCGGGTTTGGAGTTGTGGAAAATGAGTTCAGATGTTGTTCGGTTCGGTCTTAGGCGGCGGTGTCCTCGGCTCCTCATCCATCTCTGTCGCCGCCTCGGCAACCTACAAGAGTTGAGTAAAACAACTTGTTTACACCCTCATCTAATGGTTAACAGAACCGCGTGCTTGTTTCAATCACTTATCAGTCGTCGTGGAGTTTGGTCATTGCCTAGAGGGCATGGAACTCCACTCTTGTCGTCTGTGTCAACAGTTCACGGCCTCCGGAAGGACTTGGATGCCCCATCAGACACTTGCTCCCTCAAATCAACATGTTTATACATCACTTGCCACTAACTCATCCTAATCAGAAGGAAAATATAGTAAAAAAAGGCTAACTTTTAGTTGATTACTAGATCCTAACCACATTTTAAATTCCTTTAGAATGCACTTGAGCCCCAAGTTAGCCGTTAACTTATCCCGCCTTTTTTCAAATGCAATTTCTGTCGTACTTTTCTATCCTTTTGTCCTTGAAAAGGTGAGGGTGGCAAAATTGTGGACATTTCCTTACCGCACTCTCAAGGAGTCGTCGGATGGTCCGAGGCGACGCGTCGATGGAGGCGAGGTGTGCGAGTGCGGCATCAGTGACGACAACCGAGTTGAGAGGCGTTGGTGGCTCCTCAGTCCTCACTGGCTGTGGACTCGAGGGCTCCGAAAATCTACTCAATCCACCGACGCCCACCTCATCGCCTCCGTAGCTCCCCGACACACCCGGTTTAACGTGTCGCTGAATGGCCATCGCCTTGGTGCTGCCCTTCTCGTGCTCTTCTTAAATAGTGTAGTAGAAATGATAATCGCTTTATTGCATTCCCCACCAAGCTTAAGCATATGTGGGGCCTTTTTATACGTAAATATCTTAATGTGATGATGGACACCGCATTTAAAGTAGCCTTTAAATACCTTCAGGGAGAACAAGGACGGTGCTAAAAATTGCATTGAGTCGCATTAAATTCTCCCCATTGACCAAATTTGACGTCAGAAAGAGCAATCACCCATTTTAGATGGAACGAAAGATGTGCTACAGTCAAGGCTGCTTCTGGCTCCCACACACCCGAGATGGTGTGAAGCCTTTAATAAGTAAAATGGAAGAAGAATTGTGAGGGAATTTAGTGCCCCCCGCCACCTACCTTTAATCCCGTGGCGCTCTAAGGCTTCGAATGAAGTCATTGCAGAAGGACATTCAATGTGGAAGAGAGAGAGAGCTACAGAAAAAAAGAGAAAAAAATAATGCATTGAATGTAGGTTCTAGCACTTGTAATGACTTGCATAAAATGGAGACACCACACAATCGACATCGAAGCAGATAGCAAGAGTGTAGCACTTTGTTTGTCCGGACTGCCGGCTTCGGTTTCGGTCAATGGAGGTGGCTATGCTGCCCTAGCCGGGTTGGTTGGCCTCCGCGCCATGCTAGCAGCCCCAATCCCTCCGTCTGTTGAATATACATTATTCTGCCCTAGTATTATGACTCCTCTTGCCTTTAGAGAAGTCTCAGGACACTACAAACAGAGCGTTGTCTATAAATAAAGCTTTAACTACACTAATTCATGCCATATTGGACTCATCGGTGGTAAAAATGGCAATGAAAAGTGTCAAATGGTGACACACTGATCAGCAGACGGCTAGTAGTGCCCTTCCATCCCAAATACGCCCCACCACAACTGTGTCGCAAGCTTCTTTGTCCAGGAAAGCACCGACCGTAGCCACCAGCTAGTTGAAAGTGATAATATTAGCCTTCTACTTTGTTCCCATCAGGGCGCTGCAGCTTGAATGGACAGTATCACTGCGACACAATCGTGTAAACACACACACACACACACACACACCGATCTAGTAAACATATGGTCGAGACCCTGGACCCACCCAACAGATGCTCGAAGAACATCAAGGCTAACTTTAATGTTCATAAGGCGTGTTAACTCCATATTTACACTGCTTTAAGTTCTCATTTTTTTAAAGCAATCAGCATTCTCGTCTTCTGAAGACGGGGTAGTGATATGCATCAACGAAGCGTTTGCCAGTATAGCGAGTCGCTTTAACCCATTCACTGCTAGCCCCACTTTGGTCGTACTGAGCCGGATCGCAAGGCGAGTGGGTGAATTTGAAACCCGCCGGATAAAAAATGCGGTTAGTTGCTCCCCTTTTTTGTGGTTGTTAAAACCTCTTTGTTTTGAATTTGGCTGTGAATGAAGCATGTGGGCGCGGAGGTTCAGGTGTTAACTTGAAAACTTTATGCACACTTCAGCACATTGACATTAAAAATCAAACGTTGATCACAATGAAAGGTTACTTCTCTGCTGTCAGATGAAAAAGAATTGAAGAACACTTAATCAGGTATGAAAATACTGCATTCACCATCGACATTAGTAAATGACATCATTTTTACGTTTAAAGAAGGGCTTCATTTAAGCTGAAACTTGGATCTCAACCCTTGTCGGGTTAATGTGGCAGTGAGTATTAAGCCAAAAGTACTGAAAGTTGCACTAAACAAAAGGCTGCGTAACTCCATCGCTCAACGGGTCGCCAACCGACCATTGGTCGGTGTCTGACCCGCCGACCCTCACGTCTAGCAGTCTTTGGTTCACTCAAAATGCAGGCTATCGAATTTATATGCATAAGTAAGTATTTGTAACGAATAAAGACTAGTTTGCCTACAAATAGCGCCGTGTCAGTCATTTCTAGCAAACATCAAGCCCCACTACCGTCGCATTAGTGTGCTGGGAGAGGAAGAGGCGATGGGCAAAGCAATTAGGCTCCCAAAAAAGAATCTAAAAAAGAAATGTGTTTAAACTCACGCTCACCCAGCGCAAACCTTGATAAAAAGGACTGGCGGTGTGACTTCGGTTAAGGCTATGACTGGCATTGGTCACTGACGTGAACCAATGAGCCTTCAGTTGGCCACATTTAATAGTTCGAATAAAATCCGAACAATTGTAGGTGGGTGTCATTTCATGCCATGATTGTGCTGTCAAAATTTGAGGTGGCTCAAAAACCGGTTGATCACATGTGGAATTTGATTAAGCGACGACGTAGCCAAGCCAGCCTCAACCCCCCCCCCCCGGGTCGCATGTCTTGACCTCCCCGATGGGGTCAGGGTGCTAATGTTTACCCTGTCCAGTAGCCACCAGTCCCTCTGTGTGCTACACATCATTAAACCAGTCTTCTACTTTGAAATCAAACAGAACGCTTGGAGAGGAGGCTAAAACGCCATGTAGCATTACGAATCTTGATCTGCTCACAGAAATTTTGTTCCTTAACTGCGAAGTTAAAGAACGATTAATGGATGTTTGATGCAGACTTAAAAACTGCCTCCTAGATTTTGCTAAAGAATAGACGATGGGATAAAGCAGTGCGTCCGTTATTAGGAAATTTGGCAATATGCAAACTTGTGAATGTCACGCAAATTTGGTGGAACACCGCGCGAATCTAAATCCGAAATGTGTGTGAATGAAAAAAACCATTGGTATGCAAATAAGTAAATTAAGGTTGGAAATTTTAGCAGCCCAGAAATACTCCTTGTCCTGAATAATTTTATCCAGTAATTCAAAGATCGAAGCTTATTTAAGCACGAGGTTCGTCATCTCAAATTAACCGTGATACATGTCGCGCTTTCTGGCTGGGCACCCGAATTCGCTCAATCGTTGTTGAAAACCACATCGACATTATCAACGATTTCTCTCTTCAAACTTCCCTAAGTTAACCCAACAGTCATTCAAGTCGTTGCGAGGCTGGGCAAGTAGCAAAGGGGGAAGAAAAAATTAACCAAGTTCCTGATGTACATACGAAGGGTTTCGCGAACTATTGAGATAGTTCTTCAAACTAATGTCGATAACTCGGTTACTGACACCGGCTGTAGCGCTCACTCCACTTTAAAACCTGCGGCAAAGTTGGGCAGTTTACATTGGACGCCATTTCAGGTCATTAAATATTTTATAGTTCTAATAAAGTCCTCCTTGACTATATAAGGTAGTTTGACATGATGTAACTTCTTCCGATAAAACTAGGTTTTAATGCCTTAGTTTATACGACTTAAATTTGAGCTGTCAAATAAAAATTTCACAAGTGTAAAACATTACTTCAGCGTTTATTTTACAATTAAAGATTGCGGAGTCTCGACGTAGCAAAAGTGTACTAAAGGCGAAAATAAGCTAAAATGTGTTAATTCCCCTCCCCATTGCCTGACTTGTTTGAGTGGTTTGAAGTGCTTACCTTGCTGATAATTTGCCTTCAAATTCTACGTTGACTTATTTAAAAGAAGGCACGGTAACTCAGCCTTTGTTTTTGCATCCATTCAAAGTAGAGATTCCTCAGCTTCCCATCATCTCTAAGGTCAGACCGCGGTCCTGAGGCAAGGCCATTCGGCTGGATCCACGGTCGCAAGACATTGCCATTCCTTAATGCAGCTTCTAAGGGAAATCCGAGGTAGTAATCTGGTAGGTTTGGAAATCAACTCCCCGCATTCGTTCCATTGAGACGAGTGGACTGACTGCTGTGGTGTGCCGAGACTTACCTAAAGACGAAAGAATACGTTATTTACAATTAGAATACGCGTTGTTAACGGGCTTAACGACTGTCATCATTGCTTAACAATTGCACAGCAACGGAGCATACAAGTGATCCGTTACCGTAACCAAGGCTTAAACTAGCGGCTAAGGTCTTACATAGCCCCTCACCTCTTTTGAGCGTCATCTCCGACGATCCCCGACCACAACGTAATCAGCGCTGTTATAAGACCATCCATAAGCCAACTGTGCCAGTCATCAAATTCCCATGCAAATGGGACTATCCTTGACTAAAACAGCACTAGTCCCTCAGGCAATTCCACTGGACCTGGAACTTCACCCAGCGTGGAAACTGCATTGTGTGGCTGAGAGAACTCACTGGCCATCATGAATGTCCATTGATAATCGTAGAAACATTGACTTAGAAGCAGTCGCATAAAAAACACGAAATAAAAATTATTCCCTTTTAATCTGTCTCCACATTAGTGCCGTCCAGGGGTATCTATCTGGATTTCAACCAATTGGCAGAGAAGTGGATGAGGTTTAGCGAGTTTACTTGATTGTTGTATTCATGCGGATACGGTGAACAGGTCCGTAGCAAATTCTTAAATGATTCACGACCACGGTTACTATAGCTTTGGTTGATAAAGCCTCTCTTCAGAATGTAGGATAGGAGTATTTTCCTAAGGCAAACGTGATTACTAGCCTTTCTGTTAGAGGCCCATAGCACATAAACTTTACCCAAACCACTGAGGTCTACCTTTGGTGTCCCTCGAAGGCAAAAGAAGGCAGCATGCTAGGGTAGAATCTATATATTCAATGGGCAGAGGGAAATAGGCTGATGGCATGGCCCGGAGGCCAGCCTACACAGCTAAGGCGATACGGCCACCTCTGTGACCCTGACCGAAACCAATAGGTCAAACAAATCGAGTACTACTGTAGCGTCCCGAGGCTTCCTCGAAGGCAACAGAAGGCAGAATGCTAAGGTAGAATATATATATTCACCGGACAGGGGGAGATAGGCTGCTGGCATGGCTCAGAGGCCAGCCTACGCAACTAGGGCAATACGGCCACCTCTGCGACCTTGACAGAAACCGGCAGTTCTAACAAACAAAGTACTACAACTACACTACCGCTTAGCATCGAAAATCAGATTAGGCATACTTTAAGACTAATTTTGATTGCCACTACAGCACCGCACTGAGACTTGTCTGAAGACGAAAAAGGGCAAGCTACTGGAGCAGAAAACATACATTTAACTTGCACTATGGTATGAGAGTGCTGGCATTCCTTAGAGACTGGCTCACCTTGCGAAGGCACTAGGGTATCCTAGAGTGATCGCTTTAATAAAACCAAGGATTAAACAGTCAATGTGATGCAATAGTAAGAAGATAGTGTAGCCATCGGGCTTATGCGTTCTTAGAGAACCGTTCTCTTTGTGGTTGGTATATGTCCGTTTTATCACGAGATTAGTGTTTTTCTAACGCTTCTCGCCCAAAAAATGCCTGTTGGAGCAAACCTAAACTCACTCTGGCATCAAAGTTGATTTAATGCTGAGAGTAGCCAAAAGTGCATCCTCGCAAAAAGTTGCGCAAAATCATCATGAAAGCTGTAGGTTATATTTTGAATTGCAGCTACTGCACAAACTATAGTGTTTTTCTTACAATTTTACGAAGATATTTTACAGACTACTGCAACTAATAATTTGTCCATACACCGAGCTGAAAATTTTTCGCACACAATAATATTTTAATGAAAGGTATCTTCTACGATGCCAATCTTGGTGGCCACAAATTTTCACCATCGCTTGTTTTAATTTGTTTATTTAAGGTAATGGATATATGAGAGTTATCACTGGCATTTACAAGCTCGCTCCCGTTGTGTTACGTGAGGTGTCGTTGTCGGATTAGGAATGGGCAAATCAGTAAGTTTTGCTAAGCTTAGTCAGAATACTATTAGTTTTGATTTAATTTTTACAAAAAACCGTCTTTTTAAGCGTGGTGACAAGTACCGTGATGCCACGGATGGCAAGAAGGACGCAAAGAAAGATCTTAATGAGCTCAAGCAGGAGCTTGCAATGGACGAGCACCAAATTTCCTTGGACGAACTCTATGCTCGTCTTGGGACCAATCCTGATACTGGTCTTACCAGTGAACAGGCAAAGTAAACCAGACTATTTACATCATAAGCGGCTCTTAGGACACGCTTAGATCGAGATGGACCCAACGCACTTACCCCTCCCAAGACAACTCCAGAATGGGTTAAGTTTTGCAAGAATATGTTCGGTGGCTTTTCATTGCTTCTGTGGATCGGTGCCGTTCTCTGTTTCATCGCTCATGGTATTCTTGCTGGCGTACAGGAGAACCCTACTAACGATAACGTACGCTAGCTTCTTCTCAATTTTCGCTTTTAATTTAAACCTCTTAAGAGACTTCGAGTGTGGTCTGAGGAAGAGCTGTACTTGAACTAGTGATGTCCTTTCTCTCATAGTTGTACCTCGGTATCGTCCTGGCCGCTGTCGTCATTATTACGGGCTGTTTCTCGTACTACCAAGAGTCTAAGTCATCGAAGATCATGGAATCGTTTGCTAAGCTTGTCCCTCAAGTGAGTGCACGTCGGTACTTTCGTAGAATGATTCGCTTATGCATTTTTTAGTAACCATGGTTTAAATTTAATGGCTACGATTTCTTTCAGTACGCCGTTGTAATTCGTGGAGGTCAGAGAATCGACGCACCTGCTGAAGCTCTGGTCGTTGGTGACATCATTGATGTTAAATTCGGTGACCGTGTTCCCGCCGACATTCGTGTCATCAAAGCCAGCTCTTTCAAGGTGAACATGTTTTTTTTTCATTTTATCTAAGCAGTGTTTTGCGTATCAGCTAATGCACTTTTTTGTGAGACTGAAGTCTCGTAGGATGACTAGCCTCTGAATACTGTGCTAAATTTTATCTCTGTATAATGCAGCTGAAGGCAATAATGTACATCTTGCTAACTTTCCTTTTTGTGATACGTGATCTCCTAATACGTGTTTGTATGCGTGCGTACGTATTTTGTAAACAATGGCCTCCTTAGGTGTTTGATGCGACACATGAATTCCCCATGCTAACAACAAACCTCTTCGCTTCCGGTCACTAGGCGAACGTGTGTTTGTTTATGCAAAACCCTCGACGCCTCTCAATTACACATTCCACATGCGCTTGCTTGCCTGGTTCAAAATAACACGTTCGTCGCCGAAACGATTATTTTCGACCTAGGGAACATTAATGAAGCTTCTTTTTGATTGACTTAAACCTGTGTTTGTTGGTCCTTTTTTGTTCAACTGTGAATGTCTGTGTCCCATGTGGTCCTTCGTCAGCGACTGGCCGACTAAATTATGTATGACCCAAGCTTGATGTTGCTTGCGATTATTTAGTCATCTCTACTGTCAAGATGCTATTTTTTGTTCTCTGCTTCTAGTCTGGTACGGCTTAAGCATATTTTACTGGTGTGATGTGGGTGTCGGGAACACTGACCCCAAATTTACGACTCCTTGAACATGCGTGCACTGCGCACATGCATAAGTACGCGCGTTTGTGCGTCTGTTTTTCAGTGTAGCGAAAGTCTCCTCCCCTACCGTCGCTTTTTCTGACGTAGGTTGACAACTCTGCACTGACAGGAGAGTCGGAGCCGCAAACTCGCACGCCAGAGTACACTAATGAGAATCCGCTAGAGACAAAGAATCTCGCCTTCTTCTCTACTAATGCCGTGGAGGGCACGTGCCGCGGTGTAGTCGTAGCCACCGGTGACCGAACTGTCATGGGTCGCATTGCTAATCTCGCCTCGGGTCTCGAGATGGGCGCCACTCCAATTGCGCGCGAGATCGCTCACTTCATTCACATTATCACTGGTGTGGCTGTTTTCCTCGGCGTCACTTTCTTCATCATCGCCTTTATCCTCGGCTACTACTGGCTTGATGCAGTCATCTTCCTTATCGGTATCATCGTGGCCAACGTGCCGGAGGGTCTCTTAGCTACTGTCACCGTCTGTCTCACTCTCACGGCCAAGCGCATGGCGAGCAAGAACTGTCTGGTGAAGAACCTCGAGGCTGTCGAGACTCTTGGCTCCACTTCCACCATCTGTTCGGATAAGACCGGTACTCTCACCCAAAACCGTATGACTGTCGCCCACTTGTGGTTTGACAACAAGATCTTTGAGGCTGACACCTCCGACGACCAATCCAGTAAGCTCATCCTCTACTCCCTCGTGTGCTACTTTGTATCCCATAAATCTCTTCCCCTTGTTGAGCCGTAGTAGTAGACTGAGTGGGATTCTCTGGCGTCTGTGTGGTCTAAACACGGATATGTGTTGTTTCTACTCAGCTGCTAATTATAGTCGGGAATCTTCTACGTGGATGGCCCTCTCGCGTATCGCCATGCTATGTAACCGTGCGGAGTTCAAACCAGGGGAGGAAAACAAGCCTGTGCTCAAGCGTGAGTGTAACGGTGACGCCTCAGAGTCAGCTCTGCTTAAGTGTGTCGAACTGTCAATTGGTGGAGTGACGAAGTACCGTGCGGACAACCCTAAAGTGGCAGAAATTCCCTTCAACTCAACCAATAAGTATCAGGTGAGTGTGCATCAGACCAACGATGGGGATGAACGCTACCTCGTGGTGATGAAGGGTGCGCCCGAGCGCATCCTTGATCGCTGTTCCACCGTCCTGATGGAGGGTCAGGAGCTGCACATGGACGATCAGTGGCGTGAGAACTTTAACAACGCTTACCTCGAACTCGGTGGCATTGGGGAGCGTGTTCTTGGCTTTTGCGACCTTCGTCTCCCTGCTGACAAGTTCCCTCGGTATGTGGTACATCACCCTCTATTTACTTGTGTCCTGCTTTATGTATCCTCATTCAACACCTGTTTCTCCTCTTTCAGTGGCTTTAAGTTCGACGTAGATGAGCAGAACTTCCCTATCGAAGGAATGCGTTTTGTGGGTCTCATGTCAATGATTGATCCACCTCGTGCTGCTGTGCCCGACGCTGTCTCCAAGTGCCGCTCTGCCGGTATCAAGGTGGTTATGGTGACGGGCGACCACCCCATCACCGCTAAGGCTATTGCCAAGGGTGTAGGCATCATCTCTGACGGGAATAAGACTGTGGAAGACATTGCGGCGGAACGTGGGGTCCCCGTGAGCCAAGTGAACCCCCGTGAGGCCAGCGCCTGCGTCGTTCACGGTTCCGATCTGCGTGATATGACACCCGCTCAAATCGATGAGATCCTCGAGAACCACTCTGAGATTGTCTTCGCTCGTACCTCACCACAGCAGAAACTAATCATTGTTGAGGGCTTCCAGCGCATGGGTGCCATTGTTGCTGTCACTGGGGATGGTGTCAACGACTCACCGGCCTTGAAGAAGGCTGACATCGGTGTTGCCATGGGTATCACGGGTAGCGATGTGAGTAAGCAGGCAGCTGATATGATCCTCCTTGACGACAACTTTGCCTCCATCGTCACGGGTGTAGAGGAGGGGCGTATAATCTTCGATAACTTGAAGAAATCCATCGCTTATACCCTCACCTCCAACATCCCTGAGATCACGCCCTTCCTAATCTTCATTCTGGCCGATGTGCCTCTGCCCCTGGGCACCATCACAATTCTGTGCATCGATTTGGGCACGGACATGGTGCCAGCCATTTCACTGGCCTACGAGGAGGCCGAAAGCGACATCATGAAGCGCATGCCTCGCGATCCCTTCCGCGACAAGTTGGTGAACGAACGTCTCATCTCCATGGCCTACGGTCAGATTGGCATGATTCAGGCCTCGGGCGGTTTCTTCGTTTACTTCGTCATCATGGCAGAAAACGGTTTCTGGCCAAGCCGCCTACTTGGTCTGCGCAAACAGTGGGACTCCCCGGCGATCAATGATGTCGCCGATTCCTACGGCCAGGAGTGGACTTACACGCAACGCAAGCGTCTCGAGTACACCTGTCACACTGCCTTTTTCGCCTCCATCGTCATTGTCCAGTGGACAGATTTGCTCATCTGCAAGACCCGAAAGAACTCTATCTACCAGCAGGGCATGTGGAACCACCACCTCACGTTTGGTCTTTTCTTCGAGACCACACTGGCCATCTTTCTCTCTTACTGTCCGGGTCTTGAGCACGGTCTGAGAATGATGCCTCTTCGGTGAGTCTTTGCGCTTCCTCTCCCCCCCCCCCCCCCCACTCGTATCACTCCTCCTAATCGCTTTCTTCGTTTTCAGATGGACATGGTGGCTGCCAGCTCTGCCCTTCAGTGTGTCAATTTTCATTTTCGATGAGGTGCGAAAGAAGCTCCTTCGAACCCTCCCTCCGGGTAATTGGGTGGAACGAGAGACGTACTACTAGTAGCTGCCTGCGATCGATGATAAACAAAATCACAACTCCCACTTCCGCCCCGCCCCCTCCTCTTCCCCTCCTTCCCCTGTCCCTGCTCTCTTACCGCCACCGTCCTTAGTGTCCTCACTCCCTCTCCAAGCCAACTATTACTATCGTTATGTAGCCTTCACAAATTTGTACACAACTGAGCCCCACCTTCCTATCTGCCTGTTAGTCTGTCAGTCTGTGCGTGTGTGTGTGTGTGTGTGTGTGCTCCAAAGCTTGAGTGCTTGTAGCGTTGATCTTGGCGACAAAGGTAGCGCTTCACAAGCACAAATAGAAATGTTCCTTGCCTTTAGGGACGTTTGCATTTTTGTAAGGCGATTCTGGGGTCACATTCCGTCACTCACTCCCACACACACCTTCACACAGGTGTGTTTGTGTGCGCATGTGATTCTCTGCACTCCATTTCGACTCCTCCTGATACGATTCTCCTATTCCTCCTCCATTCTGATTTTGCTTTAGTGTCTTCAGAATAATTTCAACCTGTTGCCTTAAATGTACTTGCCCAGACGTTTGTTGGTCGATTGTTTTGCGGTGACGACCGCAGGTAGCAGCATCGGTGGGTAAGTGGGTGGGTGGGTGGCTGACTGGCCGCATCTGCACCTCTTCTATCACTTTCCATGCTGCTATTCGTTTTCTGTTCTTTCTTTCCACTCTTCTCTCCCCTCCCCCCCCCCTCCTCCTCCTCCTCTCCCATTTCATCCACTACAAACGCTCAGAAAAGTGGTAGAATAAATTCTGTTTTATGAACACGCTGCTTCATACTCGGGGCATTATGGCTTGGGCTCTGAACTCTGGAGTGGCATGTCCACGTCCATTGGTGGCGATTGGCTCGATGGGGCAAAAGGGGAACGGTAGTCGGGAGTGAAATTTGGCTTGTTGGGGGGGATACCCGTAGCACTGGGGAAGATTACGGAGTTTACTCTTCAGAGCCTCCAATAAGTACAACTTCTTGGCCGCTCTTTCTGACGCAACTGACGGTGAATAATTCACTCATAAAATGACGCTTTTTTATTGGTCAATTTAACACCAAACGCTCATTCCAGGGCTGGAGTAACATTAATTCATGTCCAAGTTATTTCAAGCGATTTGTGCTGGGTGTGGGCTTTGATTATTCCGAGAAGGGTGTAGAAAACGTCTCATTTTCAATGTCAACTCCCAATTGACAATTGACTAAACCCTACACCAGCCTCTGCTTCTCTCAGCCTTCTGTAACAGCGTGGCTGGCGAGTTGAAACGTTCGATGCAGGGTAAATGTTCACACTTTGACTTTCCACCTACTTTCTTCATGTTACAATGCTAATAAACTTTTTTTTGTCATAATCCCTGTAAAATCACGCTTGGCGGTATCACAAACGTGCAAATCGTCATGATGTCGGACGTGACTGGTAAACGCGTGTTGTTGTGTTGTGTGAAAAGCCAAGTGTGTGTGTGTGTGTGTGTGTGTTCAACGTCGCACCTCGAAATTGTGCTAGAAATGGAGCAAGGTACAGTCCATCGTCTAACAGCGACTGTGGGGTGTGTAGAATCGAAATTGATTGCGTCAGAGACTGTCAAGCAGACTCCTCCCAGTATGCCAACTTTTGAAGTGACCTCTATACACCACCGCCACCTTCCACACACACACAACAATAACGACGACGCCGACAACTCCTCAACCTGAGTCTCAGCTCTAGGGCATAGTTGGTGCAAGTGTTCCAACACAAGACGATGGAGAATTCAAACATTTTATTTGTTTGTTATTACACAAACAGCAGCACAAGCCCCAACGACGACGTCGACGAGCCTAGGCTGCCAAATATTATCGTTGGTATTGCGCAGCTCTATTGTAGCAAAGTTAGGGAGGGACGCAACACAGGATAGGCCTAAAAACTCACTCCAGAAAATAGCGATTAGCATAAAAAGGAAGGTGGAGTACCACAGCATCGTGTAACATCGCAGTTGAAGTCAATTTAATCATTCTTGGCGCCTCTTGAGATGGCGATGGGACAGTGATTACGGATGTTGGTGTACCACTGGCGCCTCGGCGTGATGCCATCCTGTCAGCAGATACTACAATTTCCGCTCTAGCCAGTACTTTACACAATTTACTGTCTCCACTTCACACTGTGCCTCCCTTTTTTTTCGCCAGAGACTTTTAAGGTAACCGGTATTTTCCAATGAATACGACGCCCTTTTTAATTTAGTCTGTGAAGCACCAGGACTCGCTTTTCAATCTGTGCGACTTCCTGTCCTCCAACATGCGCACAATCTTCTCGCCTTTTATTTGACAAGTTTTTTGTGGAAGTTGGAGTCATCCAAATAGGGCACACTTGGGAGGCAGCGATGGGGAGGAACGGACGTCTGCTGCCCAGTTGCAGATGTTCATCGTCTTCAACAAGTTCATAAAATGCTCATATGTCTCACGCTTATTCCCTATGCCAAAAGGGCAAAACGGCTCGCCCTCCCCTCTAACCCCCCCCTTCTTCCCTCCCCCTTTCCTCCCCTTCCCCCCTCCGCATTTCCTCCCCCCCTCTCCCTCGGAATGGGAATGACTTTGACTGCGGTTTCTGAGGCTCTAAAACCATCGTTATGTGATCAATCCGGCAAACGTGGAACAAAAATGAAAACAAAAACTAATTTGCGCAACACTTTGGAAGGGACGATGGGGAAGAACGAGCGTGTGTCGCCCAGTTACTGGCTACTTATCAAATGTTCATCGGCTTCAACGAATTTATAAAATGCTTATATGTCTCGTGCTTATTCTTTATGCTAAAAGGACAAAACGGCTCGCCCTCCCCTCCCCCCTTCTTCCCCCTCCTTCCTCCCTCTCCCGTCCCCCCTCCACCCCCGGGATTGGGGGTGCTTTTACCTGCGGTTTCTAAGGCTTTAAAACCTTCATTATGTGACCAATCCGGCAAATATGTAACAAAAATGAAGGAAATAATTCAAGGAACACTTTCTTAGCCTTGGTTAAAATTATTTAAATGAAAAGTTCTGCTAAGTGATCCCTATTTTGCCTAATGTAGCCAGACCGTGCCTGAATGAAAAATAAAAGGGCGTGATCGTTGGTTGGCTTAATTGTTTATAATATAATCGTATTCAAGGCCTCAAACTCACACAGGCGAGTGGAGGGAGGCTGCTGTGTCGGTAATTTCGTGTTGCTAGTAGGTGGGTCACATGCCTCATTTGAGGTGGGGCAGAGGCACTGGCGATGGAATAGAAATTTCACGCATAATCCACATGCCTTGATGCGACGCCCATCTGCCAGCAGGGTCTCAAAGACGATCATTTGCGCATAAATCTGTGGTTGCTCTTGGAAACAGTCAAGAGGCGGAAGAGCATCTACCTCACCACGAGGCCCCGCTCGACGTCCTCATCGTCTTGTGGAGGGAGCAGAGAGTGAAAAGAAAACGATTATCCAAGATGTTGAATATGTAGCCTTGCTCTAGGCTGTCCTAAATTGGTTCAACAGTGTTTGTTTGTGCATTGCAAATGGATAAAATCTGCGTCTCTGATTGTGCAGAGCTTTTTCAGAATGTGAGAGAATGTCGGAACAAAGTCTATCGCCTTGCAGAGAGGCACATTGAGGTTTTTGGTGCCCTTGACCGCCTTTGAACTCAGCGCTTTGAGCTTGTAGTGAAAAAGGAAAGCAATTATCGCATTACTTCCACCATCTGACTCTGCGTGTCTTGCCAGGACTCAAAGAAAAAGTGGACTCCATAGCAATGGAAGCGTGAATTTGGTGAGGTTAGGACGCATTTTTCACTTTGCCCTGCGCTCACCTCCCATTGGTCTCTATTTACGCCTTATAGGGAGGCTATTTTTAGCTCACCATCCCCTGTGCCCTGGCTGAAATGCCTAAGAAGTTGGTTTTGTCCTCCCTTCTCTTCCAGCCAAGTTTTCCCCATTGTCGAGAGTGCCCCTTTCTAATTGTGCATTTAATATTTTAACACCTCCAACTACACTAGTTGCGACTTGGTCTAACTAGACTTGAAAAAAAAAAGCACATTCCGAACCACTTGTGCTAAAACAAAAACCAAGGCAAAGGAATGATGGTCTAAGCATGTGCATGCATTTTTAACTTTCCTCCAGCTGCCCACAGAAGACACTTTCTTTTTAGAGCCATTTTTATCCGAAAAGTGGGAGAAACTAAGGCACTGTTCTCGCACCAAGCAACCAGCCTATGTGGGGCGCATTGCACTGCAACTAGCTATCGGAAAGCAATGACAAACCAGTGTCACGTATCTGTGACGCTAGTAACTAACGTGTTAGTTACTAAGGCGGGGACAACGGGACATACACACCAATTTACTTCCTATTCCTATGTACGAAATAAAAAGCAGTAGGAATGGTTGGTCACGTAATTTACTCATCAATTTGAAGGAAGAGGGTTGAGGACATGCTTGGTGTAGATTATATTCAAAAATAGAGTGTCAAATCGCTATGCCTTTGACACGTGAAATGGCGTTAAGCTTTGCCTGGCAATACTAATTGTACAAATTACAATTAAGCTTGAGGCGGGCCTACGCTCACACAGGTAAAAAGCGGTGAATACGTGAGAACTGCGTTGTCAAAACGTGACTCTTTGTGGTGTCAGACTAGTCGACATGTCGTGCTGAGTGCTGTTGGTTGCGCACGGACGATCCACTGTGCATGGCACATCACATCGCATGCAAGAGATGAGACGGTGGCGGCTGAAATCCCTCTGCTTAGCACAATTTTCTGCATGAAAAACGACCTTGTGAGAAAGGGTTGGCATAAGGGAATTGGGTAGAAGAAGGTTCTTTTCTTACAAGGCAGCAAAAAATGCGACCTTGTGTCTGTGAGTCTACCATTTGCACTTTAGAAGAAGAGGAGGAGGAGGAGGAGGAGGAGGAGGAGGAGGGAGGAGGAGGAGAGGAGGAGGAGGAGGAGGAGGAGGAGGGAGGAGGAGGAGGAGAGAGGAGAGGAGGAGGAGGAGGAGGAGGAGGAGGAGGAGGGAGGGAGGAGGAGGAGGAGGAGGGAGGAGGAGGAGGAGGAGAGGGGAGGGAGAAGGAGGAGGAGGAGGAGGAGGAGGAGGAGGAGAGGAGAGGAGGAGGAGGAGGAGGAGGAGGAGGAGGAGGAGGGAGGAGGAGGAGGAGGAGGAGGAGGAGGAGGAGGAGGAGGAGGAGGAGGAGGAGGAGGAGGAGGAGGAGGAGGAGGAGGAGGAGGAGAAAAGTTATGCCAAGGCACCGAGGAGCACAAACCTCCTAATTCCAATAAAATCTCAAATAACAGCAGATTTCTCTCGTGAACTTGCAGATTAGATGATTTCCGAACTGTCGGGGGAACATTTATTTACAATGAAACCCTATTTACCTCTCCCACTCAATTGTGCCGCCATTGTAGAGGTTAGAAGTGGCCTCTACAATGCCAAGTCCTGGCAGAGCGTCTGACTGGAGATTTGCCGGGTTGATGCGCTTCTACCGATGATTGCGTGACTAATGTAGCGGAAAATCTGCTCCAGATTTTCCACTGATGACGAAACAAAAGAAAGGGAATTGGCTGGATGCTCACCTTTCGTACTACTTATAAAATTTAGCAAACAGAGAAATTAGTTTTAATCTTATCAAGAAAAAACTTCAAAGGTTGTTAGAACGGATTTAATTAATTATTTTCTTGAACACGTACGTTATGACTTCAAGCATTCCAACAGGACGCCTCGTTCCTCTACCCTTCCATGCCACTAAAAATAACTCTTCTCTTAGTTTTATAAGTGAAAAATCATCTCCACAGCCAATTGGAGATGCAGATCTGCCAATGCTCACTATTAAATCCCAATTTTATGCTAATTTTCAAGCTTGCATTGTAGGATACGCTTCAGTGGAATTCCATATTGTTGAACTACCGAGGTGAAGAGCTTCGGTATCCGCCCAACGAAACTGCTATAAAACTCTCCGTTTGAATAGACTATTTTCTCAGGGAGTAAAAACTACAAAGTTGATTAAAATGACTCGTTTTGGTCTACTAGAAGACCACCATCCTGAACCTGAAATCCACTTCACCCGTCGAGGCGCCGAGTCTACGCATCCGCCTATCGCCTTCAGGAGGGTGATCTACCAAAGCCATTGGGTAATTTTAAGCCCCAAATTAATAAATACAAAGGGTAAAAAGGCATCACTAACACAAATTCCTCTCAATTCTTCAATTATGTGGACAGTGTGTCTGCAATGCAGAAGCACCTCAAGTTAGACTGACCTTACCACGATGCCGTTTTATTTGAGCTTTGCATTTCACTAATGCAATTTGCCACCCTCTTCTCCCTATCTCACTTCTACACACCGTATTTCCATGGCTTGGAGGCACTTGGCTTCTACCCAACCTCTACGGCGCGTGCAAAGGCCAAGGTCATTTGCTGGAGGATCGGGGTGGAGGGGGCGGAGGGGGGCAGGCGGAAAGTTGTCACGACGTTGGCATGTGACTTTGCAGTTCTCCTGCAATGTTTTGTGCCAAGTTCAAATGCAAATTGCATTTTAGTAATTCAAGGCTGTTGGCGCATCTTATGCAAGCATTTTTAACAGGCTCAACACTGCATTGCTGAGGCATTCGCCTTTCGTCATCATCGCGGGTACGTGGATTAGACCTTGATTGCATTCGATTCACATCTACTTGTAATGCAAGAGCGGTAGTTAGTTGTTTGAAAAAAAAATCGGGTGTTTAACACTCACCACTGAGGCCTTGTTCGGTGTGAAGGAAATGCCTGGATTTTTCTACCTTGGAAGATGATTTTTTTTTACTCAGGTAGTTTTAAGTTGGTAGACATGGCATGAGACTTCGAGATCCTCCTCAAACATAGAAATTGAAATCTCACCGAGACAGAATGCGAAACCTCCTAGAATTGTGAACTCTACACACGTGGCTGTCAATCCAAGTCCAAAACAGCTGTCACCGTGACGTCTAAAGCAGACAGTTAGGAGAAGTGACAAAGACATTTCGGTACCATTGGGAGGATGGGACTTTATTTTCAACCCCAATTTAGCCTTTGCAGTGCTTAAAATTATGTGAATTGAAAGACGGCAGATTGTACTGCTGTTGCCAAGTCACAACATCATTGTTGATGGGTTGAAAATGGCTCCATGGAGGAGGCATTAGGTTGGATCGAGCCATCGGAACTGGTCCTTTCTACAGCCTTAGCTCCACAAACCAGGATTTTCTAGGAACAAACTAATGAGAAAACCTACATTTTGGTAAAATTTATTAGTCCGTCGTAGTTTAATGGATGTCAGCTAGAGACTAAGACCAAGGGCACCCAATTTCATTTGATATCCTAGCCCTTCCGCATGCTGATTGTAGACATTTCGCCCTAGTAAGAATATCTTCTTTCGCCTTCAAGACAGTCTCGATGCGTTACACTCCCAGCTGGACTTCTCTTTGATGTTTTAAAAGCCGTTTTTTGGCAGTTTAATAGCACAACCCTAATTGAAAGTACGTCTAATACGCGACCACAATCCTCCTCCTCCTCCTCCTCCTCCTCCTCCTCCTCCTCCTCCTCCTCCTCCTCCTCCTCCTCCTCCTCCTCCTCCTCCTCCTCCTCCTCCTCCTCCTCCTCCTCCTCCTCCTCTCCTCATACCTCCTTCCTCCTCTCCTCCCTCCTCCTCCTCCTCCCTCTTCACTCCTCCTCCAGCCTCCTCCCCTCCTCTCTCTCCTCTCTCCTCTCCTCTCCTCCTCCTCTCCCTCGCTCCTCCTCCCTCCTCCTCCTCCCTCCTCTCCTACTCCTCCTCCTCCTCCTCCTCTCTCCTCCTCCTCCTCCCTCCTCCTCCTCCTCCTCCTCCTCTTCCTCCTCCTCCTCCTCCTCCTCCTCCTCCCCTCCTCTCCTCCTCCTCCTCCTCCTCCTGTCTCCTCCTCCTCCTCCCTCCTCCTCTACCTCGCTCCTCTTCCTCCTCCTCCTTCTCCTCCCTCCTCCTCCTCCTCCTCCTCTCCTCTCGCTCTCTCCTTCCCTCTCCTCCTCCTCCTCCTTCCTCTCCTCCTCCTCCTCCTCCTCTCGTCCTCCTCCTCCTCCTCCTCCTCCTCCTCCTCCTCCTCCTCCTCCTCCTCCTCCTATCTTAGCCAATGGCAACTCCTCTGTCGCGAAATGAGGTCAAGGTCGGCTTTTCAGCAGCCAGTCCCCACGCACTACCCGTTGCCACAACTTTTGCAGTCAATTTTGCTTTTAAGACTGCAAAAAACATTTAATCCCATCTATTTATAGAAAAGACCTTGGGGGTCTTCTCCTGTCATCATTTTTTTGTGGCCTTGAATTGGAAGGTAAGTTTCGATGGGTAGAAACTCGAGTCCAGCGCACGAACTCGTTCATTATTCTACTGTGATTCGAGGCCGAAACATGCGAATTGGGATGCCACGAACACAACTGACGTTGCAAGTGAATTGACAGTCATCGTCAAAGGCGGTAACGGTTAAGGAGAAATGCATGGTCAACGGATTTTAGCTACGGTGTCATTTAAAATCAAAACTCAAGTCACATGGACAAGAAATCTCGAAGGAGGCTTCACACTAGGGTAAATGCAGATTCCACGCTCGACAGTAAGTCCATTCAAGCTGACTTGGGTGAAGTAGATGTAAAAGTACAGCAGCAAGTGATTGATGCGCCTACGAGACAGCCACGTGACATTGACACCCCTTTCCCCAAGTATCCGCCTCCGCAGTGCCTTTTCTGTCGGTAGGATTTTTGACATTTTCCTACTATATTGCGACTTTTAACCGTGCAGGAGAAGAATCTTGAGGGCAATTTTTTTGTCCTCTCCACCTTGAGTGGCTCTAGATGCATTGCAGTGACCCGGTTATTATTTAAAAAAAAGAAACTGCAATTCTGCAATTATGTTCAAACAAATTTTTCATTGTGCATTCGTCTCGACTTCTGGCACCTCCAAGATGATGTGATAAAAGGCGTTGATCATCAAAATCCACCTGCATTACTCCAACTAACAGCCCATTTGATTGCTCCACCGCATTATTTACCGTCGCTATGGCATTCAGCACAGACGTAGAAGTTCAGCCCATAAATAGAATGAGGTTTATGCCCACTGGTCGTGTATTAGGGCGGCTAAAAAACCTTTTCAAGGGGAAGAGATGAGAGAGCATTAAATAACGCAATTTAATGTCGTGTGCGATCAAAGCAATCGCCTCCTTATCATCCTACAAGAGCGTTGTGGTTGGCAGAGGTGAGAAAATTGAGATGCCAAAGTGTGGGGGAGGGGGGTGGAAGAGGCATTATTCTGCGCAAAAAAGTGCCTAACGGGGGTGAGATGGGTTTGGAGGGGCATGGATGAGTGTAAGCACAAAATTCGTTTTGTCTGTGTCGTGTACCGCTGACTGCTGAACCGGCTAGCCAATTATGCATGCCAAGGAGTTGGAAAAATGCGCTGTCCGTGGCTAGGCGGACAGGATGCCTGCCTGCCTGCCTGCCTTGCTGCATGGCTGGTTGGTGGAGTGGTAGGTGAGGGGGAAGGGGGAAGGGGAGTGAGTGAGTGAGTGAGTGGGTGGGTGGGTGGTCTTTTTATTGATTTTTCAACTTGTGCTCACGTCACTGCGTGCGTGTGTGCGCGCAGCGTCTCCTATTTGCCACTTCGAATGGCGCAGCGATGACAGACTGATGCAGGAGGCACGCGCCTACCCTGGATACTTACTTCGTCACTCCCACTTCGCAAACATCCCTTGTGGTGGGCTTTGGTTTTGGGGCCTCATTTTGCCTCAACAACACCGTTGTGGAAAGTGTTTCCGCACCTCCACCTAGTACGTAAAGCATCCACCTCTGGTTGGTCTATTCTACAACTATTTCTGATCATCAATAAACGACCTTGTCGTCTGGATCTCAACGTAGAAAAATCTCGTTATTTGATGAATTTTCTGACATTATCTATGTAGCCAAGAGGGGTTCGTCAACAGACCGTCATTAATTTCTTTCGCCTTTGAAATGCGCTGGTTCGCCTTAACCGTGTGAAAATATTTGGAATCTACTTCGTCCTGTAAACAATAAGAAGCGCCCACTAGGGTCCTTTAGGCATCGAACTGTTGCTCACCTTTGTTATGGACAGTTGGCATAATAATGTAGCGTCCCGAGACTTCCTTGAAGGCAAAGGAAGCCATAATACTAGAGGGAATGGGGCTGCTGGCACGGTGTGGAGTCCAACCAAACCGGCAGTCAGAACAAAAAAATAGTACTAAATAGCCCATCTCTTCTCTCGAGTGTCGTCTCCGACGCTCCCTTTGATAAGCCTCCTGCGTCAGCCATCACAACGTAATCAGTGCTGGAGGAAACACCTACGAGCTAACAGTGTCATGCGCCGCAATTCGAGCTGATTCGAGGAGATGCTTGACCACCACGTCACTGATCTCTCTTGACAGTTCGAATGAACTTGGGTTTTCGTCCGGTTCGGAAAATAAATTCGGATTAAGAGGCTCAGGGAGAGGCGTTAGAACATCGGTCCCCTTAAGCAGGTATGTTAAGGAAATCCTCCGCAATGTAATGTTTCCAGGTGGTTCACGGTTAGTGTCGATTCAGTTGTTAATAGCTTTCTTGCAGATCACGGAGATAGGGTAGATGTCGAAGGCGAAAGTCATTCTCAGCCCTTTGGTTATGGGATGTCAGAGATTCTCCCATCCGTGGCACATGTGCAGGCGGTATAGATTGGGGTAGAAACCCTCTAAGGTCAGGTCCGCTTTCCGCTGCCACCAATGCAGCATCTCGAGACTTCCTCGATGGCAAAATGAGGCATAATACCAGAGCAGAATGCATTTATTCAGCAAACAAGGGGAGCAAGGCTGCTGGCATGCCCCAGAGGCTGGCAAGCCCTACTCGGACAACCTGGTCAGCCCAGGTAACCAAAACCGAAACTGGCAGTCAGAACGAACAAAGTATTACAAATAATGCAAAAAAAATTTGTTCACATGATAATTTGTACTTGTTTTATAGCGATCACTTGGTACTCAACCATGTCCATCCCTACTTGACGCGTGACATTTGGTGAAAGGCTAAATCAATCTCCCAGTAATTGTGTCCCTCCTGCCAGCAGGCAGGTTGGTGTCTTTCTCCACCCCTATTTACCCAAAATCCGAACAGCAAACAAACTCTTCTATTATTGTATGTTAAACCATGACAATAGAATTGAATAATTGTTGTAAAATCTCTTAATACTTCCCCATTTTAACCCATAATTACTTGCCATTAGAGGAAAAGGGTTGTCAATGGCGTCAGTAGATCACTGGATTTTGTTTCAAGCCTGCAAAAAATCTTATTCTCTCTTACTTGAGTTTTACAAATGCCTATTTGAGTTCGCATTCCTTTGAGAGGCAGTGCATTCCCCTCCCTCTCGTTCGCTTGACAACCTCCACGAGCTTGTCAGTTGACATAACTGCAAGCATTTGTTGTTCCCGCTCCCACTCCCCTTCAACTATAAAAACACTACCTAAAGACATTCTTGACAAGCTAACCTCGAAGTATTTAATTCCCCAGCGATTCGCAACCCTTCAGTGGTAGGGACAGCGGATCCTCTCGAGTTCTATGCGTTCAGCCTTGAGCCGATCGGCTCAAGGCTACCAGCCCGTTTTGGGGCTTTTCTCCGCCATTTTAGCAAGTTCAGCTAAAAAGCCTTAAGTTTTGTGCAATTGGAATGAGGTCGTACAAAGAAGACAGTAGAAAGCACGATAAACTGGACAACAATGGCAGGCTCTATAGACTGCATTATAACGCACGCATAGAATCGGTTGTGGGTGTTTTTTTACAGGTTTGTAAACGTTACAACAAAGTGTCACTGTTCATCCAATGCTTCCAGTAGCAAAAAGCACCCGCCTACGTCATGCTGAGGTCGACTCAAGCAAAAATACGTCATTTTCGTTTGAGGTGTCAAGTACAAAAGCGGAACTGCGGGACACCAGCGCATCCATCCAGTCGGTTATAAAAAGGAGCGTTAAAAAAGAAAACAAGCAGTTAGTGTAGAAGTTTTAAGCTGAAAAGATATTATCAGACTTTGCTACGACCCACTTCTGTAAGTTGCATTCGTCAGTGTCATTTAAATGACACTTTAACCGGAAAAGATTGAACCAGCCTGAGTGAGTGAGTGTGTATGCATACGTAATGCTACATTCAACGCATTCCATGGATAGCCTTTCTTTTTCTCTTGCATACCTTACTAATGTACTTTCGAGTCATGCAAATGCGATAACCATTTGGGTGCTCATTGCTCTTGCCACGCGCTCTCCGATCCCCTCGCTACAGGAATTAAGCAATCCTTTCAAATAAGCTTATACTTGTGTACGCCTCTAACTGCTTATTTAACTCTCGGTTTTAGTAATTAGCCACTCTCAGGGGGCTCCGCTATTGTATCTCCGCTGGATGGCCTAAAACTTTGAGCCATCTATCAGTAGTAGTCCCATGCTCTGCCACAAGTGCCTTTATACATGTGCTGGAGGTGTTTTCTGCACTTAAATCCAACACCCCAAACACCAAATTAAGCATTAGTGCAAAAAAAACGCTACAGTTGGGACATAATCCCGTGTTCAACTAAGTCTAAGCAACGACCTTGAACTCGACCAATGGGGAGGGGGGAGGCGAAAAAGGGAACGAGTTTCACACCGGAATAAGAATGTGTGGAAGCCTAGTTCTATAAACTGTAAATTCTAACTCCAACATTCCAAACACAAAATCAAGCATTAGTGCAAAAAAACGCCACATTTGGGGTATAATTCCGTGTTCAGTGAATTCTAAACAACGACCTTGAACTCGACCAATGGGAGGAGGGGGGTGAAAAAAGTGAACAAGTTTCACACTGGAATGAGAATGTGTGGAAACCTGGTTTAATAAATTGCAAATTCTTCATTCCTATCTTGATTTGTGCGGAACAGGCGCTTTGATTGCATTATCTGTTTGCACCGAGCAGTGCCAAAAAATTGATGTTTCCGGAAGAGAAGAACCTACCGGAAAAAATTTACCCCACCAACCAATTTCAACAAACATTTGGAATTATCAGGGGCAAAAATGTTGAGAGAATTCATATTATTAGGATATATTTTTTACAGTTGTGGATTTAGTACTACAACCTCCACCGATAAACCCGTCCAGCGCGTAAGGCTTTACTGCGATCGTCACCTTAAGGTCGTTTAACTAAGCCACAAGTAAATAGTCCTAGGTACCGATAAAAGCTTACTAACGATTTCTGGCTTTTGCACAACTGACAGATTTGATTGCTTTTCTGTCGTAGACATAAACATGAGAGGGTGGAAGTCAGTGATAGCGAAAGTTGTACTTCCAACTAGTTGTATTTAAATTCCATCCATTTTAAATCGTCTACACTACAAAATACAAATCTGTTTTGCCTCTGATAAGAGCCACCTGATGCAGTTAAGGCCAGTTGACTCAACTCAATTCACTTGGGCCTGCATTAAACCCAACCAAAAGGCTTTTGGAGGTTTATTTGGACAGACCAATGCGCTCAGCTTAAAGAATTGGTTTGTTTGTTTTTTGGCTTACAACTGGTTGACTCGGAAGATATATGAATGACAGCTGGTGAAACTTGTTTCCACCGCGCCACAGCCCAGTAACTCCCATGCAAAGAATGTTCTTTTTGCGTGTTAAAACCAAAGGCCTTATTATTTGCCGACCCATGGAGACATTCATTCACTAAAAACGAATTCTTCTAAAGGGATAGAGTCGATTTGGCGCATAAGTGGGATGCTATTTTGGGCATTTTGCAGATGTTAGTTGAAATTTAAGTAGCCAGTCCCTGTAGCCCCTCTTAAAGTACAGCGCTTCTGCATGAACTTTCTGAGGTTAGCTGTAGTGGCAGCCTGGCAGGCGGTGAAAGCGTGGTTCAACGCTCAGTTTAACCCATAAACTATCCTCACTTCGACCTGAACTATTGTGTTTGTCCCCGCGGTGTGCGATTAAACTAATCGGCAAAGCAGAATGCGAGCAGAAGCCGCTAACTTTGCTTCTGTGTCTGCATTGCTTTGAACGCCTTTCACCCTTGTTGAAAGAAAAAGAACCCAACAGGCAAGTTTTGTAAAATTCTGGACGGTTTTGGTAATGGACCAATGAGCAGGGCTCCGCCACTGTGCGGCCCCCCGGTCCTTATTTATCCTCTGCTTGAGTGTTGTGCCTCAATTTCTATCCAGTAAAGCCACAGGGTGCTTCGCCTATGCCACATTTTGTTAGTAAAGACCACTGCTATTCAGGTGGGCAGTTGATTGTGAAAAAACTGGGACCAGTTCAACCTCGTAGTGAACCCCAAGGTCGCGTGAAAAGTCCTAGTTCAATACAAACCACTCGAGGAGGGAAAAGTCGCGTACTTGAACTCCCTCGCCCCACATTTACTGACTTGCCTACAGGCCTGCTTCCTTGCCCGCTCAATTATTTCCTACTTGATTACTTAGGTGGAGGTCGGAGTTGGAGAAGATTAAGACTGCAGAGGCACAATTCCTTTCGGTTAGGCACAATGCTTTCATGACCTTTCCTTAGAAGCGGTGCTAACGTACACATGGGGTATCCGATTGCACCACTAAATAAGCCTCTCTCTCTCTCTCTCACACACACAAGGGAAGCAATTCACTCTTTCACTATCCATTAGGCCACAGTTCACCACCAATTTCTTACGCCCAAGTCAGAGAGAGTCAGTCTAAACTCCACCATTCAACCTTTCCAGCGCAAAAAGGCGAGTGGAGTGAGTGGCAAGCCAACAATTGACGGTGATTGCCACCCTCGCTCGTCGCATTGCACCACCTCTTCACCGACGTACGTGACCACTCTCGCACACACGTGAACCCGAATCTAAATAACACCTTTTTTTTTTCACAAATTAAGATAGCCGCAAATTGGGGGCTAACTTAAACAAATCGTGACAAAAAAACGCTGCTTCATTTGTGCATAAACAGGCAGAGATGCACGTACGCACGTGTGCACGCACACACGCACGCACGCACGCACGCGTGCATGCATACAGGTGGGGCGCCAGCCGTATCCGTTGTCACAGTGTAGTTTACCTAATAAAAGGTTTGCCGGAAGTTACGGGCCTCTTATTTATTATTAACTTCCAGGTGTCTCAGTGCTGCTTAATCCAGGTGCCAAGACAGGCGTGCTATGCCCACAAGGAGCTGCGCTGCACTGTCTGTGGCCGCTCACATCGATGCGTTGGGGTTGGATGGCCTGCTTTGTGCACTTTTGCTAGCAAGAGTACACTGCCCTGCCTCACTCCGCTTTCCTGCCTGCCTGTCCGTCTGTCTATTCAGTCAATTAGCACAGGCCACGCACGTCGCCTGTCCGTCTCACCACGCTCGCGTGCATGTGCGCGTGTCGATCGATCGATCGGCTTGCGACTGTCGCCCCGGAGCGGACAGAGGCCGGCGTTTTGAGACGTCGCTGTCTTCTCGATATTAGCAAATCACGCAGCTGCACTGTGTCAAAATCTCCCAAAGGTGTCAAGGGCTAGTTACTAATAATTGCTTAAAATATGGTTTTATCCAAAATAACCTCCAAAACACCTGTAATTCCTTCAACACGCAGTTTAAGCCTGATTAAGGGAGAAGAGACAGCGGAATACGTTCATATACAATGGCAGATAGAAATTCAATTCCGAATTGACGCCACGGTGATAGCGGTTTGACAAGGCCAACTGCTCGTGACGCAAATCGCTTTGTCATAAATAATGTGCTGCGCACGTTGGTCAAAAAAATACGGCCTCCAATGCGTGCGTGACCTCATAACTGATTCAGCTAGTAAGCACATTAGTGGGCAATGTTTTAAGGCATCCTTGCCCTATTTCAGTGTAAAATGCCTCATTTAAAGTCCTGCTCTACAGTAAACTGGCCCATCACTATAAACAAAACAAACCACTGATTAGCAATCACTTGTATTCCCTTTGGTACTCTCCTCTCCTGAGTATCCCGAGTCTTTGTACCAAAGGATCAGCACTGACTACCTTCTAGCCGATTATTTACAGAAAAAATAAATGTTTCTACACAAAACGATACTAAAAACACCTCCCTCAAAGCTGATTAACGTTGCTGAAATTATGATTTGCCTTTATTATCCAGAGTTTGAACTAGATACAAGTAGGCAAGTTTCAAAGGCATTTATCATCACCACCTCCATTTGTATTGCAATTTTTAACTATAAATGAATTTGTGACTAATTTTCATACCTTTTGACAAGTGGTGATTAAAGGAAGTTGTAGAGGTGTACATCATTTTCGAAGGGCTGTGCAACTCTGTCGCGGCGACAACCAAATTTGCATCCAGGGCTGTGGGTTTGCACATAATGTGTTGCACTAAAATGCCTTTCTGTCAACAAGAAACGCTGAATTTGATTAGTTTAAGGCATGAGCCTTCCCTGGCTGTCTGTTATCCGCTCGCAGCTCACGTCGAATGCCAACTCGTGGAAAGGAAAGAAAAGATTCTGAACTAGACTTGCTACTGCTTTATTATTAAGTAGCAATGTCATGGCTCTGTTTGGTGTTCTTTGCTCTTGGCGTCGCCTTGTCTCAACACCAGGGCTTAAAAACACCCTTCTTTCATCAAAAGGTAGCAGAAGTGTCAAAACATCTTTGAACTAGATTCGGCGACGCAAATTTAGAGTTTGTGAAGTCAAGACGATTTTAAAGCTAAGATAACAAGATACTGCTTGTGCTCACTTTTGGAGAGCAAAGTCACCAGTTAATGACTCGGTCAAAGTGTGAAAAGTGAGATGCTGCAAAATTCAAGCACTAGAGCACTAAAGTCTGAGGAGCTTGAGTTGTGCGCAATGCTTTTAATGTAAAATTTGGCCAAATCCCTTCCTTCTTCCCAGGAAATTTTACCACCCACCAGCATGTGCATTGGAAGGGAGAAGGACTTAGAGTGCATATGCAAAACAATTACACACAAAATCCATCATGTTCTCTGCGGCTTGTTTCAAAGGAATTAATATAAACCACTTTGGTGGATGATTACAGTGTGTTACACTCGTGGGAAGAACGGTTAACTGTGTCTATTCCCTAATTTGTGATTGAACTAGCACCTGCATTTTTTGAGTAGACCAGTCGTTTAAGTCTTGTCCCTCCATTAAAAGAGGACTCGAGTTAACTTTGTAAACCAGTTGAAAGCACTCTCACCCATCCTGTGGTGTAGGTTGTTTGATTTTAGCCCTCAAACTGGTTTGAGGACAGCACCTTTCCTATGAGTCGCGATTTAATCTCTTCAATGTGAGTAAGAGAGAGGGAGCAGAAACATTGGCTGCTCCTGTTGGATCCAATTGAGCTTAGCTAACGTTGTGAGTGACAGCTGCATCCCAATTTGCACACACACCGGCACCTAGACTATAAAACAGAGGATGGTAGTGAGCAAATCCCATAGCGGATCATGCGAACTCACCTCCTTTTCCTGCTTGCTTTCTGTAGCCTCCTCGTGATCTTCGATCGGACTGAAGCAGGGCATTTGCATCGAAGAGTCTTGGTCAAGCACGACGTCGATGCAGACGATGAAGAGGGTAGCGCTATAGGAGGAGAGGAAGAAGAAGAAGAAGAAGAAAAAGAAATTGAGGAAGCAGGGGAAGAAGAAGAAGAAGAAGAGGAGGAGGAGGAGGAGGAGGAGGAAATCGAAGAAGAAGAAGAAGTAGGAGAGGAGGAAGAGGAAATGGAAGAAGAAGAGGGAGAAGAAGCAAGTGAAGAGGAAGAAGAAGAAATAAAAGAAGAAGGCGAAAAAGAACAAGAAGAAATAAAAGAAGAAGAAGAAGTAAAAGAAAAAGGAATAAAAGGAGAAGTAGGAGAAGAAGATTATGATTATGGTTATGATAAGGACGTTGACACTGCCGATGAGGACAGAAAGAAGCACCCTCCTCGAAAGGTAGCCGCTAAAGGTGAACACAAAAAACCTCATAAGGAAACTTTCAGAGGTGGACCAGGTGATGAAGCAGCCCCCATTAATGTAGTTCAGATTGGAGATGGCGGTAAGATCGGAAATGAAGATTTGGGAGAATATGGTGAATATGCAGATGAGGATGAAGGCTACTATAAAGTTGACAAGAAAACTTGGGATGCGTTTTGTGAGAAGATGAAAAAGTATTGGACGAACGTTGGAAATGG
Organism: Taenia hydatigena; assembly: GCA_036345935.2. Lineage (NCBI taxonomy): Eukaryota > Metazoa > Platyhelminthes > Cestoda > Cyclophyllidea > Taeniidae > Taenia > Taenia hydatigena. The sequence continues at coordinate 20,318,317 of JADWOT020000002.1, read as the reverse complement.
CCTCCGCGATGAGTGGTGCAAACTGAGGACCATGTTCTCCAACCTCTGAGTCTTAAAACACAAAATAGTTTTCTCTTCTTAGTGAATAAAGTAGTATGACATACGGCGTGCTTTGTTCTCTTTTTCTTGCAATCAAATGTAATAGGGGTCTTTTGTTTAAGCTCGTAAAATGCTTCAGTTTAACCTAACGACCATGGCAATATAAGCACAAAAACATTCAATTTCTAATGCAATAAAAACTAGTGCAACGGTAAAGTTTTTGTCACTAACGTATCAAAGCAACGAAGCAGTCTCTTGGAAATAGCAAAACTCCGAAGTCAAACTGTGCTGACTTCTCCCACTTGTCGTTACAATCAAGCATTTTTATGGTCGAATAATGAAGTTATCTTGGAGTTCTTCGGTCCCCACCAAATGCATAATTCTATTAATTCCAAGCTAAGCAGGCATCTATAACTGCGCAATTTCTAAGGATGAGATGAAATACTTTACCCAAGTAGTAATTCTGATGGAAAATACAAGTCTCTAAATAAAAATAGGACACATTTTGGTGACACACAAATTATACAGCATAAGATTAGGCATGGTGCAGCGTATTGGGTAAATGGCTTTCAATCTTTTGTAGAAAGATTCCATGATCGTTTTGCATAAGTGTGTGGGTTGTTGTGGACTTGGTGGCGCAAACCCTGGACTTTAAAAAATCCCAAATAAGTGCATCAAACGCCATTGAATTGCATGATCTGAGCAAACATTTCAAGCTGCATGACATGTGGCGTTATCTTGCCAAAAGCCCCTATCTTCCACACCAATATCGTCTGACTATCCGTGTTTTGAAGAGAGTTGGTCCGATGATGCCTTTGGCCCAAAATCCGCACCGAGGAGTGATTCATCATGTACGCATCTGTTTCTCCACACCTACCCGTGAGTTTTCTGAAAAAGAATTTGTTCGAAAGGTCAGCATTCACTTCTTGTTGTTGGTTCCCAACCCATACACCGCAATCATTTTGCGGTGGCGGTCAGCGAAATTCAGTTCTTGAAGGAGCATGAAGATGCGAATCTTTCATGAGAATACGCTATACAGAGCTGCTCGAAGCGGCCACTTCTTGGCCGTGATGCCGAATTGATGTCTCGGGAGGCTCAGCTGGACGGCCTGCTGAAGGCCGATTAGCGTGTTTGGGACCACATTCCTAATCTAGTCTGCCTAAAACTTTTTTATTATTCGCTTCACATTCCGTAAGCTGCTAGCTATAGCTGTCAAACGTTTATTGCTTTTAAAATATTACTCCACAATGAAACCGTGTTGTTATTTTTCGCAGCGCTCCCCTTCTAGTAGCCCTGAACTGTCTACTGTCACGATGTTTTTACCGCACACGTGGAGAAAACTACAAATCATTTAAAATCTTCACAGCATTTCAGGACATCTCTTAAGATAACAAAGGTTTCCGTCCTGTTTAACAAACGGCAGTATCAAGACAATGTAAAATGCTCATCGCAACTAACATGTGATTCCATGCTCCTTTAACCATCTTTGCTGGTTGCGATTATCGCTGAAGTCTTGAGGAGTTTGCAACAAATTTTTCACTTATTTGAATTGTCGATTTTTGTTTACGCCGCATCACCACTCGCCTGATAATTGGCTGTGACATTCGACTTTGATGTCGCTGTGCCTCCTGTCAACCTCGTAGCGCGGTGTGCCTTCTGAGCGAGGTTTTGCAAATCAAAACAACACTCTCATCCCAGTTTAAACACACCGTCTTCTGTATTGCGGGTTGTGAGACCTTGACTTAGTGGCAGGTGTTGCACTCGCCTCCACCTTTTTTGCCTCAACCTTTCTTTAAAAAAAGCATTTCTTACTCCGAATTGTGGAGTAGAAATTGTCCAAGCCTGACTTGATTCTAGCCAACAATAACCGAAATCACAAGCTACTTTCTATTGTGGAATGGAGAGCTACAGGTTGTGGTCTGTAAATGAAACAATTTTGGAACAATAGGGAGAAGAAATGAATTGAGAGAGACTCCTTAGGCTTTGATGTTTCGGATTTGGCTTCTGATGGTAGTAAAGTTTACTGACTCGACAGCTTAATGCTGGATCCATTAGCTAAATAAAACATCATAGAAGAGTGATTAAAAAAATCTTAAATTCATCAGTGGTCGCAGCAGGAGGCGCCTTTTTTCCTTAAACACACTGGTATGCTGTTGGATTAACTTAGAAGCCCCAAAACTCGCCGGATGCAGGTGCGCTCTTCACCGTCAAAAGGGCACAGTAAAATGGCACTTCGTGACATCGTTACGGGAGGGGGATCAGTACAGGAATTTTTATCACCCTCCGCTACCAAGCCATAATATCGCATTCCAAGGTAGGCAAAGACTTTCGTACTTACCTTAAGACTAGTCGTTTGCCAAGTTGAGGGCAACCACAGTAGAATCGACGCTAGGTGGGATGCAAGAATCATCCGGGATGGTAGATTTTTATAGAATACATCTTATATTTAAAAACATGATTGTAACACTTCGTTATAAGCCCAATAATGACTTGGCGTTTGTCTTGTTAACTACGTTAATGCTCTATGTAGCGTCATCCTTTGTTCCCTTTGGTTTTTTGCTAAGCGCATTCCATTTACAAGCATTAACATCTCACAAAAGTTTCTTACTTTTAAATGAGTTGGTGACCAATAATACTAACGTGGTTTTGCATGAGGACGTGAAAATAGGTCGTAGCTACTCTTAAACGTAGCTAAATAGGAGGTATGTATGACCTCTAATCAAACCAAATTGACTGTGAAGTTAAGCAAAAATTAATTAAAAAGCGTAAGGGAGTAAGAACACACGTATTGCAGTGTTTAATGATTGCATAAATGATAGATTCGCCGTCGAATGATTAGTCAGTGCGGCGGAAACATCCTGAGGCAGCCTGCCGCACTTAGTCGTCAGGTGATTCTCTACTTATCCTGTTTATGATTTAGCGAATTATTTTCACTATTCTCATTAAAGAGATTATGTGTAGTGGACTGTAAGCTGGTTAAATGCTCACGAGAATAACTGTAGTGGTGGTGCTCCGGAAGCCTACCACTACACCGAGGGTCGCTAATGACTTAGAGTCTCATAGCCAAATACCGGGTAGTAAGTCACTGGATTTGAGGTTTTGCATTGGTACTTCATCATTAACAGCATATTCAATCCCATTTGCACATTAAAACCGTCGCTTGGCCTCTTGTTCTAAGGTATGTGCGTCGCACTACCACCGCTCGAAGTTCTGGTGACCTTAATTTTGGAAAATCAAGCGCTTTTACTTATTTATAAAAAGTAGCTACTTATTAAACGCAGTGACTACGTCTTTAAACCTATTTGTCAATTTAGAATTAATAGGCACATCTCCTTCCTCTTTTTAATTTATAATTTAATACATACTGACTTATGTGGACTCCAAGATAAAAAATTTAACAAATTGACGAGGTGCAGCTCTTCACTTTTTACATTTTTAGGGCATAATTTATCGTCGCACTCTAGGTCAAGTTTATTGGCCTTTGCAATGCGTCAAATTCGAGGACTAATCTCTATTGGCTGCCTGGTGACCGATGATAATGGTTTATTACACACAAAAAGGTCAGTAAACGTCAATTGGTAAGCCATTCGCCCCCTCATTTTCTTCATGCTGCCAGGATAAAAATAGGCAGCAGCTTCGGGCACAGCCCAAGGTGCGTGGGTGCGCTTGTACAAGGCAATAACGGTTACAAAGTCATGTCCCTATGTGATTGGCTATCTTCGCACCTGGTTGTCATCATTTATTACTTTCCATAAAGGGAGTGCATCTTCAGATACCAGTGAAATACAGATAGAAGCAGAATTGAAAGTCGCAAACAGTATGCGCCCGAGGTACACTCTAACAACACCCGAACCCGCGAAAAATATTTTTTGGATTATGAAGTCATCTGGAGGATTAAGTAACCAAGATAAATGTAGAGGAGGTTAGATTATAGTAGCTTATAAACTATCTATCACCATTTAATTATGCCACGGGCGACAAAGAGGGTGTACAGAAATTGCTGGATCCTTCACAGTCCTTTCGTTTTTGAACAGTGATTCAATTTTGGCCGTAGAATTGAATGAACAAACCAACTAGAAACCGACCAACAAAGTTTAACTCAAAAAGTCAAAATTGTTCTCAGAAGATGGAAAAATATGTTGAAATTTCGGTGAATATGCATTTTTTCAAGATTGGTATGGAAACACTAATCGGTTACGGTTCCTTAAGGAAACTACTAGACAAAATTTGAAAAGCATTATACTTTGGTGTATTACAGTTAAAAATAGCAGAATATGTTTATTTCCAAGCCAATAGCAGTGCTTTTATCAAGGTAATTTGAAACCAGCTCTCAAAAAGCGGCTCGATTAAATTCGTCCTAAAATATGCTGCTTGGCGTAAAATCCTAGGCTTTGAGTGCAGTTGGACAAGTAGTTTGATAAATATAGTGAAAACTACTCAGGCGTCAGTACGTAGACAACACTACTGGGTGTGAGACATTTTCACGACGACGGTGCCTTAGTCAATGAAATCTCTAACCCCTGATTGTGCCAAATAGGAAGGAGGGAGTCTTAAACTTCTAGAGCGCCTCAGTGCGGTGAGGACTGGTGTCAAAATTCTTTTCTGGCAAGTGGTTGACAAGGTGAGATCGAATTAGTCAAATGCTTATTTGGGATTCGCTAGAGATCAGGCTCGGCCACTCACCTTCACATACAGGTCAAATGGGTTATCTGGCTTGTAGGGAGTGCTTTCCTACATTATTTGAATTGATAGAAAGTAGGATTTGCTTTTAAAAAATGCTTCGGGATTGGCATCGTTGTGTTGGAAATGGCGAAGTACGGCTGCATCTGCTGGAGTCAAGTGATTGGCTCAATTCGACAAGCAGACGATCTCTGCGAGGCGAATCGATGGCCTGTCCCACTCTTTTTGCCAGCAAACAGTCTTGAAGGTGCAAAGAAGTGCGCAGTTTCGATAAGCCTTCTAAAAAATTGATGATAAAGTGTAGAGAAGGTGGTTGGTAATGTTTAACTGGGTGCTAGTTGTCTATGGGGAAGGAATAGGATGCCAGACTTGGAGTCAGTAAAGTCTGCACAATGCTGAAGGATAAATAACTTGTGATGTAGAGCATGGGTTTTTAATTCCCAACGCTTAGCCCGTCCTCATAAAAGTGTAGGGTTTTTTGCGTCGATAAATGGTAGGGAAATTGGAGACTTATTGAAATCATTCCGGTGATGCGGCAGTATCGGAGCCAAATATGGGTGAAGATGGGCAATTCAGGCGGGCGGGAAAGCATGCCCACTCGCCGGAATGATGATAGGTGACTCACTAGTCACATGGCAGTGCCAAAAAGTTAATTTAGGGATAATTTATGCCCTCTGAGTTAGTGTTAAAGCGTAGAATTAACAAAATCAGGACTTGACAAGTCCTCTTCAAACGGTAATGCCGAGGCATCAACTTAATGGTTGAATTCAACTATCCATTGAAGTCTTAAGTTCCTCCTCGTTTGGCTTATTTTAACGGGAGCATAAATGATTGTGCTAAAATTGACGTTGATTGCTTTCTACTCAAATGGGATATCAGTAGCACCTGCTCAGCACGTTTTGCCTTTCATGGCTATCTTGACTCTGGAAATGATTTTTCACCTACTTCGCAGGTGAAATTAATGTAAAGCACTTTAAATAGGTAACTACCAAACCGAAAATTATTCGATCAATCAAAGATTCACTTTACTTTTGCTACTAGATATCATCTAAAGCAACGTGAAGCAAGGAAAGACTTGCCTTCTCTTGGAAAATGGCAATTTTTATGCCGATTTTGGGAGGTTAAGTGGGCTGCAGTTTGGAAAATGCCTTTACTGTTATGACCATGAACATTACTGTGCTGCTGAAGTGGCCAAGTCCACTGGACTGAAATGCTGAAAGGTCAAAGCGCCTGTCCAAATGTCCCCACATTTTTCTAACCACTTTGGGAGCTTATCTGACTTCATAACTTCCTTTTACACAACATGGCTGATGCTGTGGACGAACGTGGATGCGGCGAGGTGATACAGGAGACGGCTCGGTCCAGAGGTGGTCCCTTTTAGTTGCTGTCTCAAGAAACGATAGCAAGGCTTCATGTTAAATAAGGAGAGATTTTCTGCACCTTTGAAACCGTCACAATACCTTTAGGACGGACAGTAACGTGAAAAACAAACCTCGAACCCCATCGCCGTTCCCGCCCTCCCACGCCCTATCTTTATGATGGGAATCACCTTCCCTTAACATTACTTTTATGAGGCCACCTCAGCAACACAAACCAGTGATGTAATGCCAAACAACAAGAGCGGTAAATCATTGCGGACATTTTGGCTACGTTTTCGTTTAGTCGAGCTGCTTCTAAAGGGTCCTTTCAAGAATGTCCAATATGTATGGCAGACAAGGATATCCTTTGCCGACCCAACCGATGTTTAACGAAATCCAGGCTTTCATTTACAAATTTAAGTAAATTTTTTCCCGTTGCAAGTGGTGCATTATGATTCTCGGATGGAAAAAGCAAAATAATATGAGAATCACACCCATAGTTTAAGGGAAGAAGAACGCCCAATTCAATACGGACGTTTGATATTACATCAGACAAAGGCTGTTAACAACAACATCGGTGCGATATCAAAACATGCAAAAGTACGTCTAGAGTCTGCGCAGAACAGGCCTAAATGGGACACAACTGAAAGGGGCCAAGCGGCAGCTAACTTGTGTTAGCCAATGAGAAGCGTGACCTTGATGTCTGCTCCAACCGGCCAATGGGCGCTGAGCACGTGAATGGGAATCGCATGGTGTGAGCAGACAGCCAGGAATTTAGTTTAGCTTTGTGGCATCGTAGCAACAGAAGGCATGCAGTAGATGTGGCCATTCATTCTTCTCTTCTGCCTTCTCCCTTTGCGTGCGGAAATACAGGATGGGCTATTATTTAGATCTGGCGATTACGCAGTCTACTGTACACGATCGGACAAGTTGCGGAAGTGTTCAGTTCTTCACATCGACTCCTCAAAGAATGGTTTTAAGAAATCGCCAACAGTGACCAAATCCATTTGGGAAGGTAAGTGCATCTTTCCACTTATGCTAGCTTTCATTGGTCACGTCAACTCAGCTAGGAATGGATATAGAGCTCAGGCGTTTTGCAAGATAATATCCGAAACTTCTTTGGAGTAATCAATCATGCTAAAACGTCAAAAAGTTTCTTTCTGTCTGATGGCAAAAAGGCAGCTAGAGCGAAGAAATCAATCCACCACTCCAATGCTACCTAAGGCGCAGGTGTCAAACTTCTAAGCATCAAACCATCAAATCTTTTTTTCAGTTGTAAAAGTTGTGGAAGTATTAACAAAATTGACACTCGCTTCATGCCGAAGCTAAGAAAACTAACGGAAAGTATTAACCTGTGTACTTTCGAAGTTGCGTTGGATATTCATTCAGTTAAGCTTTGACGATCCTCCATTTCCGCTTCATGAGCAGTTGACGCATTTCAAGAACTAGAATTTGTCTTGTAATTTCAATCCAGACGATTTATTTTGTATTACGAAGGATACACGAGGTGAAAATGGCCATTTCAAGTAGTTAAAACTGTGACATCATGCCAAACTGTCTTTTGGTTGCTGAAGTTCTGTGAGTGAGTCGGTTAATACCAATTGTAGGGACATGAAAGCACCATAGAAATGGAATGAGTCTATCAAATGTGAATTTCTTTGCTTTTTTTTCCTTAAATCACCTTGAACGCCTTTTCAAGGTGTTTGGGAAGGTGGACGATCTTGCATGAGCCCTTGCTTTTGGGATCCGCAAGTAGCTCATCACGTTCCTTCCACGATGATGCCATTTTCGTTTACACCATTTACCATTTGTTTATTTATTTGCAATATTTGCATAACCGAGGCCAAACAAAGGAGGCGAGGCAAAATAGTACCAGAGATGAGAAAAGGAAGGCGTAAAATTTCATATTTACCGCCGCAAATCGTGTCCTCGACGGACAGATTGGGCAAAGGAGGTATGCTCATGAAATTCCTGTAGTTTTTTTGAAGTGGGTTCTGTTGCAGCCTTTTGGGAGACAAAGAAATGCGACTACTTGAGTGATGCGCATGAGTTAGTCACTCAGAGAGGCCTTTTGGAATGCCCAGAGGTGAACTTTGAGCAGAGGAGCATATCTTCCAAGACATTTCATTGAGTCACTTCTTTTTTTTAAAAAAAAAATGCATGCAGTTGTCTTTACTATTATCGGTGCCTTTCTCTGGTCCCTGCGGCGATGCTCTTAATCTTCGGTTACTTGGTAAAGCCCTTCTCGGTTCACAGATATCTGCCTTCAAATTGCTACCGCTTTCTGCATTCAAAAGCTCGAAGAATCCCTCTAACAGCGCCGACTATGCTGGTGACTCTAATCCCGCTCTTTCAAATAGTCTTAGCTACAAATTCTGTGGCGGATGGTTAACGCACGTTGGAGGTGCAATTCCTTCACACGATCTGCATTGCTCACGCCTCTGGCTTGGGATCTTGGGATCCAGGAAAGAGGCGATTTTTGAACTAATGTCAGCTGGGTAGGAGGGTAATGTTCGCTACCACGATGCAACCTGCTCTATTGAAAGAGCCTTTTCAGTCCCTTCTGACAGTGGAGGAATTTCAGCCAGTTCGTCAACCTACATTGGGATGGAGCATTAAAAGTAACAGTACACACATGAACGGTAATAGTAGCTGCCGATTTTTAGCCAAATGTCTCCCATTTCTTAGTCAGAACAAAAAAGAAAAACCTATCCTACACGAATTTGTAGTCTACCTGTCTCCAAAGCCATTGGTTGAGGATTTTTCTCCCAGCAATGACGTCCATTGTCAGTTTAAATTATTCTTTATCACGTGATTCCGAGACTGTACATACATTTCTTTCTACAACTCATTCACTTATTTGTCGTTCTCATCCTTTTCACTACATGGAAGTTGGATTTGTGGATCAAATTTACCCCGTCAATGTCAGTAGACAAGCCTTTACTTCCTTTAAATTTGGAATGTGATCCCAACACTGCCTTGGCCTCCTCCACCATTGATAGACAATTTTTTTTTTAATCAGAGAACTCTACATAATCTTGAAACTGAAAAATGATTTTGCCTAAACGGCACCTCGTCAAAGGACTGTTTAGAATTGAGTCGCAAGTGCCACCCTAGCAAAGCCAAATGCTGAATGTCATTGGGGACCTTGATACGAGGCCGAGGCTCACCGATCGGCCGAACGGACAAAAGCCACTGCAACACACAAACCTAGGCACACGCATGCGTGCATTTTTCCCACCTTGGCATCTGCCCCATGTCCGTCGTCCAATCGATTGCAGTGGACGTCCGGGCCCTGTGGCATGGGCATGCACGCCCGCCCGCCCGCGTCTCTCCGCGTGCACGCATACACAGCCCCGTTTCGGAAGGCATAATCACACCCGGTTGACAGGTGTCAGGTCTCTCTCAACCCGGTGATTTTGTGTCAAGACGACGTAGTTGAATGTATTCAAGCTCTTGTATTTTGATGGTAGACTTCACTTTGCTAATTCTTTTCCCATTGTGCTAATGCTCCGCCCTTATCACCATCTGCAATGCTGATTGTAGGAGCTAATGCTGCTTCCTTTTTTTGGGATCCACAGATAAAGTTAACGATCCAATCACGGCGGCATAGTGTACCGAGGGTTTTGGTCTCCATGGTATGCAGGGCACTCGCAAATTGCATGTCCCATTAAGAAAAAGTAAGGAAAAATTATTTGCCAACAATGATGTCTGTTTTCCATTTAATCTTCAGTTATATCATCCACAGTGTCAAGGTTCCCGATACCAACCCCTAGTTAGAGCCCTTCAGGTACGGCTCCCTGAGGTGTTCAAATTTTATGGGCAAATCTCTTGTCGAATGTTTATGTTGAAGTGAAGTCTTAATGGAGATTGAAGAATGCTCTCCTGGAATCCCAAATTGACTGGTGATGCCAATCCCTAATGACGATGTTGTAATTGCAGTAGACAAACTTGATCTCCCTGACAGGGTCTCCCCCCTCCCTCCTCCCCTCCCTCCTCCCCTCAATAGTCTAGACGTCTAGGCGTGGAAGATATTACCAATTTTAGGCAAAAATGTAGCATTTGTCGACAGATCTTTTCATTGTATCTGCATTACCATGGAGAATGTTAACGAGTTGAAGTGGCAGGAGGAGTTGTGAATCCACTTTCTTCAGACAGGCAGCATTCCGTTACTACTGTCATTAAAGAGTATTCACAATAGCGCTAGTCAACTGCACTCAAGTTAGCATTTGCTTCACTCCTGGAGTCGGGTGTGTCAGTTTCGCTGCCATCCCGAAGGCACCACCCACCTCCTTGGTTTTCGTGGGTGAAAACAATAATCCGAGGTCGTTGTTTTGGATATTCAATGCGCTACACTGCTCCCGGCTATTGCAATCTCCACCTAGAAATGACGCATCTCCAAAATAAAGCTCTGTTAACGGGTGTTTTAGTCCAGCACTACATGAATTTTCCCGTCTTTTTTTCTCGCGTGGAACCTTTTTTTAAATCTCTACCCATGCGTTTGCATTTCTTTTGCGTGTAAGGATGTCGGAAGTGGCTGTTCTCGACTTTCGTTCTGTAGGTTGCTTATTTCATGGACGGGTACACTTCGAATTACAGACATCATCATGTGTGACTCACTCCCGCTTTCCGTTTCCGCCAGTAGTCCGATTACAGACTGGCCGACCGGCCAGCCGACTGACTGACTGACTGACCAACTTTTATTGCCTTAGGAAATCTCGAAGAGGATTGCGAACATAAGTGTACAAGTTTATCAGATCACTAAGTGGGGGATTCCGATATCGCATCAAGCCGAACGTCCGGGTCAAACATGCGTTTCTCGGTCACCTGGGCATTTAAGTACACGTGAGGTATTCGGGGAAATTTAGACGGTGGGAGCCTTCATTTTTTGGCTCCACCTCAGCATTTTCGCCACCAGAGTTACGCGTTTTGTCTGTGTTCTCCTACACTGATGGTATATTGTTGGTGGCCTGGTGTTCTTGCCCAGGAAGTAACTACACCTTTACCCCTCCAAACAGTAAGCAAATCGACAAGCTATACTACAGAACGATAAAACGTCTGAGCTTTCCTCTAAGGCCCTCGTGATGCAGGTGCGGAAAAAAAAGGACGCTTCACAGTCAATTGTCCCTTGTTCACGAGGTTTCAATGACTTCTGCCTACTTCCACTACAAAGAATCCTCTCTTTTTTTGTTAATAAAGCAAGCGATTAATCTACCACTGGGAGGGAATTTAAAAATATCAACAACTGTTCTTGTGTTAGGGACAAACAGATGCGTGCCCGAAAGGGTTCAGGAGCAATATTTGTAGCCTCGAGTCGAGGGGACGGGCGGTAAATGTTTTCGCAAACATGCCCCGCAGTTAAGGTGTGAAAAATTGACATGAAGTTTTCAGAACTTTCAAAGTAACAAACCAATATGCATCAATTTATCATTAACAGTGAAATGGAATTTCGTTTTGAATGCTTAACCCTAAAATAACCTCCTAAAGATGAGAAGGCGTAAAAAAGGTGTTTCAGTTGAGGAAAATGGGACAATCAGACGCGAGTAGGAGCGCTTAACTCATTTATGCGAGTTTAAACCTATAAATACCTCACATTAGTTACGTCCACTGTGGATTGGTCTCGCTGGTGCGGAGTGGAAGGCGTCGGAATCTGCTTTTTGTGTAACTTATTCTTGTGAGTAACTAAGAGCGACTGGGATACCGTAAAAACAAGCAAATGACATCTCACGGGAAAAAGCCAAGCTGAATTTAGTAAAGATTTAGTCAGGCAGTTACCAAGTCACCCCGTAACCAGGCTCCTGAAGGAGGTTCTCGTTCAACGGAATAAAATACTTAATTATTAATAAGTAGTATGTTTCCACAATCTGAGTCTTCATGGTGTGTGTGTGGGCGTGTTATTTTACCCATTTTGAGAGGCAATAGCCACTTTTCGCCGACAAATGAGGACACAAATCAAACTGTAGCGGTAATGTACGTTCCGGTTCCAAAAGTTGCCCAACAGCCTTCATTTTGGGGCCATAAGTATCAGCTGCTGCAGTGCGGAACCTTTTAAATTTGGAAGAAGAGTTATGCTACACGTTATTTTTTAATTTCCGACTATAAAATTTGCTCTCTTACCAAGTCCTGCAGATGTGATTGGACACAAAAGGGCAGAAAAGTACAACCAGCGTCTGAATAGTGACCACTTTAACAAACATAGACTTAGTGTAAGCACTCTTCCCTCCCTAAGCCCGCCTCCGATTCTAAAAAAACCTTCTAATTGCGTTGGGATGATCGCAGGCCAGAAGCTAAGTTGATGTGGTAGAATCATATCATCAGAAATGATAAAGTAGGTTGGATTAGCATTGGACACTTGTGGTAGGTGTTAGAACGCGCGGCCTATGAGAGGTGCGTATTCTGGGCCAGTTGGGCTTCGCAATGATACTTGTCTGCATGAAATATGAGAAGCGTCCGCACTTGTACAGGCGCTTGTTCATAGTTGCATTTTCTTTTTTCACCAGGAATTGTTATTGCTAGTCAACGAAAAGTAGTCACAAGAATGTGTTGCTGGTGTGTGTACACAAAAAGACAAGGCAAGATGCCAACTGACAGTGTTTGAAAATAGCGCCAGTTGACTGGCCATCAGTTTGTTCTGCTGCCTCGGTAATGCAGTGCACGCGAGAAAAAGACCATTAGTTTGTCCTCCAGACATCGTCTGTCGATGGGAGCGGATCAGTCCTACACTTGTCTGGCCAAAGTGCTCCCAACGCGCATCGAATCACCTCTGCGTCTGGCGGTTGAATGCAAGCCTTCTTAATTCCCGTTTCTATAAGGTTACCGATGGAATAGGGCTCAGACAATTGGTACCGCAAATGAGTTAGTTGAAACTACATTCAACTACTTTCATTTTAAAAAGTAACTTTTACCTTTTTGAGTCCCTTCCTTAGTCTGTTGCTCTGCTAGGGCCTTGCACGGAGGTATCTTGTAATGATGAAGCGAAATGTGATATTCCAGTATCACTTTCCGACGGCATTTGACAGGCGTTCCATAAATCAAGTCTTCTCGTTATGCAGTCATTAATCCAAAAGAAGTTGGTGTTTATGGCATGAAGAAGTCAAATGAAGGCTGCCAAGATTGATTACACTCAAAGCCAGCGTACATTTTAGTCATTAGCCGACGAAAAATCGTGCACTGTTATTTGCCATTTCGAGGTGTCTTAAAGTGGTCAACCCGGCTTACTTTTATCGCTCAAACTGCCCCACCGATTGGAAACCGAGGCGGCGAGGCGCACTGATTTCGTCCCTCGTTGAAGACGCACCGATGCTCTCTCTCTGTGTTTGTGCGTGTGTGTGTTTATATGTGTAGAGCCGGTTAATTTAATTTGAGCTCACTTGATAGCCTCTACTGCCGCCTAGTCGGGTGTCTTAACGGAGACCCTGGTGGAGCTTTTGTTCCCCATTCTTTCACGTGTGCCTCCTATGCCAGTCGTAGTGATTCTGCAGTGGCCAGGCTGAATGCAGCTGCAATCCTGGCACAGAGAAGGTGCGAGGCAGGAAGTAGCATCACCTGCCAAAAGTATTTCTCAGTAGGGTTTTATCGCCTAGTTTTGTGTTTTCAATTATCCTGGGTAATGATAGCACACTAATGGATAGCATTTTTGGTAGTAATTTGGTCTCACACCTAAAGGCTGCCTGTCCAAATAGTTGCCAAATGACGCAACAAAGAGGCTTGTAAAAGTAGTAGATCCCTTTTGCTTTGTTGAAGCGATGGCAAATGCTTTCACTCTCTCTGTGTGTGTTTGTGTGTGTGATGCTTTACTCCATTTGATGTGTTGGTGTCAATTTCGATGTGGAAGAGGGCCTCTTTTAACCACCACCACCACCACCAGTAGGAGGAGGATGGGGATGTCACGAGAAACGAACTCTCATAATCCGCCAAATCATCATCGCCCTTGAGACGCCAATCTTTATTAACTTTTCTCCATCAGGTTTCTTCTTACGAATATCCAGGCTGCGTCAGTCAACTTGGTGGGCTTATTACCGCTTTAATTTAAAGGAAATAATAAACATTTGATGGGATCGCTGAAATTTAATGCCAAATTTCGCACACACGCTTGTGTGGTTGCGTTAACTAGCTACAATCCCCTACCTTCCACTTATCGGAAGGTACCTTCCTCACCGCCAACTTTCAGCGTGAAGGACTTGAAGCACTTAGATCAGGCACAAAGTGAAGGGTGAGATGCTTGGCTAGGTGAGACGCGTTTGCTTGCAGCACGTTGCAACCAGGCATGCATATGTGCTGACTCGCCAAATTTTCTCAGACGTCTCACTCCATTTAAATTCACAGGTCAGCCGCAAGGTATACTCACCCCCTGTGACCTCTCACAGTCGCAGTTATTTAATCCATTTCCAACTTAAATAGGCGTCAATTTTAATTTCCAATTTATTGAAAAACCGCCTTTTTGGCAATGCATCTGGAGTCGGGCTTGCGTATCCACGCAGAATAACCAATATATTATTATTACCTTCTTACCCTTCACTCATTCTATTTGTATCTCCTTCATTCGAGTAATGAATGTTCTTTTCCCGTCTCCATCCGTCCTCGCAGTACATTTGATTTAATCTTTTGGTTACGTTTTGCTTAAATTACTGTGTCAAGTTGAAAATGAGAAAAAAAAGCACCCAAATCTACCCAGTGCAGGCTTTACATTTGCGTTCAAGGGGTTGCCAAATCTTTTTTCCCCAAACCATGGAGACGACTACATTGCAGACATCATCTTTCGATGTAGTGCGGGAAATGTGACCCTACCCACGTCAAATTGAGCCATCAGCAGAGAGTTTGGGCTGACTCATTCATTTTAGTGGCACCAGTGCTCCTTGTTGCAATGCACCAATCAGAATTGAGGAAAATGTCTCTCTTCTGACCACCAATCAGCGTGTGGCCTCCGAAACTTGATTAAAACGAAGGAGGTGAATAAGTAGGCTGGGGTAAAGTATTTGCTTCAACTGTCTAGTACTTATTTATGAAAGTTGATGACATCCGAGTGTTCGTTTAACAAGATGCGCTAAAATGTCTACTTGGGAATTGTGATGTCAGGGATTGACCAATCAGCGACGTATGGGAACCATTTCAGACCTCTAGTGCCCCACTGTGATATATATTCTGCCAAGTAGAGATTTTTGACCCTTCCATTCCATCAGTGAGGTTAATATGTGTTGAATTTGTAGTTGTGATGTTATCGGATCTATGCGGCTGACGGCCCCATGGGAATAGGTGCACTGCACACAGATCTTGAAGGCTGGAAAGGTTAAACGGGGTGCAATTGTGTTTAAGTTAATTGAGTCTAGTTGCTAACTTAGCATAAATTGGTTTAAATTAGCCTTTTAGTTTTCCCTATTTCTTTTTGCAAATTTGGATTTCATCAAACTCTTAGAGTGCTGTCAATTTGATGTTGGGTGGCTAACTCCAGAACGATACTTTATTCCAGCATTTTTCCATATTCGGTGGATCAACAAAACGTAATTGTAAGAAATCACTTTCAGGCAAAGTTGATTTTACTTAACACAGTAAGGGATGTTTAGTCATCTTTACATTTTCCTGCCGAGAATTGCACAGCCCACGTTTCACCCAATTCAACATAGTTAGTTACATTTTGGCAAGTGGGATTCACGCACATTTCAGAGAGAAATTAATCGAGGAGAAACCCAAAGTGTATGCAAGTCTCTTTCTCAAGCTTAATGAGTCAAGACTAGAACGCAGCCCGCCAGGGACGCCCGCGGCACAAAGCTGACAGTCTACTAATACGATAGTGACAAGCTTTTGATTTCGTGCTGCCTCAGAAGTAAAAAAAAGGAGTGTTTTTGCCGATGCCTCAGCTCCCAAGGTCGTTGGTCATCCCGATGATGGGGACGCTGGTTAGTCATCGGCTTCGGGGGTGAAGCGATCACACGGTGTGTGTGATTAGTCAGCAGCGCTACCACCAGTGAACCTACCTTTGACTCGCCAGTGGCTCTCACGCTCTGCACCAATCAGGTGTCGCTTGTGCCGCCCCGAGCGTAGTGATTGGCTGTCTGAAAGGCATCGCACGTGTGCAGTAGAGACATTCAGTGCAAGCACCAACGCGCACAGCCACGATTAGGCGTAAGAAGAAGGTTGACGTGCATATTCACACTCACGCGTTCACATATTGACGCCCATATTAGCAGAAGCTTCCCAGCTTTGGATTACCATCACAGTCACCGTCATCCAAGTAGAACAGTCCTATCTCACTCGCGTTCGCCATGCACGAACGTAGAGCTCAGTGGAGTTTCATGCACCTACTTCCCCTGCTCTTCCTCCTCTTCCTCCTCCAACTGTCATATGGGGACTATGTGGTGAAGGAGATCGCTGAACCTGGGCGTAAGTCATGTCCCTACTTCCACTCCTTTTTGCTTCAAACCAATTATAGTCACCAACCAGAGTTAAGTAAGGAGACTAGTCTTTTATGGAGGGAAGTGCCACTCTAACCTCAAATTTCACTTGTTTATGGGGCCTTTCGATCAGCAAAATCGTGAATTTCAATTTTCTTCACCTTTGAGTTGTCAGTTTTCACTTTTTCACAACTCGTGGAGGAACTTTTGTTCTTTTTTACTTCCCAATGCGCTATTGCCCCTTGTTTGGCGAGGTAACTTTTCACCCACAGCTTGCATTAAGCTTCCTTTCTTATAGGGATTGGCTTTCTGCCACATGAACTCACCCGAGACAAGTTTATCAACAAAAATTCACGATATTTGCTAACCTCGATTATGCGTACTTTTCGTCTACGTGCTTCAAAAGTTGCGAAAAAGACATTTTTTTGAATCAAAAGTGATTTTTTATCCGTAGCATATTAGCGTGTACAAACTGCTTCTGTCCCTCGTTGTCACATTACTAGTCGACATTTCAAATGAAGGCTGACAGGTTCCACGCGCCAGCACGCCTAATCCCTGCTCTACACCGAATTGTAGTTTTTTATTTCCTTTTCTGAAAAATGTGCATTTGCATAATGTATGTATGTGCAATGCCATGAGGAGCAGAAACGTTGTCACCAAAAATGCCCTTGGACACTGTGCAGTAGTTTCGTGTGGTCGAGGCCGAGTTGAGAGTCAACCAACTCGCGCACCAGACGAATTTGAAAATGAATTAATAACTGGCACTCTTCCACCCCCCGCGTCAACGTAATTTTGTAAGAGAATAACCGACAGAGACCATCATGCTCCCCTCCCACGCCCCCTTCCCCCCCCCCATCCTTTGTCGTGGTGTAAAAGCTCCAGTGACTAGTCGCATGAGTGTCGCAACCCCAACATACGAGGCGACCAATTGCGTCGTTAAATTAATCGTGTGCCATTTGGAGGCTTCGTTGTGTTGTACTTTTCGTCCCAAAGTACAAATTCTTGCAGTGACAGCCCGAAGTCAAGCCTCTGCATTGGTCACCTCTCAGGCAAACCTGACGACTCCACCGATATATTGCATTGGATCATGCGGTGAATTATGGTCCAAGATTGTCTCTCGGTCAATGTAAAGGATCGAAATAGAAATAATTTACAGTGGTAAATTGATATGTGTACTTCTGTGTCTTCTTCCGACATAGTATTATGCCTATTTCTGTATTTTAGAAGTGGAGCGATGCACTTCCTCCTCCTTTTACCGACAGCCACCACACAATATGCTCCTCGACTAAAGCATTACTGGAATGACCTCTTTTGATACAATGAGTTTCACTTCAAACTTTTAGGCTATCTCAACCTCCCTGGTGGCGAAATTGATCTGGATTTTGAGCACCATGCGGGCGGCGAAGAGGTGGGCGCCGACTTCCTCTTCGTGCGACTGGACTCAACCTACGGGGCTCCTTTCAAACGTGTGCCACCCACGGATTTAATCAACAATGACTCACTCACCTCGCAAATGGTTATGTCCTCGGGTGATGTATTCCCTTGGTACTCTACCACTGGACTTTCTGCTCAACCGACACCAGCGGAGACTCGTGGCTGTCCATGGAACACCTCCGCCTGTCCAAAAAGTGCGTTATGCCTGTTAAGATACCTAAGTTTGCATTTTGGTACTTTTGAATTGTCAATTTAATGCTTTAATTCCGTAGTCAATATTCACCGTTGAAAAATAAGGAATTAGTGCGTTTTCATGCTTGGCTTGGGCAGCCAAAAGCCTGACGCTTCAAGGTCATTAGGTAAGACCTTGTCACCGCTGCACCTGTTTGTGTGCAAGTGTGTGGCTGCGTGAGCTATGCAAATTTGCTATTAACGTGTAACTTGTGTGCACACCTGGAAAGCTCAAAGTAATTGAAATTCCATTATCGTTACTATCATCAGATGAAGTCTACTTGCGGTTCGACTTTCTTCTCGTGGAGGATGTAGACAGAGCAGTCGGTGAGAGAGGCTCATTCAACCTTGTCACCGTGGCACCTAACCTGCGCGTTGACTACGAGCCCAGCTCTGGTATAGTGCGGGCTTCATGGGCCAATTATGTCATCTCTGAGGCGTCTCTTCCTGGTGGCATTTCTGATTGGACCACTGTGGAGGTGGTGGTGAAACCGGACACTGCAGAAATGGACCTCATTATATCAACCTTGGAGGGTGAACAGGCTTTTGGGAGGATACGCACGTTCGTTGGTCCGCTAGCACTGCCAAGCTCTCTTCCGCCGGCCGGAATCCACGTTGGACCCACTAGTCACACACGGAGAGTCCTCACCGCCATCAGCGTTGCTAGTGAAGAGACGACGACTCTCACCCGATCTCGAAGGGATGTTTACAGCTATGATAGGGGAGTTAACGTCTCAGCATTGAATTTTGAGGGCACCAACGGCTTCGTGCGCTACGATTTCCGCAACCGCATCAAGCTGCCACGATCGGATGCGGATGTGGGGAGGGAGGAGGTAGCACTGGATTTTGTTATCAAACCAGGTGTCACCTCGGGCCTCCTGTGGTTCGCTGAGGGAGCTACTTCCAAGAGTTTCATCGTCATAAAGGTGAGCTCTTCTGGAGAAAAACCGACCTTCCCCTAGTAATGGCCACTTAGAATTGTAAGCTGGAGGTCTGTCAAATATGGATGCTGTTTTGATTTGTAGCGACTATCTGTGGATTCTGGTGTCCACAGCAGATGCCTTATTTCTGTGACATTTCGCTTTGATAGACAGCCAACGAAATCGAGATCGTAGCTAAGTCAGACAAAGTTTGGTTATTGGCACCACTGATGCGGTTCTAGTCGCCTCTGAGGCCATAATAAACTATTCAGAGAATTATTGATGAATTCACTGGCAATATACAGAAGAGCTGGAGAGGCTAAAGGCGTGGGGGATCGAAATGAAACACTTAGGTGATAGTCAAAGCGGCCAACTTGTTCAAGAGTATATCACTACATTCTATCTTGCTGAGAGGTATTAATAGGGTCATTTTACTGTAGGACTCCAAGCTCTATTACAAGTACATCTCGTACGACGAGACCCTCGGTGCCAAACGGACACTTACCGAAGAAATCGTCATCAACGAGACTCTGGAACCCGGAAAAACGCATCGTTTGCGACTTAATCGTTACCAAGATGTGGTGAGTGGAATGTTTTACCTCTGTTCTTGCCTTTTACATGTCAAAAGTTGTTAAAAAGGTGTGTAAGGGGTATTCATCTTGAAATGTTCTACTTTCCCCCTATTACCCCGTAGCTTTTATAAAATGCTTTTCCGGAACATTTGTTTTGTAATAATAACTCTAGTTTGAGAGACTCCTTAAGCCTTCAAAACAAAAGGCGTTTAAAGCGTCACAGCATTTATATGACAAACGGCACGGTTTTTTGTGACAAGACGGTGCTATTTTGACAGAGTGGAAAAAAGCCAGAAGGTAGTTTATTGCCAGTAGCTTAGACATCTGAGGGGTTTGTGAATTCACCAACCCATTCACAGACAACTAATTGTGCAGTGGCAGTGACATCAACTCCTGCTAACCCACTTCGTCCGTTGTTAGTTGCCAATGGCCCTCCTCAATCTCCTGCAGTCTTGACGATGCCACCACCTAGAGCGAACTTTTGCGAGTGCTCAATTGCGCTTTTTTTTTGGTGCTCGAATTAACCGCGACGATTTGGGGAGTTGTGGAAGGCGCAGTAAAAGTGCACGCCACAGTGATGATGAGCACCATTATTCTCACGTCTAAACGCGTAGTAGAAGCGTGTGATTTGCGCTCACGCCGACACTACTCTGTGCACCTCCGTCTTATCGATTTGGCGTCGAAGCCGCCTCGCGGCTATTGGCCTCTCAATCGATTGGCCGCCTTGACGTCAATAATTGCGTGCGACCGCTCGCGCACCCCCAGCGCTTTATACTTTAAGCTAAAAATAAAACAAAGATAAAAACGAAAAGTGTTAAGAATCAAAGGATGTGATGGATGCCTTGGGGATGAATGAAAAGAAACTGGGAATTGGAGCCCTTTTTTAAGTAAATCTTGATCACTTTTATTCTCCAGCTTCGACTGAGCCTTGGCACACAGCAGAGGTTTAAGAAAATTGTCTCTGGCAAGGCGCCACTGATTCCGGAGAATGGCGTTATCTACATCGGTGGTTCAGACAATGCCGCGATTTCAACTGATGGTGAAGTAGCTCGGAACTTCGACGGCAGTGTCACTGCAGTGAGTTATTTTTCTTACAGCATTGTATGTCTCGCCTTTGTTTGCACTTCTCCCGGGTAACCACTTGAGGTTGCATTTGCACTCGCATTTTCAAAGAGATCTTGACAATTTGAAACTCGTGATTTCCAGACCATGAGGTGTCGGTGTGAGTTCCACACCAACGAGGGCACAGCCAAACTTGTCCCCTGAAAATTAAACCTTTTAAAGTCAAGAATAAAATATCTTTAAAAAAGTTTCCCTTTAAAATGGTTCAGTGGTAATTCAGTCACTAGTTCTCGCCATTGTTTGTACAAATTGGACGCTATTTTAGCCACAACAGGCGCTTTCAGCAAAAAATAGGTTTTCAATTTATCAGGTTCTTCGTTCCCTTTACTTGAACCCGAACTTTAAAAGTACACTTCCCAGATCAAGTTTAACAATTGGGAATGTATCTTTGACTTGGTAAGCTGTCAAAGAAAAGCACAAGTCCGTGTCAGCACGTTTTTCCTAAGTGGGTTGTTCAATATGAAGTTTGGCCATCTGTTCTTTGGTTGGATTGATTTGACTTTCAACTATGTTTGGCTCCGACTGTTTGAGGGAGTGAAAAACATAGGAGATACACAATCGGGTTCAACATCTACTTGGTTCTAACGATTAGTTCGAGAGGCTGGTCATAGCATAGTGAATGGGTGGCCAAACTATCGAAAAGGCTTCGCTAAACCCTTATCATTTTCCGTGCTTTGTCTCTCAAAAGGCTAAGATCACGCAGGAGGGGTCGGGCATCACGAATTTGAACATGTTGGAGCTAATCCGCGATCCAGACTGGACACGTGATGTATTACGCAAGGGTGATGTGCAGTACGAGTACCACATGCCCTTCCGTCCTCCGTTGCGACCCCGACAGCCTGGCTCCTCGATCCTCATGCCGACGGCGTCAACAAGAGGTCATGCGGGTATCACGTTGCATACCTCGCCCATGCCTGTCACCTTTATGGGTACCCAGTCCTCGGTGGTGCGTTTCGACACTTGGGACTTCTCTGTCTTCCATTCCTTTGAAATTGAGTTCCGCACCTTTGAACCCAATGGCGTGCTCTTCTTTGTGTGAGTCTATCATCTCGCCTTCATTTGATTATGCATTCTGATTCCACCTGTCCGTCTGGTCTTCTGTCCACCTTGGATCATAAACCCTTCCGTTTCTCTGCACTGTCTGTTCATCCAGCTGCCTCGTCTTGCTCTGGTGCAAGACACGGAATCGCCTTCCACTTGTCACTGGAAAAAAAACTGCCAAATTGCAGATATTGTTGATAATTGTCACCAATCGGCAATTACCCACCGGAGCTTTATCGTCCAGGTGTTATGGCACCTATTGAAAGAAAGCTGACGCCGGATGTCCTTGAACTGTCGGATGACGGGCCACCGATTAAATTATTTGGCAGCTGATCTTGGTACCAAAGAGGCTGTAGTAAGCCATGCCTCTCCCCTTCATCCATTACAACTTGTGCAGAAAAGAGAGCTAAATTTTGGCGGCTAGTGAGTCTACAGTTTCCTACGCTGCATAACAGTAATGTTTACGTTTTTTTTTTCAAGAGGTGTGCATTCCTATCCTCACACACATGCCGGTGTTTTACGTTTTTACTACTTACAAAAAGAAAACATTTGTGAAGTGGCAGTATTGTAGTCGCTTCTTGATCGACTTCATTACTGTGATTGCAGTATGCATTACACGCTTACACATTCTCCATCCCAAAGAAGTGCGCCAGCTCCCTGTGAAGAAGACTACGAAAGGATAAGCTAGAAGAACGTTTGATACTTACTTACAAAGCGTAGGCTTTGTGTGACCATTTCAAGCCACCGAAAGCCTCTTTCATTTCCCGTCAAAATCGTTTTGTTTTCATTGGAAGAAGGCGAGGAGGAAGAAGCAATGGTGCGCTGAGGGTCGGGGGGTTCCACGAACAAAAGTCGCGTCTTCATTGTTGAGGTTGGAGTATTAGTCAAGACACTGCGTGCTAATGTGCCATGGTGAATGGCTGCCTCTTAGGGGCGGTTGCTGGAAGAATTCATTTCTCTTCTACACTGGCAAAGCAATCTTGAGTGACTCGATTCATGCCCAAATGAATGTGAGAGTGTTGATATCCCTTTAGCCTTACAAAGAGCTCATCAATGGCAAAAATCTATTCATATTTGCCCTAGGTTTGTGGAGCCTTCTTTATGGTGCACAGAAATCAAGTTTTTCGTCAACGGGAAGGTCTGGTGCGTTCGAGCTTTTCAATTGGTGTTTCGGGAGGCCTTAAAAGGTGTTGATAAACTCCTGTATCAGGTAAAATATGCATCAAATTTAGCTATCAGTATTCTTCTCCACTTCACAAAACCAGTCGCAAAATAATTTGCCCAACTCGGCTTCACCTAAAGCTGGAATGAAATTCCTTCCGAATGAAGATTACCGCAATTTTGTGCACTCGTGGTAAACTAAGGATAGAATAATTTTTTGTGCCATATAATCATGCATGCACAAGAACGTGATATTGGAGCTGCCAACATTATGCAGTTTTAGGTTGACTTTCATTCTCCCCCCCCTCCCCACTTCCACACTCCCACATCTTTAGGACACGTGGGTGTGCACATTTTTCGATACATGCGCCGTCGAACTCCGCGCTCTGTCACCCCATCTTAGCCCGGCGCGGAAAAATTGGTCATTCTGTGGGAAGCAGCAGCATCAGTAAACGATCCCACTCTTGCACACCTAATACCGTGTATGCGTGCAGGTATACGGAAGTGTGTGTGGCGCACCATGTCCTCCGGCTATTGGCCGGCTTATATCGATCTGCCGTGTGGAAGGCTAGCGTGAGCCAATCCCTACGCAGCGTTACTGATACGCGCGCGCGTGCGCTCTGGCTCGTGGTGATTCATTGCTGTTTGCGCTCGATCAATAGTCCGGTGGTCGTGTCATGGGAAAATAGGGGAGGGGGTGTAGTGTCACTTGCACGGAGGATTTGCATGACTTTGCCACCGCTTTTTTCTGCGGCGCAAGCTCCAAACAAGGTGGGTAGCCTCACAATAATATCTTGGGGTGTTGATTTCAACTTTAGCCTACATATAATGGGAAGTACATTTACGTCATTTTACATGAGCCAAAAATTGTCAACTTTTTAATCGGATTCCGGGAATTCTACTTGCTGCTTGACGATGATTGATTGAAGGTGAGGCGCTGTTGCGTTGTGAAATGTGTTTGATGTATCATCAACTCCTGTTTTGACATAGTTTACGTGATTATTGTATATCTAATTGCGAGGTTATTTTCTTTTTTTTTATTCAACAACTAATGTGCCTTCCCCTCTACTGAACTTGTAGTGGACCGGATCGTGAGCATACAGACTTTGTGTGTGTGGAGATATTTGATGGAAACGTCTACTTCGCCTACGGCATCGGCGACCACTACAGACACATTCAGCTGAACCCAACTTCCCGCAAGGTGAACACGGGAACGGCTCATCGGGTGTATGTAGAGAGAACGCCTCAACATCGCTTCATAGTGAGTTAGTTGGTCAATTTTTTCATGAACTAATGCTGCACTAAATAGACTGAAATGGCTGGATGATCCGAGTAACGCTGTCGATCTGACGAGGAATTGCAGACAAGCAGTCAATTAAGAATCGCAAACTCGAAAGGCTAAAAAGGTAGTAAACCTCGTTACTTTTGAGATCTTGGTAAAGAGAATATTCGAAAACGTAGCGCAGGAAGATCATTCTAGCTGCTGTGCGAAATGGCACTGTTCTGGGAAATATTTTAATTGTGACAAAAAAATTTGCTTTACTTGCTATGATTTCCGATTCCGTACTTGGTTTAATATTTTCGCTCTCATTCGAAAGTTCTCAATGCCAATTACCTTCCAAGCAAAACCGCAGCGATGAGAAGGCTGTCTACTTATGGCAACAAATTTGTGAAGTTGAGGTAGCCATCGTCGGCGCTAAAAGCATTCATGTTTCGTGGACGAAGAACAAAAGAAACACTCAAGGTTTAGAAGACAAAGCCGCGATTAAGATAAAGAGCTTTTAGTGTTTTGAATCGGATTTCAGTTGGTGATACCTGGCTCAACTACCGATTGCTGAATTGTAAACAAAGCAGAAGAATTTCGGTTTGAATGAGAGAACATTTATGCAAACAACTCCTTATAAACCCGTTGTTTTTTCGGCTACTTTTAATTTAACTTTGAGGCCATAGTTCCTGTGCCCTTTGCAGTATCTGAAATTATTTATGTGCGAGTCATTGGGAACAAATTTTTATTGCATTCCAGTTAGATCGCAGGTTGAAGGTTGGCCGGCACAGTAGTTCAGAATGTCAATCTTAGGAAGAAGGTAGAATTTAACAAATTGTGCATTCCTTTACCACGGGATAGGTGAAGTACAATGGGCAAGAGATTGATGTAGATCAGGGCACCTCACGGCACCAGGCAGAATTCTCCAGCTACACCTACTTCGGCAGCATTGACCAGCCCTCGCGCTTCCCTTGGATTGTCTGGTCTCGGGAGAACTTTGCTGGTTGCATCAACTTCATCCGCGTCAATGACGACAAGTTCCTTGATCCTGCCTCGTAAGTTCATTTCCTTTCTTAATGTATCAAGACCAACAGGGAATCCTCCATCTTGCATGCGCATTGATTCAGCTAGGTTAACGGACTGTTCGTAGACCTGGCTTTGAATCCGTCCGTTGGCCGAGTATTTGGCCAAAGTTTGAATTGTCCAGACATCCACTGATGCAAAAAGGATTGTCCAAATTAAATGCGTGGGAAAGTCTAACTTCAATTTGAACCATTTAAATGGCAAAGGAGAGTTTTAAATTAGCTAGAATGGGTAAAATAGGCCTCACATTTACCCCCAAATTGGTCCAAAAAAACCGACTTTCTTTTATTACCAAAAATGATTTATTTGGTTTGAAACACTTTCTTGGATGTTTATGGCGCATTTGCCTTTAATTTCTTGGAAATTGCGCTCATTTTTTTTTGGAAATCACTGGCTGCATATCGTTTGTTGAAAGCAAAAGCAAGAGAGAAGCAATGTGAGATTCGATTTTTGGAATGTCAATTTTATGCATTTTGGTTTTAAAGGTTTTAACGGTTCATCAAAGCCCTAATAATGTTTTACGACCTTTCTGATTCCCCCAAACACTCATTACATGGGTCACATCGAGAGGCTTGATGTATTTGGCTGAAGACTCTCCACTCATTACGTGGATGTTGACTTTAAATGAGATTGAAGTCAGAACGACCCTTGATACATATTTGGTGGTAGCAATTTCACCAAGCAGTTTGTATTGAAAACTTGAAGACATGCTATAACGTGATTCACTCTGCGTCGTTCACTAGCCGAATGAATCAGCACACTGATTTGAGTCGCGGCATACAGTTTGGCGTCTGCAAAGCTCCTGATCTCCGTTGCAACCGTGAGATATGCGGTGGTGGACAGTGCCACGAGCGTTCCTACCCATTCTTTGAGCCAATGAATTTCGCCTGTGATTGTTCCGCCTCGGATAAGACCTTCAGAGAGGGTGTGGAGGACATTCGACGCTCCGAGGCATGCAACCGCGGTAAGGAGTTTCTTTATCCACTTTTTACTTAAATAACTTCAGTAGAAGTGTTAGGGAGCTGTATTTTCACCCTATTTCAGACGCACCAATTGTCGATTTTGATGGCGAAACCGTGGTGATGATTGACTTTGAGCGTCAGATGAACACCCTCACAACACACACAGACGACATCAACCTTCAATTCAAGACAGAGAGTCTCTATGCGCCATTGTTTGTGGCTGTATCGACCGCGGAGAAGCAATACTTCCGTGTAGAGCTCGAAAATGGTCTCATAAAAGTCAGCACCAACATGAATAAGGCCAGCAAACCGCCTCGCGATGCTGTACGTTCATACGCATTTGTCCTTGATTGAAACGGGCCAATGCCACGCTTTAATGGATGACACACTATGTAAATAGTTTGCAACGAATGGAACAAATGTAATTGTCCCTAGATGTTGAACTTTCATGTGCTTCTCGGGCAGTTATACCTATTGCGTGCGGTGGTTTAGTTAAAGTAATGCTTGACAACCGACTGATATACTCTTATTGACTTGATGTCTACTGAATAAAATCATTTTGTCAGCCATTACTTTAAGTAGACACAAATTACTCCTTTTAACTTGGATCCTACTATTTGAACGCATGGCACATTAGGGAGTAACTTTTGCGGAGGATGTATAAAGGCAGAACTTAGTGCGATTTGAACATCATAAAGTTTGTTACTACTGTCTTTAATGTGGTATTTGAACTTCCTCCGAAGGAAGAGAACGGTTCTTGTTATTCTGTCGACTATACAGCCTTCCATACATCTCTACTGCACCTGTCAATCTGTCCATTCGTTTATTCGAACATCTGGCAGACCGTTATGAGTTTCGCGAAACGATTGGTTGATCACATTCTTTTTTGGCATCTCTTCCAGGAGTTTCTGCTACAAAGTCCGCGCCTGAATGACAACAATTGGCATACTCTGCGGATACGCCGTCGAGCTCAATTCATGTACATTAGTGTGGACAACGCAAGCGAGAACAACGGAGTGTTAGTGGTGGAGATCCCCAAGGGCGTCTTCAACAACATCGCGCAGCAAATCTACGTGGGAGGTCTGATGCCAGAGAACTATGCCTCCCCACCCTATGGAAACATGGCGGGTTTCCTTCCCAAAGGGCCCAAGTTTGTTGGCGAGATGCGCAACTTCTACTGGAACCAGTACGACTTCTTTGGCACTCGGCAACTGCCTACTCATTACACCACCGATGTCCTCACGCCCCGCCTCGAATTGCCAACGTTCCCGAGTTGGCCACGGGAACCGATGTACTCCATTACTTGCACCTCCAAACTCAATTGGGGCACCATTCAAATTCCTATGAAAGCTAAGGAGGCTGGGGACATGTGGCTGCTGGAATTCAAGACCAAATACGACGGCGTTCTTGCTCATGTAAGCGTGAACACTTCCGATATTGACGTTTAGGGCAGGTAAGGCGACAGGAGGGCAGCGCACATTGAAAGGGTTATGGTTCTCTCTTGGTGTCTTGAGCCATTATTTCGTTCAAACAATTTACGCACACATTTCCTCCTTACTTTTATGATTGTTCTGCAATACGCCTATTTCCTTGGGGCCCAGATCAGCTACTTTGTAGGTTTATAACTCAAGCAATGGAAAGGCCAAAAAGTCCTTACTTTTTATGATTTATAATGCAAGAGGACACCTAAAATGCGTCGTGACGATGCACTCTGAAATGAATCGTATGCTCTATTAATTTCTCCTTGCTTTGACAGTGTTTAACAGCATTGACTTGCTTTCGGTTAGGACGGAAAACTGATGAGCGTAGTCATGAAGGCAGTCCTTTGTTCGCTAAAAGCATTTAGAGTGATATGAGGGAACGATTAGCCAGCATTAGTGATGATTGCAAACGTATAGATGCGGCTTGGCAATCGACGAATCTTTTTATGGTGAGGAAAGAGATGCTTACCGAAAAATATGTCGATCATCCCCTCCCTTCTTGGGAGAGATTTTTCTACTCATTTATTTGAATGCGTAGCTTGACGCTGCAATTGACTTACGCAAACCAGTTCGCACATTTCCTCTCAGCCGTCAAGTTGATGATATTGTGTTCAAATAGATGCATGATAAATGTCTGTAGACATTATTATCAATGATCGCTGTCTCATGCCCCCAAACAGGCCCGAGATGAGAACACGGGGTCGCACTTCACCCTAATGATACTCAAGGGCCGTCTCCACCTTATCTATTCAATCGGCGGGGTAACGGGTGTCCATGAGATCATCAACAGCCCTATCTCCGTCGCTGACAACCTCTGGCATCGCGTCACCTTTGGTCTGGACCGCATCAAGGGCCGCTTTGTTATCATTGTCGATGACTCAGCCCCCGAGGTGGGTTTGGATTGCGACACTAGCTGCTAATCATGTGATACTTACCGTCACGATTGGTCGGCTTCTTGTCCCGCTTTCATTGAATCCTCATCCTAACCCTCATCTTAGGCTGTCATCATTGCTGGAGGCGAGGTGAGTTGCATTCGAACCACATCATCCCCATCGACCCTACGCATTCATTGAAATGGTTTTACTTCACACTCACCATATACCTAATAGGACTGCCTTAGGATAGCACCTCTTAGTTAAAGTGTTCAGGATTGGCAGTAGGAATGTCGCCTAGGTTGAAGGAAGAGAATGAAGAAATCAGTAGTGTTTTTGTTACTAACCCTTATTGCAGACGGTCAAGGTGTTTACCCTTGCACCATATCTATCACCACAATTGGTACGTTTCTGTGTTGTGCGGTCAGTGTGTAACTATTCAGCCAAATTATAAACTTATCTGTTGATTAATACTCTTCTTATCTCAGCTCTCACTCAGGGCCAGTGTGCTATTTCTTCACTTTTCATCACCAGAACTCGCTGATTTGCATGGCATTTTACCATCAGTACCTGCTTTATCATTATCCCCCGCCGTCGTCATTCACTGTGTCCTCCTGGTGGCCACAAATAGGTATTTTAAGCTCATGGGGCCTGCCTTGTAGACATTCGGGCACCGCCTGCAACACAACACATTGAACTCGCTCATATTCAGTTTCGGCGGAGTGCCAGGAATTTGGAGCAAAATTTTGGAAATTATTCGCCTACATGCGCCCACTTCCCTACCCAGCGGCTACGAGAGTAACCCCCCGGCGCTCACCGGCTGCCTTGGCGGTTTCAGCACTCGCACGGATCGTTTTTCGGTTGATTTGTTAAAGAAGTACGACGCACAGTTGGAGAGCTATCCAACTGGAGAAATTATTCGTGGCTATTGCCGAGGTGAGTCCATGAGCCCTTCCACCATTGAGAGTAGAGCTTGGGTGACCTAAATGTGATAAACATGGCTCCTTCTGTGAAGAGTTAGCATAAACAAATTACTGAAACAATATTTGAGTTCTTTTTCTATCCAGTTACGAAGACCATGAGGTCATTGTTAATGTTGTCATTATTCAATTTACTCGCTAACAAGGGCCTAGTCTTCTCTAAGATTCTCACCTTATAACAGTTAACATGTTATGAGTAAATATACTTAAGGCTTTCACGAGAAAATAGGTAAATAATCCAAGTCAAGAGCGGAATTAAGTTCCTTTGTTCTTTTTTAACAAAAGCAAGTAAAGTTATACACTTTAATTTGCCACTTTGTTTAATGCAATGATGTCCCTGCCATCAGTGGTGGTTTTTCGCGATGCAACCACCAAGCACTGCTTAACAAATTCCTGAGGTATTTCGACAAACCTTTGACTAAGCTGCTGAGAGGTGTGAGCTGCAGTGCTGTGGCATGCGCTACTATTTCCCACGTAGTGATTCTAGTAAACCAATATTTACTCAAAAACTATCTCCCACTCTATTGAAATTATTGCCTCCCTCTTGACATCTATTAATGGTTGTCCCACTTCCTAATGAGGTGAAGAATAAAAAAAGTTTAAAGTCTTTTGCTAAAATGAAGTGCTTTTATCAAAAAATACAACTTTGTAACTAAAACCGAATTTTAATGCCTTTGTTAAAAGCGGAGTGTGTTTGCGAGCCGGGTAAGAATGAATAGGTGACTCCTAGTAGATGCCTCCCTGGCGATTAGCTGTAGTGAGTGTGCATACACACCCATAGACTAGCATTTGCCTAAAGCGCATTGCATTAATCTTGGTCTCTTTTCGATTTCTATCACAGATGGTGAGTCGCCCTCGTCCAAGCACTTTAAAACGCATGTTGCTTTATTATTTGTCTTTTTTTTAATTCCATTCTACCTATGTCTCTGTTGTTCGCTCAATTCGCGCTTTCGATGTTGCTAAAAAGATGTTGTGGTTTAAATACGTTCCTATTACGCTTGACAGATGTCAACCATACGTATATTTTATTTTTCTTTTCGCATTTGCTATGCATCAACCGTGCTTAATTTACAGTACAAGCCATTTTTTGTCTAACACAATTTCATTTGATTTTAATTTGATCACAAAGTAGTTAATAAATAACTTGCTTGCTCGCCTACTTTTGAGTTCTGCTTCTCACCAAGCCTCGAAAAAGGTGAATAAATTAGGTAGGTATGATTGAATTGTTGTCGTTTTGCATGATCAACCTGTGCTTAAAAGAACGCACAGGGAGCATTATTCTCATGCATTTTGCCCTCTCGCTTTCCGTGTTGCAGACCTGGTTAGATGCACTCCCGACTACTGCCTTCATGGTGGAGTCTGCACCCAGGTGAGCGAAACCCTTCTGCGCTGCGACTGCACCAACACGGGCTACACGGGCTCGCACTGCGAGGATCGGGTTACCACTTGCCCACCGAACTACTGCCTCAACGGCGGCATCTGCACCATCGTTGGCACCAACCCTGTCTGTAATTGTCAAGGCACTGGCTATTACGGTGACCGCTGTGAGTTATCTGTCTGCACCCCTGACTACTGCAGGAACGGAGGTATCTGCTCGGTGGTAAATGGCCAGCCCGTGTGCGATTGTCGTAATACCAATTTCGGCGGAGCCAGGTGTGACGCTGTCATCTGCCGGCCCGATTACTGCCGAAACGGCGGCATCTGTAGTGTTCAGAATGGACGTCCTGTATGCATTTGCTCCGGTACTGGATACGATGGTCCACTCTGTGAACGTCCAATCTGCCGTCCGGGGTACTGCAAAAATGGAGGAATTTGCCGTATTCAGGGTGGAATACCCATATGTGATTGCTCAGGCACCGACTATGATGGGAAGTACTGCGAGAATCCCATCTGCATACCAGGTTACTGCCAGAATGGAGGTCGTTGCATTGTAGAAAATGGTCGTCCGGTCTGCGAATGTAGGGGAACAGGATATGGAGGAAGTCGGTGCGACCAGCCTCTTTGTACTCCCGGTTATTGCCAAAACGGAGGTCGCTGTATCTTGGAGAACGGCCGCCCGGTTTGTGATTGCCGGGGAACTGGGTACGGAGGAAGCAGATGCGATCAGGCCATATGTTCTCCAAGCTATTGCCAAAATGGAGGTCGTTGCGTCGTTGAGAATGGACGCCCGGTCTGTGACTGTCGAGGAACGATGTATGGGGGAAGTCGGTGCGAGCAAGCCATCTGCCCTCCAAACTATTGTCAAAACGGAGGTCGCTGCGTTGTTGAGAATGGACGTCCGGTCTGTGACTGTCGAGGTACGGCATATGGGGGAAGTCGGTGCGATCAAGCCATCTGCCCTCCAAACTATTGTCAAAACGGAGGTCGCTGCGTTGTTGAAAATGGTCGTCCGGTCTGTGACTGTCTTGGAACGGAATATGGAGGAAGTCGGTGTGATCAGGCCATCTGCCCACCGAATTATTGCCTTAACGGTGGCCGCTGTATCGTTCAGGGAGGTCAACCGGTCTGCGATTGCACATCCACGGGATATCAGGGTCGGGTCTGCGAAGTGCCCATCTGTCGACCCGATTTCTGTCTCAACGGGGGCCAGTGCATTGTGCAGGGTGATAGAGCCGTCTGTGACTGTCGCGGCACGGGTTACGATGGTGCCAACTGTGAGACCCCCATATGTCGACCTGGATACTGCATGAACGGAGGTATTTGCACGATCGTTAATGGACGTCCTGTCTGCGATTGCTCTAACACGGGCTATGGGGGCCAGTTGTGTGAGCAGCCGATTTGCAGGCCCGGCTTTTGCCTTAATGGTGGTCGGTGCATTGTGCAGAATGGACAGGCGATATGCGACTGTCGAGACACAGGGTTTGTGGGCCAGCACTGTGAGCAGAGCATCTGCCGACCGGACTATTGCATGAACGGTGGTATCTGTTCGGTAATCAACGGGCAGCCGACATGTGACTGCCGAAACACGGGCTATGGTGGGCCACTGTGCGAACAGCCCATCTGTCCTGACGGCTTTTGCTTAAACGGTGGACGCTGCACTGTGCAGAACGGCCGGCCGGTATGCGATTGCAGTGGAACGGACTATCGGGGTGACCGCTGCAGTCATCCTATCTGTCCTCCCAACTTCTGTCTCAATGGAGGTGTCTGCTATGTTTACGATGGAAATCCTCGATGTAACTGCACTGGCAATTTCGGTGGCGATAGGTAAGAAAAACATGCTTTTCTGCAACCCATTGCGTGTCCATTCAGTGGTGAATTATCCTAAGGAATCTGCTTACTACGAGTTATTAGTAAGATTTTTTTAGTACCAATGATTCGGAATGGACTTTCGACGAACCCATGTAATGGCACACTACGCATGCCAGTTGAACACATTATTTGTTGGTCAAATTGTGTTCGACTCCCCATCAAGCTTCCAGACAGACAGCACCCAGACAGCTTTTTTGTGTTTGAAGAACTGTTTTCTTGTCTCCAGTGCGAATTTTATCAGTTGAAGAACTTGAAATATGCTTTTATTACAACAGACGTAAATCCTATTTCAATAAACCTAAGAGGAGCAATAATTTATGCAAATGGTTAGTTAAATCGGTAAATAAATTATCATCTTTGTAGGCAGACATAAGTGCAGGCAAGCGTTTTTTTTCAATTTGTTGAAGCTAAAAACATCTGATAGTCACCCAACTACCCGATTTCTGGACTAATGTATAGCGTAATCGTGTAATATAATGGTGTGTCCCAAATGCTTTTGCCATCTTAAAATAGCAGGTCTTAGTTTCACCTACCTACCTATTCTCGAATGCTTTAAAACTCTTTTGTCTTTAATGTAAGCCTAAAACTTCAACAGGGAGTGAAGTTTAACAATGAGTCCCTTTTTCCATGTCTCCAGATGCCACTATCCGATCTGCCCACCGGGCTACTGCCTGAACAACGGACGCTGCTTTATTCGTCCAGGCTCATCCACTCCAGAATGTGATTGCACCGGTACGGGCTTCATCGGTGATCGTTGTTCTACACCAGTGTGCCCCGATGGCTACTGTCTTAATGGAGGCACCTGCCATGCCCTACCTAACGGACTGCCTTTCTGCGACTGCTCGTACACTGCCTTTACTGGAGACAAGTGTGAGGTGCCCATTTGCACTCCCGACTACTGCTCCGGCCACGGAACTTGTCGGGTTGAGCAAGGCCGCCCCGTATGTGAGTGCAATCTTGAGTACTGGGGGCCCCAGTGCCAGCTGGAGGTGTGTCCCCCAGGTTTCTGTCACCATGGTGGCACCTGCTACCCAGGCCCCGACCGCAGACCCCATTGTCGTTGTCCCGACGGCTACGAGGGCGATCAGTGCGAGATGCCCAAGACCTGCCCCCCAGGCTATTGCTACCATGGTGGCGAGTGCACTATGCAGGGTGGGATGCCCGTTTGCAATTGCATCAACACTGATTACCAGGTTAGAAGTGGTTTTTGTGGCAGGGCGACTATCATGAAAATACTTCTGTCCACGAGGCATATAAACCTAGCGACGTTTGACGGTTAGAATTAGTAAAAACTTAAATTATTTCATATCATGAGAGTGAAGTGAGGCCGGAAGGTAGCCATGTTAGTGTAACAAATAATAAGGAATAGAGAATTTGAAGGGTTCTTGGTTCTTGTTCCCATACACAGTCTGAGTAAGCCCCCAGGATATTTATGACACAATGGCCAAAGTAAGATGGAATGGAAAGACTTGAACAGGGTTTGATTACATCTAAAATCAGATCTAGAAATGTAAACTATGTTTGTGCTTTACTGAGATGGGTACGTTCCAACCTATGAATGGGAAATATCTACGTACATTGAAGAAGTTGGGCAACAAATATGTCAACACTGAGGCTACCTCTATTCTCTGTATTGGTGACAGGGCTCCCGCTGCGAGACACCCAAGACATGCCCGCCGGGCTACTGCCAGAACGGTGGCTTGTGTACGGTGTCGGGTGGGCGTTACACGTGCAACTGCCTGGGCACAGGCTTCCAGGGTCCCACATGCAGCGATCCCATCGCCTGCCCGCCTAGCTACTGCCACGGCGGCATCTGCACTGTCCTGCCCGGAGGAAAATACGTCTGCAGCTGCTGGAAGACTGGACTCAGTGGACCCACTTGTGACGGGGGTGAGTTGTTGCAATTCCAGCAAATCCAAGATCTGATATCTGAGCGATGTTATGCAGCGTGTGCATTTTCATCTGAGTGTGAAACCTAATGCCTTTGGAGATCCGACCCCTAAAAGATTGCTTGAGCATCGCATCTTATTGAAGTCTGTGCGGTTAAAGTGTGTCAAGAGTTTCTCATTCTGTGATGAGGAGGGTAGGAGAATCAATTAGAACACTGTGCGGTACCCATTCCATCTATTCACCTGTCGGACACGGGCTTAGGATGTTCTAAGATTCGAAGAACCATAATTACCTTTAAAACTGTCTGACACACACGTCCCGCCTTCAATTATGCATCATAATTCTACCATTTGATAAAGATCTCCTGTGTAGCTACAGAGCTAAGGCCCAGCCGCTCGAATTCGTCGACTTATTTATTAGTTTGTAACCAAAATGTATGCAAGTTCAAGTCTGTTACTTTTGAAGAACATTCGTATAAAATGTGCGTTTAATGCCCCTGGTAGTAAACACCTTTACGTATGTGTTCTTTACCTAAATGCTTTTCTTTGATGGACTGGTTAGAATGGATAAAAAATTTAGCATAACTGCCTGAATGAGATAAAGCTTTAAGCAACACGAATTCATGTAAGTATTGGGGGGCTTAGAGTTTGAATTTCACCAAAATACTTGCAGTGTTCATTACCTGTTAATTTGTGCTTATTGAAGAACAGGAATTGGGCTGTAAAGCTTTCGCCATTTTACCTAAACTACTTTTAGTCCAGCCTTGTTCCGTTCCCATACTGCTGCTCTATCACTACACCACAAATCCACTTAAGTTGCTCCCATCCAAATAATCCAAGTGCTGGCATATTTTACTCAAAGAACGAAGGTGTACATCACCATTCGGCCACCAATACAGCGTTCAGGCTAACCAGTAATGGAGCAAAAGTCGTCTGTACGGTTTTATCGTCGCACCCTTGCCTTCAGTCACTGTCACTGTCATTCGTCCGCGAAATAAATATGCAATACTTAAATCGGCCGTCCACTCATTCGCCTTGCTTTTAGATGTCAATGGTATTTACGTCGACTACGAGAAGATTGGCTACATGGTGTACGACCTAAATCCACCACTGAAAACGAAGGAGGACAACGTGACGGTGGGTTTCAAGACCTACGCCCAGTCTGGAACCATTCTTGACTTTGTCACCACAAGTGGAGCGCATTGGGGCATCAAAGTGGTAGGTTTCGATAGTTCACGTCATTCTTATTGTCGTCGGTAATATTTTGAGCTACCGACTATGTGGGGTTTTTTTTCCTGAAACGAACGAAGCGACAACATAGACAGCTGGAAACATGGACGAGTGATCCAGTGAACTGAACCCTCGGTACTCTTGATCGCCAGTTTGAGGATCACACGAGATTCTCGTCGTGAGAGCTAACTGTAGCGAAAGTTGGAATCTAGTAATCTTTTCATAAACCGGAAGCAGTATTTGGAGTTACACTTTCATTAGCATGGTAGAAATAGTGAGTTTCTGGTTAGATTTTCCGATGTGAATCAAAAAAGAAATGCCTTGAGGATATTTTTACTGAAAATATTAGTTAAAACTCCAAAACTGAGTCCGAAATTCTCCCGACTTATTCATTGTCCGTGTCAGTAAGGTGATTTGAGTAATAGCTGTACTGAAACAGTTAATTTTGGCTTTTAGCGCAATGGGCATATAGTTGTAGACAGAAATGGCCAGGAGTACATGTATCCTAACATTGTCAACGATGGCGCCTACCATGTCGTCAGCATAGAACGCAAAGGCGACCGAATGCTGGTAACCTTCGATAACGACCAGATTGTCAATCTCCCAATGACAGGTAAGCATTGACATTAAAATGAGCCAATTTTCATTGTATCTACACAGGAGTTGATTAACGCCCCAACATGATTGAAATACTTAGGAAGTGCAGTATTTTTTGAGCCAAAGAGTTTAATTTTAATTTGACATTTATACCCTTTGTGCCCTAATAAGTATGCACATTTCACCAATATTTGCCTGAATACGGGGCTATTTGATTGGTACAGATTCAATCCACCGGTGGGCTAATCACTAATGCTGCATCTTCTCTTTTGGAGGAAGACGTGATTTGCACTTTACTTAAAAGATGCGGTCTGTGGGAGAATATCTAAGTCCATGTATTAGTACAATATGTCCAAATTTCGGCTGACAGAAAGTATCATGACCTCCTTGCTAACACTTTGATTTGTGTCTCGTTATTTTAAGCAAAGTGTACCAGAGGTGGTGACAGAGATGATAAGATGAGATTTTTTCAGCTTTATCTCAAAGCGACCGCAAATGTTAAACATAACCTGGTTTGCTCTCCTTGAGCTGAAGGTACAAATGTGGTTATTGATCTGGAAGGTTGTTTTTTTTCGGACGACATGATGGAGTCGCGGGAACAGGTTGGTACATCAACGGAACTAACCGCAATGATCTGTTGGTATAGCTCATCGCGTGTTCCGTAACTAGCCAAACATTAAATTGCTCGTCATCCTAAGAAAATTCCTTTGAATAATGACTGAAAAAGCTAGCATATGAAATCTGGAAACCTATCTATTGAACGCTGACATTGCGGTCTTTTCTCTCCGTGTTTCCAGGCACCACTGAAAGGAGTGACCAGAGTATCACCTACACCACTCTCTACGTTGGCGCAAATAAGAACAAAGGGGACATCTTCCACGGTGCTATCGGTGGTAAGTGTCTACCATTTTCCATCATCTGATTCGCCCTGGCGCTGAAAGCCACCATCTTGGATCAAATTTCACACGCTTGATAGCCAATGACTATTCGATTTATGACTTCCCGGCAGGTCTCTACTGGAACGGTCGCTACCCCATAGATGAGGCGAAGGGAGGACTGCAAATCACAACGGGTGATGTAATCCATGTGCTCTTGCCGAGTTTCATACTGCCCGGAAAGAAGCCCGTTCCTGTCTGCCCTGCGGACTATTGTTTCAACGGCGGTATCTGCTATGTGGAGGACTACGAGTTGAAATGCGACTGTAGACTGACTGGATGGCAGGGCTCTAGATGCGAAAAACGTAAGTTGATGATAAAATTAGGAAGCCAGACGCCTACCGTCCCGTGAAAAAAGAAGGGTTAGGAAATATTAAGGTTAAAGCAGTCCTTTATTATGTCTTGTAGTCACTTTTCGGATTTACATGAGATTCCTCTGATGACATGTGATATTTAGAAACACTGGACTATAATTTGCCACCTTTGAACTTCCGCGTGTTCACTAAGCAAATTAATCGTTCCGTAGATGTAATTTTTCATGCCGAAGAATTTGTTGTGGACTTGTAGTCGCCTTTGAACACAATGTTGTTCATTCATCGTGATCTCTAACAGAGCTTCACACAGACGATTACACTTTTTGAACGCTACCTCGAAAGCACGAACTAAACAGCGGGTCTTTTTCAAAATGGTGTAACTGAAGGATGAAATTTCCTGATGGATAGAATTTCATGCCAGAAAAGAAGGGTTATTAATGGAAGCGTTGGTAGCAGTGTTAGATTAGAGCTGAATCAGAGTTGTGAAGTCCGTTATATGCGAATCAAAGCACTGGGTGGTGAGTTCGCTGGAATTTCGGAAAAACCTAAGTAATTTCAATCACCTTTTTGCGGCCGTTAGCAGTCGCTCCATGAAGCACTGCTGTTGGTAGAGGCACAAACGAAGAAAAGCTAGGAAGGGGAAGGGCTCAATGCTAATCAACGTTGGATAGGTTTGCTTCAATGGTATCACAGTCGAATCTGCATGGTGTGTGCAAAGCGTTAAACTGTTGGAATGCCCTTGCAGCCACACGCGGTGTTCTGCCTTCGACGAGCGGCAACGGTGCCTACGTTATCCTCAATGTCGTGCCGCCGAAACTCACCAATTTGGATCGTATGCGTGTGGCCTTCCAGACTTACGCCACTGATGGACCCATCGCTCGGTTCATGTCGCCCGACGGACGTTTCTACGAAGTCTACATGGTGAGTGCTGCTTTCCATTTTTTCTACACGTAAATCCCGCATCCATCCATTTGCCAATGCCCGTGTTTATCCATCCATCTATTCGATCTGTGCCAAAATAGTTACCCCAAATAAAATCCCTTGGAGTCTTACTGCAAAGTCGGATTTTGATTCTGCCAATACTGTTACTTTTCAAAAACAGTGGTGGCACTTGACTGTAAGTTAACTTTCGTTGCCATCAATGAGCAGCTACATGGAATGAGATGAAGATTTTAAGTGAAATCGCCAACGAACGATTTTTTTCCACATGACTTATTCTATGTTGACAATTGGTGAACAAAACGAATGCCATTTATCTCATAAGGCAGCATTTGGTGATCGGTTTTCGAGAATCCACCTAAAATCTCATTTATCTGGCTGACAGTGTATCATGTTTGTCTACATCAGTCTCACTATTGAGCCTCTTGCTGACCGTATTTCCATGACGAATTCAGCAAATATGGCAATTCTCTGTTAATCAACACTCTTAAAAGCTTAAAGTGGTTGGTTTACTAATGCGATTCCGGCATGTCATAGCTCACATCACACTGGGGTGCAAGGGGTTTGAGAAATATCCGTATATGGGGTAGGTGATTGGCATGGTTAAGTGCCCATTTGCAGACGTATGCAAAAACAGCAGTGCACTGCACACACTAAGCTGTTACCCTGAGGCAGCATGCGTAAGGACGCTGATGAAGACGACGTGATTTGTGGGCATCCCCCGCCTCCACATCTGAGGTCATGCATACGAAATTAGCCTTCTTTGTGTTGCAAACGGCAGTGGGACCGAGATTCACTGCCAAGGTGACTCATTCACTAGTGAATCAGTTTGTGTACGCAAATATTTTGCTTATCTTCCCTCCCTTCTCCCTCCGCCTCCGCCAGCATTGTCATTTTGGTTATGCGCGTTGCCTTTGGTACCATGAATTCTCTCCCCTATTGGCGCTCACCGTTGTTTTCGGGAAGAACCAGTCTGGTCAAAATTGTTATTTTGTGCAACGCAAGCGCACGGATCTGTTCGCACACGGATTCATCCATTCATCCACCTACTAATTTTGGCTTCATTATGTGCGATTTTTTGCATCAGTCAAGCATTCGTCTTTTTGCCTGACAAGACAAAGGAGGCAATTCTTTGACTAATAATTCGACCAATTTTAATCTGAACGTTCTACGCTAAGGCAGAACAAGATGAGGTCCATTCTCTCTAGGGCGAATAACTTCTCTGCATTGAATGCATACTTTTTTTGCGCCTGCTTCCGTTATCCTGCAATAAGCTGTGTTGGTAATGTGAATAATGACGGCAAACAAACGCCGTCAAGCTCACTCGGAATCGTCATGGCTCCATTTCGAAATACGCCTTTTCTGATACTCAACGAAAGACCTCTCTAAAACATTGCCAATTTGCATATTTCTTGTCAACTGATTATTTTTGCTAATAATAGATTTAATTAATCACTTTTGTGTGCTTTTTGACAATCTATAGAAGGGGCAACAAGTGTTTGTGTCGAACAGCAAGGACGAGATTCGTTTGATCAGCGCGCCCTACCAACAGTGCGATGATGGCAAGATGCATGTGATCACTTTGATTCGCAATGGAAGTCGATTTGACTGGTCGGTTGACGGTCATCATACCATCTACATCGACAAATGTAAGTCTCCTTCCTCACCCACCTCGGTCTCCACATAGCCTTAACAATGAAACAAGGTCAAAAAGACAGGTCTGCAATTAATTCTCCATCGAAGTAAGGAGGATGTATACGACTTGGTGGTTGACTGAAGGTCGCACTGTACCACGTAGCCAATCAGGTGGGTGGTGCGTGCAGACTCGCACGTTTGCATGACTGTTGGAGAGACAGTATTTTGCTGCATCTACAATAAGTCTTCAGTTGTGCCACGACGCTCCACTGCTTCATTCGCAGGCAGCATTTTTTGTGCTTCCATCGTACATCAAGTAGTTGCGACTTCCATGTGAGTAATTAATTCGGTTTACACCACTTACTACTAAATTGTTTTTTCCTGTGTTATAAGTGGTCAACTTGGGTTCTTTCGTACACCTTAAACGTTTTTTTTTCTGCGCACCTCGCGGGTGGATGGGTGCTTTCAATGTGACTTGAATGGTGTGTAGCAAGCGAGCGTATTACGAGGCTCAAATGCACACCCGCCAGTTTCGTATCAACATGCGAGGTTGTGGTGGAGAATTATTCCAACTAGATATATTTTGTCAATTGCTAATTTTGGAGGATTTATCTAATCTTCACTCGAAAGGAGTGTACATCTCAGACCAGCTAAACTTATTGTCAAAATCAGTAGTTTCTCTAGCGGTTTTTGATATTTTATTGGGAGAATATAATCCAAGACCTCATTCGAGTTCTCTTTCAGGTATTTTCAGGATCTATTTGACAATGCGAATCAAGCTTTTAGGTCATTTGATTCAGTTTATCATTTCATAATAATCTCCTCGATGCTCCATGCTACATTCTATCGCGTTTCAGCACCAATAGTTCCAGTGAAGCCTTTAATTATCAAATATTAAAATCGTATTTACCTAGTCAGGTAGAGTTGCCTTGTGCGCTTAACCCACAGCCCGAGTTGAATCATTTGAAATGCATAAACATTTATTAAATGGCTGGGGTTAGTCTTGAATCCCCTTTCAATTACGCATTTGCCAGATGGGATGACTGAACTGGCTATCAACTCTCCACTTGAAGGGTCAAAAGCCAGTCATCACCGATTTTATTCAATAAAATTCCCACTCTGAAGAGCAGGTAAAAGGTTGACATTCTAATTCTATTGAGTTTGAACTTGGTAGAGCTCAAGATTCTCATTCCTCCGTTGAATGAGATAATGGGGGAATTCCAGCGCATCTCAATCACTCCCTTTTTAGCCTCTACATTGGCGTTGTTATGTCTTGATTCAGCTCCTCATTGGAGTGACAAGTTGGTATTTTCGATACCGCTCTCGACGTTACCCACCTCATTCCATCAATGGTGGGTCATACGTATGCCTCATCATATGCCAACATTCTGCTTTCTCGGGCAGTGTACGCATGAGGTGAATGCAGTGAACAGCACCCTCATCTTTTCTCCTTTTACTTCCTTCAGCTCTCGTCGACTCTAACGGTGCGCTGATCACGAATGAGATAATCCTCGGCGCTGATCGCAAGCTCACGCATTCATTCAACGGCGTTCTTGGAGGTGAGATCTGGAATTCCTTAAAAGATACCAACACACACACATGCTACCATTATTTAAGTTAACGCTTAATGCTGTTAAATAGGTGGTGTCAGAGGGGAATATTTTAACTAACATTCTCTAGGCCACTTGAAACAAAATTAATGCCAAGGGCGAAATGAAATCCATTTGTTGCTTAATCTACCTCGTTTCTTTATTTTAAACAAAATAAACGTACTAGTTGATGCCGAATGAATTAAGCAGGGTCGTAATTAAGCCAGTTAATGATGACTCAATGTTCGTGTCACTGGTTTGTTTTACCTGGCACAGCTAGGACTTGAATAACAGCCACCCGGTTTATGAAACTGTACTGTTGCTGGAGCATCACTATTTTCTAACCAAATTCGGTGGGAATAGGGCCAGAAACAACAGGCTTACTTCTTTATTGCTTTGTTATTGACATGGGTGCAAAGGGTAGTCGTTCGCCATCACCGTTGGAATGCGGCCCTTCATCCTACGCTATAACGGTTCAATGGCAGAAGTAATTATTTAAGTAAAATGGACAAATGACTAATTGTAGCACCTCCATATCGTCCATGCAAACTGTCAAAATGACCACTTCACTTGACAACTTAACACTGTATCAAAACAGCATTCACATTTCATGGTTTTAGTACGCATTCCCTCCTTCAAATGAAAATAATTGGCGCGTCGTGTTCAGTCAAATCATTTAGTGTCTTTAGGGTTCCTGCATAAACTTATAGCTTCTTGAAAAATTAGAGAATCGTTGAGATGAATTTGTACCAAAAATGGACCCAAGTTTGTGCACTTGTGTGTCACTGAATTTTCAGGTCAAAAGTCTGCTTCGAAGTTTTTGCAGGCGGTCTAAAAATTTTCTACTGTTTATTTGTTTAAAATCACTGCTTCATTCATCCATCGAAAGGGCGTAAACATCGCAATCTCAGGCGAAAATCAACCACCGCATCCCAGGTATTTCACTGTTCCAATGTGACTCTTTGCAGCTCCAAGCTACCCCGTTCAACTACTACTCATAATTTGGGAGAAATCTGATTGTCCTCAGCTCGTGCATGCCCAGCCAATCTTTTTGTGCCCCTCGATTTGGTGCACCACTTGCCACATAGTTGACACCGGTCTCTAGTACGGAAAGTTGGGCCTCAGATGTGTCGCGTCATAGATGCAATAATGGTTCTTGAAATTTCTCAAACTGTAATCCCTTATGTTGGCTTCAATGCTTCACCGATGATCATTACCCTCAGGATAGAAGCTGGTGTCGATAACTTGCCTTGTACACTTACCTTCATAGCGTTTGACTGGAACGGTCAGCTACTTGTGAAAGATAACGGCGAGTTGTCGTCCGAATCTAACGTGATGATAGTGCCGGGCCGGGGCGTAGGCAAAAAGGAAGATGTGGTGATCGTGGTGATGCCGCACTTCTTGCAACCTCCTGTGGCCACTACCGCCCTACCGCCCCTTCCCTTCCCCCCTGCTATCCCCATCGACGGGGTTCACGGAGGCGCCATTGTTGGTGGTGCTGGTGAAGGCGGTCTCTTCGTTCCTTGTAAGTTCAGCCAGCCCAGCATCTATGTGACCTCACGTCTCCTATGATTTATGATAGTGAGCCAGTAAAATTGTTTTAAGATAAGTAAACTCAAGCAAACCAAGGCTTGGATAACCGAACTTTATCAGTAATCTTACCATTAAAGGTGGCAAACAATAACAGCCAATCAATCTCATGCTAGGCAGCCGAATCGCCAATGTTGGTGGTTCTTAGGCCCAACGCTCTAACTGGTACATGAAACACGACCCCAATGCTTATTTAGGGTAATATGGGATCTATTTGCTCACAGTTGCATTGCCTTAGTGATCTGTTAATCTGTAGTTCATTCCTCTTACCGAATCAGTGGCTGCATGAACAAGTGTGTTTTGTGGTGTCAGTTCCAAACTCTAGCCAATGGGAGGTGTTATTTGCTATGGCAAAATTGTTGTTAAAAAGGAGGGCTATTTTACATTGTTTGAAGCATAAGGCATTATAAATAAGGTGGTCCGATTGCTGTGAGTAGTAATGCTCCACTAAAACAGGCAATCAACAGGATAACGGGCGACTGAAATGCAATGAGCAGTTCCTCCACGTAAGTAGCTTTATCAGGAGTTAACAGATGCGGAATTCATACTTGGAATCCGACCACTAAACGTGCCGGTTAGGCCACTTCGTCTTTCAACAAAATTCAACCACTATTAGTCTTCCTAAGTAAAAATTTCTTCTAAAGGTGTTACGTCAGTGTTCCAACCGATCTTTGGATTTGACCACACGAGCTTGTATAGCAGTTGATAGCGTCGATGCAATGCAAGCTACCGGATACAAAAACCATGCTAGTGTCTGACTTAGACTTTT
Organism: Taenia hydatigena; assembly: GCA_036345935.2. Classification (NCBI taxonomy): domain Eukaryota; kingdom Metazoa; phylum Platyhelminthes; class Cestoda; order Cyclophyllidea; family Taeniidae; genus Taenia; species Taenia hydatigena. The sequence goes on along the minus strand of JADWOT020000002.1, from coordinate 20,273,993 downwards.
TTTTTAGCTGCTAAGGTACCGGATGGTGGTAAGTCCCGTTACGCTTATCATCTTCTAACTGCAAAGCTTTCGGCACGTAATCTTCTCCCACTAAAACCGATGTGATTCACTGTCTGCTCGATTTTTTTTTCACGATAAGTACATAAAACAGTGCATTCGGCTCGACTTATTTGCCGTTGGTCATAGATGTTTACCCACCTAAAAACATTCATCTAAAAAGTGTCAAATATAAATTTAATTCATTCCAAAACATCAGCACACATCCCATCGAATGAGCCCCTTCATCAGCGTTGCTTATGGTCAACGAACCCATTCAAGCACATTAATAAGAGTCCTTAGTAAATGAACCACTTTCCGTGTTAGTTCAATATCATCGAGAAGGCGAATTTTGCCACGCAACTGTAAGATACAGCGCATTGGAAACTCTAGTTCCTTCTTTGTTTAAAATGCTCTTTTATGGCAATACGAAGAGGTGAAACACGTTTAAGGCTCTACTGAAGAATAATTGTTAAAGCCTGCTTAATTGCTGATGCTGCTTTTGGGTCGAATAATTTTTGTTGGTTTCAATGATCCTAGGTTTCTTGCATCACTTCCTCGTATCTACATAACGTGTACGTTATTTTCAGTAGGCCACTTTCTCTTGGATGACAGTATTCCATTTATTCTTCACCGGGTGAGATACATCCACTGTTGATTGCGCTTAAATTTGCCCAGTTGCTTTTGATCGGCAAGCGCTTTGCTAATTTCTACTTGCGTCCCCACTCCACTGATTAATCTTCTCTTTTCTCATTTAGCCATGGGCTATGGAGGCGGTGCGACCGGTGTCTTCGCAGGCTCTGGGCCGCTGCTTTTGCAGGCTGGTGGCGCGGGTATCTTCGGTCTCATCAACCCTTGGCTAGCGGGTCTCCTGGTCTGTCTCCTGCCCCTTATCTCTGCACTCATTTGGGCCTGCTGGCGCTGCAAGCCCGGTTGCTGTCCCTGTTGCGTTGGCGGCGCAGGGGGCAAGGCGGCTGGCGGTAAGTTTCACGACACCATGGACCGCATTTCTGCCGGACTCTGGGCGCCTCCGCCGGCTGACAAAGACCTCCTCGGTATGTGCGGGCTCTACTTGCTCGACGTCGTACCGCTACGTGCATGTTATCGTCGTGCTCGCGCTTCCTCTTCGCCATTTCATTTCTTTTCGTCTTCTCTTGCGCTGCTGCATGGATACGCCTGCTGGTTTTTGTGTTGTCTTCTCAGTGTCCTTTGTAATTCGAGCAGAGTACCGTTTGTTGTTCTTTCTCTTCGGCAACTTTTTTTTCAATGTTTTGATGACTAGTAAGGTAGAGAGTAACTAAAGAACGGATTACTATGAGGAATTCAAGCATGGAACTGGTAAGCGCGATTTGGCTCTCAGTTTAGGGTCCGCTGGTGGCTGTTTAAAAGTCTCCTGCCTACTAATAGTTTCTGTAGCTCTTAATCGCTTAAGAGCACGCTCTCTTCCCGCTTACTCTCTTGCATTTCAGTGATCATTTGCAACCTCTAACTTCATAGGGTAAACTTAAAATGCAACTGATGATTTGAATTTGGTTTCTCAAACTTCGTTGTATTCGGTAATGACCCTGCAGTCGACTAATCATACGTTACTTTGCAGCTACTGTGAAATCGGTAAACGGAATTAGGTTTTGTTCAGTTACTGATCATCAGAAGAGCTTTATCACCCCCTAGTCGGCCTTGTGATCTTTTGTGATGGGTTCGATACTAACTACCTCTCCGTTTTCTCTCCCCTCTCTCCACTTTTGATTTCTGACATTTGAGATGGAGACTCGGGAAACCTAACATTGTTGAGGCACTGTGTAATTGCTGGTTTGGTCTAACCACAAGAGTGAAATATTTTCTGAAGCAATCATTTTCGGTTACTCCCAGAGTTATTTGTTACTTCTTTGGTGTAAGGTAATTCAAGCAGTGGTGGTGGATTAAAGGCCGGAGGTAAACCACTGTTCACAAGATCGTCTATTCTTTTTGATGAGCATAACCGAGTGCTGATAAGTTCTTGGGTAGGAGTGATCTGGTTTTGTTCCTCTTCGATTCAAGTTTTGCTCCTTTCTTCTCGTATGGAATCTCTTCAATGATACATAGAATCTAGGTTCTTACCAATCGAAGCACTATCTTGTTCCACTTCCGAAGACACCTTGGAGGCTTTAAATGCATTCCAGTTGTTAGTGAAGTTTGCTTCGGCTAGTTAAGCTACAACTGGTAGTTGCGACAGGCATTTCTGCTTTCACTGGAATGCATGCATAATTAATCAAACCGGTACAACTTGACACCAAACAGGACCCAACACTAAACTTCGTTTGTTTATAAAAGCACAAAGTGGATGCCTCAGTCGAGCGAGATTTGTTGGGCCTCCCGCCTGCACCGTGGTTGTCATCTGTCTGTCCCGCCTGAGGCTTGCCCATGTGTGTCCGCGGTGTGCTTTTGTGTCGTCCTCTGTTTGCCTTTTTTTTGTCACTTTCAAATCTTCTCTTTTAACCCACACATTTTCTTCCTTTTTAGTGAGTTCCAAACCGCTTCTAGTGAGTTTTGTGCACCGTGCTGCATTTTGACCTCTCCCCCCTTTCTATGCATTTTTAACTCTGTTTCACAAGCCAGTACTGCCTGTATCAGCCAAGAAATTGATTTGCCTGAACTCTTGGTGCTTCAACGGTGAGAAGTGAATTTACACAAATTTACTAGCTACTCCATTTTTTGTACTGCATTGCATGATTTTTGTTTGCTTCTGTCATGGGCATTTTGAGTTATGAGGACAATGTCAAGCAAATTCATCCTTCAAATAACTTCACATTTGAGGCATGGTAAGTGTTGCCATCCATCAGCGCGAAATTTAACATCCATAAATGGCTGATTTAAAGTGTTTCCACATTAGATTTGCTTTGAGTTGCCTCATGGAGGAACAACTTTCTGTTACCTGTTAAATAATGAAAGCCAGAGTTATGCCACGATCTCGATTCATTTACATAAAGTAGTCTACAAGGAGATTAAGAGTGGAAGAAAGTGGCGCCAAGGGTCTTGTAAGCGCTAACCTTGATTGGCGAATCGCCTTTTAAATTTTAACAATCCCAGAGCCATTGTCTGACCAACTACTGGCGCTTGGCCTGTTAACGTAAGGAGGAGACAATTTTTCTTCACCAATGGTTGCCAATGCTAAATCGGTGAAAGGGTAGTTCTGCGTAAAGTTTATTTCATTTGTTTTGAAATAAATCGAACTTAGGAACCTGCAAAAAGTCCAAATAGATCTGCAGGAATACCAAATACCTGGTATTATCAATGGCTTCATTCAGAGTTACCACGATAAGTAACTTGTCTTGCCATAGTTTTGTGTTAAACAAAAAGAAACAACCGACTTGTTGTGGGCTGTGTGCAGATGCACTGCCGGCGAAGAGCATCCTCCAGCGCCTGCCACCCGCCTTATCATTGCGTATGCCTGGGCGCCCCTTGGTGTCGCCAGCCGCTGTGTTGTGTAAGAGTAGTCGTTAGTTGAAAACAAACTTCAGCACACTCGCAAAGGTAGACAAATGGAAATAAAGTGCACTTATTTCACTGCATGACTTCGCATGATTGATTGGGGAGATTTTTTTGCCCTCCTTTTAATTACTTCTTTTGCTCCTGCTTAGGCCACCAACGGCAGTGTTTCTCAGGTAAGAGAGACCTTGATGAGGGCCTAGTTCTTTTTTTGTTCTCTTTCGCAATAACCATCGGTTTGCCTTACCACACCCTTTCAGGCGGGTAATTTCCATCCTGTGCCACCAGGAGGCGCATCCTTCTTCACCACCGGAGGCCAATCCAAATCGGGCTATGTTTTTGGCCAAGACAGGCAGGTGGACATTACTGATAGGTGAGATCCAGCAAACTATAGCAAGATTTAGACCACATTTTTGTGTTCAGTGTAACTTGATAAATCATGACTCTTGAATGAGATCATTCACGGAAGCAGCACCATCCATGTTTGCTTATAGGTCTGAGCTATTAGCACTTTTTACTCATAATTAGTGGAAGTCCTATTTCTATTTCCTTGTTTGGTAGTAACACTTTGATGCTTGCTGAGAACAAAGTATTACGGAAGAGTTGAGTAAACGAACTTCCACTTAAACCCAAAAATCTGCAGTAAAATTGGCATTAATTGCGCCTATTAAATTTATGTGGTCTCTTACGTGCACTGAGAATATGTCTGTTGGCAGTCCGCCAAACGATCTTCACGAGTGGCAGTTTTAAGGTTTCAAACCAGATGAACTCTAAGGTCACGTGTGCGAGGTGATGGTATCACGAAGATCTACCTACAATACCTTCCTAGCAGAGACTAAAAACCATTTTCCCATCTTAAAGTTTGGAAATTGATGTTTTTTTTTTCAGGGACTAAATCTTAAGGTTTTGTTCGCGGCTAAACCGAAAGGATAGCTTATCTTTTTATTGTGTCTACGCTTGATTCAAAGGCTCGCTTCCGGGGTTTCAGTAAAGTATAGTTGGCTACTCCAAAAGCGCTCCAAGATCGCTTTCATCAAGCGGTTATGAAACACCATGCGGAATTCACAACAATTAGTAACAACAACTGACAAACTCTAATTTGATATTTACCACCGAGCCTTGACATTTTACGTCAGTTGGCTTGTTGAAATTCACGCCTCATTTTCGTTGGAATCTGAGAAATTCGCGAGTCGATTGGATGTGGAAAAAATGTTGAATAAGCACATCAACTACTTGCTTTTTGCTCCACTGTGAAGAGGCTTGCGCTCTAGACACTTTGTAGATGAATGGGACATAGCTTTAAATAAATCATTCGTTCCTCCCTCTCCAGGTACGACATGACAACACTCGATCAGCATCTGGAGGGTGTGCCCAATGTTTATACAGCCGATGACCTCAAAGTAGACTGCTGTGTCCTTACACAAAACAGTCGTTACGTCGTGACGGGATCCGCCAGTGGTCCGCCACAAGTTTGGGACATGCAGGTGGGCGCACTCTACTCCTCGGTTGTCTGCACTTCCACCAAACCTAATCCATAAAATGTTCACTTCTTAGACTGGTGAGCCCTTCAAAGTCATGAATGGTGATGAATTGGGCTGCAGTGACCTTCATCTGGCTGTCCAAGACACACTTCTCGTCGGCCAGGTCATTGAAGATTTTCAGTCGGCTGACAGCACTAAGATGCACCGTCTTCAGGTTCGTTCCCATCTCTCGCAGTGGAAGACCCACTCTCTAACAATTAAACAAGTGTTCGTTATTTTTGTGTGTACTTGTAGTTATGGAACTTCGTGACTGGTGAGCAACTTGAGATGCCCGCTGAGATCCTCTGCTCGGCCAGCTGTGTCTCCAACGCTGGAGAGCACATTGTGGCTGCGAGATCGACTCCTCAAGGTCAGTCAATACTGGTTTGGGATCTCAGAGGTAACCAGCTGACGCGGGAGATACCCTACGCACCGATTAATCCTAATGCACGGGTCTCCTATATCAACATTACACCCGAGGATCGGTTGATTGTGGCCGGATTCAACAACCCTGGCACCGATCAGGCCTGTTTCATGGTCTTCGATTTGGCTGCCGAAGCACGTGTAAGCGGTGTGATCAAAAATTATTAACTTCACTCAGCTCAACTCGATACTCCCATATCCATTTCTAACAAAAGCACGTAATGCATGTAAAATTCATATATTTTTGATTTAGCAATAAAATAAATGGCTGCACCTGTGATATCCAAATGGTCCCTCATTAGATTTAATATTAGTGTTTCAAATGTGCAATTCCGATATTATTAAATTTCCATCAGTTACTGTTTAACCGGCTTTATTTGTCGTTTTGGATAAAAATCAAGACTCTTTATAGATTTTACTTGAAAAAAAGAACAACCCAGTTTTGTTGGATAAAAACACATCCTGCGTATCGTCCGATCAGCACTTCAGTGGTGGTGAACTTCATGTTTTAATTTGTTCGTTTGATGCGTCTTTCTATGAGAAGGGCAATATTTTTAGAAACATTATGCGCTGGTACATTTCAGAACGAGAACGTATTTTCAGTCTCGGTGTCCTGATGTTCACACCATTGCTTTGTAATGCCTTAAAGGAGGCAAATTCAAAGTGGCGATCGGTGGTATAAAGTGTTGCTGGGCGTCACAGTCTATCATCTTCGAATATTTTGGTTGTTTTGAAGAGCCGAAGCCTCCAGAAAGTTGAATCCGTCTAAGTGTAGTAAATACGGCTTCGTATGCACATTGAACCTGCACAGTGCAGAGAGGTTAGGTTAATTTAAATTTCCTTCATACACTCTGAGATTTAACCATCCCTTTTGTGGAATGGCTCCTTGAAGGGTGTGACTTTACAGATTCTTTCTGGGTTCGCCAGCCCCGGAAGAATGCTTTAAATCTGACCCAGCTTCCAAGAAAAGAGGTTGCTTTAAAGCGTGCCTTATTCACCTTCCAATCTGGATGCAATTTTTTGTCGTAGAACCGAATGAGTCTCCGAACTTCTAGTCATCGTCTTCATTTCCAAAGCCAAAATTCAATTTCTCATTAAGTGTAGTTTCCGAGATTCATTATAGGTCCAAAAAGCCCATTTGGTATGCTTTGCAGCACCTCTGAGAGGCGTGATCAATTTCTAGCGAAACGCTGTTTGGTTTGTAGGGTGTGGTGCAACCGAAATACATCACCTTCGAGGCGAAGGCGGAGGCAACGGAGATATTGAACAATGAGGAGGCGGTGACAGGTACCCGCAAGGGCGAGTTGATAGTGTGGAACCTCTTGACCACCACACCGGTGCGCCAGATCACCATCAACGCGACATTGGAAGGCGACAACGCAATGACCATCTTTCCGCCCCACGACGGCATGGTTCACGACATTGTACTCTCCGAGGATCGCCGCTTTCTCGTCACCGCCTCGCAGGACCGCCGTATCCGCGTGTGGACTATGCCTGAGGAGCGTCTCCTTCACACTCTTGAAGGCCATGCTGATGATGTGAGTCATAGGCCGAAATTGCAAGCTTTATTGGGTCTTCCAAACTTAAGGATCGCTTCTAGAGACATTATGTCGCAAACGAGTCTGGATATAGTATTATTACAAAGGCATAGAACGGCAAAAGCAAAACTTTGCAAAACAGCTTCCAGTCGACTGTTGTTCTCTTTATGAACTTCATCCTCGGTGTCTCCAGTGATTCCTCTTCTCTATTGGTCATCGAAACAATTTTCCATTGACTTGACTCACCTCCATGATATGGGCGAAGATCATTTAAAATTTATAAGCTACAAAGCTTAAGGGTCCCTTGGTTACCTGACGTCACCTTGATTTTGCTAGTCCCGCGTAATGCGTGTTTTAGGAGATTCACGCACGTCGAGGAGGCCTTTCTTTGTCCGTAGTAACAGTGGTAGGTTGATCCATCCTTTGCTGAAGCGGGCATACTGCTACTACTAGTAACAGCATTTGTGCGTCACACATTTGAAGCTGGTTAGGCAACTACTAGCGCCTCGGATCACGGAAGACCAGAAAGGTCTTCACAAAGTTAGGCATGCTTAAAGTAATTGCTGTTCCCACCTGACTAGTGTGGTATTGGTCTGGTAAATTGAAACCATCTGAGACGAGAATGAAGATATCGCATCCAGTTTCGCTGGCAGAATTGCATCTCTCAAATTTCCATGCTAATTGTATTGAAATTTAATGGACAAGTGATCTCCAAGGTGGGTCTTCGGGTGCTAGTCGAAATCCCTCACTTGTTAGAACAAATGTTAATCCTGTTCACAAAACTGTCTCGATCCTTATTTTGGAACAATGGTTGAGAAATGTTGGAACTTCAGATTGCACTTATCGTTTATGCTTTTTGTTTTTCCACGAGAAGTCGCGGTATCTTCTTTGTTGAACACTTAAACGCTCTCAATGCTAGGTCTCATCCCATCACAGGTCATGTCGCCATGCTTGAAATTTCGATTGTTTTCAAACAGTGATTGTGAATTCAATTGCCTTTTGGGGTACGAGTATCTACAGATTCAACCATGAAGCAGCATGCTCTTCTCCATCGAGCAGCATCTACGTTAGATTGGAATGACCTCACAAAGCACACAAGTTGGGAAGTCACCCGTGTACAGAAGAGATGACATGACTTTTGGCATTCAAGTCGGACCTAACAACAGAACTAATCAAATGCTCTGCCCCATTTCGCCTGCGTCAAGTTTTTTGAATTCGATGGCATTCTCATGGTGGAACCGCTGTCTAAAAGGAGCGCTTGAGATTGTCAATAACTGAGAAAGTGGCTTTCGCGGATTTTTAATTATAAGAGAAATCGAGGGGGGTATCAAGGGAGAACTACGTAGGGGAGGAGTGGAAGGAGAGTAGACTGCTAATATGCAATGAGTTGATTTACGAGACCTCTTTTTGTTCTTCTGCGTCCAGGTATTGAGCGTGGTGGTGTCATGCGACAGTGAGATGGTTGTTTCCGGCAGTTGGGACGGTTCGATTCGAGTATGGCGCATGAAGGATGGCTCGCAGATGTGCATTTTCACCTCCAACATAGAGGTGCTGCAGGTGAAGCTTTCGCGTGACAAACGTGCCATTGTGGGCCTGGGAGAGCGTAATGGCCATCGCAAACTCATCATGATGCAGATTGTGCGCTCACGAACCTGTGCTCCCGCCGTCTACACACGGATGGCCTCGCCTGGCAGTGGTGGTGGAGGTCTTTCGCCCGCTTCGCCTCAGGCGCCCCTCCCGGAGGACCTACTCCCCTAATCCCTTATCTTTAGGATCTTCCCGTTCAATTTCACCTCCACCTCTACTCCCATGCATGTGACCACCTAGGCCTTTCCTCGAGCTTTTCGTTTGATCCTGATCCTCTCGATCCTGACTTTGTTTGATAGCCCATCCTACGCAAGACAACTAAAAACATCCATCCGCCTCCTCCTACTACTATTTCTAGCTCTTTTCAATGAGATGATCATACACCCTACACAAGATAGCTACTTCCTGTTTGCTTTTTTCTCTTCTCTCCCCTTCTCTTATTATCTCCTTTTCTTGATTTTTTTTTGGGCACCAATATATTACTGAGGAATTCTTAATTGACTGACCTATTTCGATAAATGAGGTCAAAATTGCGCGATACTACTCAAAATGCAATGCAATACATGAATATGCATATGGACGTATTCTACTTCCGTGGGATCACCAACCTGTACGGTGCCCATGGGAGGGGTGTGAAACCGCTAATTTATGGGAGTGAATCGTTGTGGTGGCACTGGAACCAGAGGTTGTACGTTGGGGGAGGAGGGGGGGGCGGGGAATGGGAGGGTCAAATCAGACCAAAACTCGATTTCGTGGTTGTGGGGGGAGAGGGGCGCTATCATAGCATTACTGCAGAAGAGGTCAGCATTTCTTTTAGGGTGGTGGAGGCACTCGCACAGGAGCGTTTACAACTTCAAGGATTTGGTGCATACGGAACAACACCGGGGCACCAATGACTGAACACCTTCTCTACCCCTCCCAGAATGGTTTAACCGTGTTGGACTGGACTTTCAATGCCAAAGGCAATTCCCTAGATGTCAATCTCGTTGTAAAGGGTGTAAGAATGTAGCAAATAACTGCGTAGAAAAGTGAGGAACGATTTTCACCCCTTGAAGTGTGCTTCTTGTTATAAACGCGAATAGTTTTAGGGCTTGACTTGGGAGCTCCTCATGTAGGTAAGTTCTAAGCAATTTTGTTATCCATAGGGGGGCTTCTTCCTTCTGTTATGACAGCAATGATGCGTGTGACTCGTTTGCACACCTCTCTTCTTGCTACTTTGTCGGGTCAACATCTTTGTTGAGTATGCAAACACACTAGACCTTCAGTTATGGAGGCGTCACCAGGCCTGACCGTCTAGTTGTCAACACCCGCTCACCAGAATTGGCACTTTGAGGGAACAAAAGTCAAGTAAGTTGCGAATAAATCGCTTAATTTTCCCCACTACCAGAGGGAAGGAGGTACACTGACTCAAGAGGCAAATTACTTGAGCAAGCAAGCCTTGCATTGCATCATCTGGCAGGATGAAATATCGCCTGCTATGCCCCAGATGAAATGGCTTTGACACGATTTACTAAGACATGAGTGGGATGCAAGCCCCCCTAAAAACACGGATTAATGGAGTAGTCCTCGCTTAAAATTCGTGTAATACTTTGTTCGTTTGAGCTGCCGGCCATATTGCTCTAGCCGCGTGGACTGGCCTCCGAGCCATTCCAACACCCTCGTTTCCCCTAATAAGCTGAATATATGTATTCTGCCCTAAAATTAATGTCGTCTTTTGCATTCAAAGAAGTCTCAGGACGCTACATTAGTGGCAGTGGAAAGCAGACCCAACTTTATAAGATTCCCATCCCTATCTGTACCATTTATGACAAGCTGTAGCGGTGTGAAAGAAGTGCATGTGCTACGAATGGGAGAATCTCTGACATTCCATAACATTTAACTAAAGGGACGCTAACCATAGACCACCTGAAAATGATTCATTGCGGAGATTTCCTTAAATCACCTGCCTAAGGAGCGTCGGGGACAAGGCTTAAAAGAAGAGAGGAGCTATGTAATGCTTTGTTTGTTCTGACTGCCGGTTTCAGTTTCGATTACTTGAGTGGCCAGATTGCCCTAGCTGCGTGGGCTGGCCTCCAAGCCATGCAAGCAGCTCTGTCCCCTCTGTTTACTTAATATGTATATTCTGCTTTGGTTTTAGGCCTTCTTTTGCCTTCAAGAAGGTCCTAGGCCGCTACAATTGGCAATTAGTGAAATAGACGTATTACATTGGCACCATTTCTGGCAGCTATTAAGGCGACAAAAGTGTTCATGCCAAATTCTGATTTGACTCAGCGTAATAAATTTGGCCAAGTGCGCATTGGAAGTGCTACATTGTTTTAATGAACGGCTCATACAAGAACTGTAATAATTCAGCGCAAAATAGGAACAAGACTGTCTGATTTGGTTTGTGGTGCTATCGAAATTGCAAATTGAAGAATCTCAACAAACCTCTAAGTACTTATTGCTCACACACGTAAATCAACCTTTCAGATCCATTTTAGACATTCCATTAGTTCGAATAGCTAGATGAGGTGCGCAGACTGACAGAAAACTAAGAGCGGCCGGACGATTACAGCGGAGTCATAATTTTATAACGCCCACATTGACCTCCATGCAAACTTTTCCAGAAGACATACACACACCAATCATGTAAGGCACATGTCTTCTGTCTGATCTCATTGACTGCAGAGCTTCCACATTTCTCCTTAAGACACATTTACAACAAACTTATTAGCTTCCGCATTGAAGCAACATCCACCCATGAGCATGACAACACTTGATTGTTTACCCAACTTTAAAGCGCCTCGACCAATCAAACTCCGGGCTTTAAATACAAACACAAACATTAAATGATGACGGGAGCAGTTAGTTTGAACATGGAATGCAGGTTCAGACACGTTAGCGTCTTGCCCGGCAAAGACGTCAGACTCGAGTAGATTTAAAAGCGTGCTATCACCTAGTTTCAAAGCAATGTAACGTTTGACCTACAAGAAGTCTAGTTAAAGTTAACTCTGTGGATGCTGTAAATGGAGTGGCGCCCAGCTTCGACCACATGAACGATCTCTTTCTCGAAAATGATTCAAATAAAACGTTTTAAAAAGACATTGTTTTGATAGTTCCTTCCAACTTGAGAGGCCTCTTCTTATTAAAACAGAATAAAAGAGGATCAACTGGATGAGGGCAGATGTGCCCCTTTTCATTGTGCACCTGACTAGAAAACCCTGGTTTCAAAAGATTTTCCCCCGATTGATACTAAAATTTACCTAGGAAATAAGAATTTGTTTGCGCAAATGGCTGTTTGCCAGGTAATGGTGGGAGAGATTGGGTCCGGAGAATTAAAAACACCGGGAACATATTAAGCAAAAGACCAGAACACAATAAATTTGCTGAATTTATACACGGAAGTGCTCCTTGTCAGCCCTCAAAATTTCCAAACTAATACTAAATCTTGTGTCTGCTTTGATGGTAAGATATGCTATTACGCCCTAAATCCGCTCACATCGCTCGACTTCTTTGGCGGACTTAAGAGAAAAAATGCTGTCTGCCTCAAACAAGGTCAATTTTTAGTGTGACTTTCTGATTAAAAAACACTCGAAAGAAGATTATGAATTTATCCCCATTTTTGACACATTTATGAAAAAGTATTCAATGTGGATGCATCTCGATAACTCCGCCTCATGTGAAAACGACATAGACCTCAAAAAGACCACTAGAGGGCTGGAAAAATTGCTGCTGAAAGTGGAGTGAGAATAAGTTCACTGATTGCCACAACTTTTCCACGCTGAGCACCACATCCGATGATCCAACCGCGTGAAAAAGCCTTTTCCTTTACCCAAAAGATCACTTTTACGGCTTTTAAAGTGTCTTAATCGCACGAAAACCGCAAGAGAAAAGGACATCGCCACCATCCCGGAGGTATACATAATGCATCTGATTTGACGACATCGGGGTCACGACACGTGCGTGGAGGTGACCCCTAGTGTGTGGTTGGGGAAAGAATAGCTTTTATGGGAAACTCCTTGTAGCGTCCCGAGGTTCTCTTAAGGCGAAAGAAGGCAAAGTGGCAGGATAGAGGGAAATAGGCTGCTAGCATGGCCCAAAGGCCAGCCCACGCAGCTAAGGCAATACGGCCACCCCTGTGACCTTGACAGAAACCGGCAGTTCTAACAAACAAAGTACTACACTCCTCCCCAAATAAAAGCGAAATGCATCCAATAAAGCAAATTCTAAGGTTTTATTTAAAAAATCCTATAATTTCAGTCACAATACATTTACGCCTAAATAAAAAGAGAAAATAAGCTCCCCTGACTTCAAAGCATTCCCATGATAATTGACCAGGAATTTGGGGAATACGTAATATTCTCTTTTGTTTGAAACAAACACAGGCAAATACATAGGCAGGCAATCGAAATCATACTCGGAATGGAGGGAGGGGAAAGGGGGCAATGGGCACCGAAAATGCTCATGCTCAGAAGAGTCGAAAGAGAAGAAAGTCGACCATTGCCTCCATGGCGTTCCAATAGCCAATGGCTTCGGGGCCTGTGGCACCGAAAAAGCCCAGAATTGGACCAACACGTAGAGCCTTAAGGACGTGGTGGACAAAGAGGAACACAAGGAAGAACCAAAAGACCTGCACAATGCCCGCGGAGGCAGGCCTTTCAGTGGTGGTGGTGGTGGTGGGAGCAGAGATGGAAGGTCTCAAAGACGGCAAAGTTGGTTCCTGGCTCATTTCCCTCTCTCCTACACCCTCCATCTTGGGAACTTGTATCAGAGTTCTCTGTAGAGGAGGCTCCAATTTTGTTGGTTCCCATCTACCAGTGTTCGCGGGACTGACACTTCTGTGCGTAAATACAAACTAACGTAAAAACCTCCTACGGCACACCAACTCATAGGCTATTGCACAAACGTTCAACTATTACCGCAGAGTAGGAATTTTGATCGCCTCCTTAACGGGCTCCTTGTTGAGTTGGTGGAGTGAATTCGGCTCCTTCTGACTTGGGCTGATTAAAAAGTTGAAAAAAAAACCATCACCGCCTTTAATTCTTAACTCATGAGGGGCCACGTTAATAATAATTTTAAATTTCAAACACAGATTTCACACATGTCCGCAGTTTGAGTTAACTTTTCAAAAACTTGGCTTCAGTAACTGAACATTCGATTTAACAACTCACTATCCGAATGATAATCAAGACTTTAACGTCCGTTTTTTTTTTGGCACAGAAAAGAAACATGTGTGCCTTCTGTTAAGATTTACAATTTCTAGCCCTCAGATACACAATAAATTTACATTTATTATATTTATAAAGCTAACAAGATTGCTATCAGTGTAACACTTTGTTTGTTCGGACTGCCGGTTTCGGTTTTGGTCACCGGGTCTGTCCATATCGCTCTAGCCATGCTAGCAGCTGAATAAATCTATTCTGCCTTAGTATTATGCCTTCTCTCGCTTTTAAGGAAGTCTTGGGACGCCACAATCAGCGTCACATTGCATGATACCGCAGAAGCTTGGCGTCACTAATACGTGACGGGTTCATTACCAACCTAAGTCAAATGATAGCATTAAATCGCGCCAAGAAAAGGCCTCTTGATTTCAAAACCACGTAGTCGACGCAGGATGTTTTCAATCTAAGGATAGTTGCATTGGATGTGTGTAGCATCTTCGACGACGTTTGGTAACGTTCGATGTCCTGGAGATCCTGCCGGAGAAAATCGCTCAAGCAAACTATTTTAACGTTAAGGAACGTGTAGCAGAGGTTCTCGAGATGCAACCGAATGCACCTAATCCAACCTCGTCCATCCAGTTCTCGTTCTGCATTGATTAGGAGTTTAATGGCACAATTTTGGTCAACAGACTTCATGGAAGACGGAAGCTGGAGCATCGAGATTACGATTTCAATCAATAAAACGCCTTGCAAAATGTGCACTTCAGCAAAAGGTTACACAAATGTTTATTGCATTCCTGACACCATTAGGAGCAGTCAAGGTGGCAACCACTGTCAAGTATTTTTAACCTCCCGGGGCCATTAACAATGCAGGCGTGCAACTTATCCATTCCTTCTAGCATGACCAGTCTGTTGATTTAGTAAAAGGAAATTAAAATCTGTCTGCGACAATGCTCATTGTCGTCTCTTTGAGATGGTTTGCAATGATGTGGGGAAAATTCTCCCGCGTGCGAACCAATGGCGAGGTGAGACGGCACACAGCATTATGATTGGAAGTGGCTTTGGACTTGAAGCGGTCAATTTAAAATTCTAATTGTAATAAATTTTAAAATTTAACCAAAAAAAGACACAAAAAGGGCATCTCACTTGGTCCTATGCCCCAAAATAGAACCCACGGGAGTCTCAGCCACAGACTCAGTGCTGACTTTCGGAGGGGAATCCACTTCGTTGTAGCAAGTATCGATGGTCTCTGTCCTAAAAAGTATGAAAAGATAAGTCATTTGTCCTTCCAAGCACAGAAATCCTTGCACCGGCGACAATCAAAACAATTAAGCTTGCCTAGAAGTCACAATCTCCTGGCTAAGGATGACAGTTGTCACAACCGGAAGGCGTGGCGTATCCTGCGTTTCAGCGGGGAGAATCTTGTCAATGCGAGCAGACGCGGCGCTCCAATCGAATGGCGTGATCACCGCCTTTTTTGGTGCCGCTTCTTCCTTTAGCTCCGCCTCACTGCCGTCTTCATCATCATCCTCCTCCTCCTAAAAAGTTTTGCCCCTTTTTTAGGTTAAACAGCTTATACGTTTTGGCAAATTTATTTGGTGGCAATTGTCTGTCTAAAGTGGTATTCTAATTCCAACAGATGCGCCACAAATGAGCAACTTTTTTGAAGCGTTGGTTATCACAAGAGTCAGTACTACCTCAACCTCAATTTATATGAGTTCCTAAGTTCAATCAAACGGATGGCGTAAGGTTGGCCTCTTTTGAGCAGTAACAGGTAAAATACTTTAATTTTTTAACGTAAAAGAAAAGCGCGTGTCCACTAAGGATTATCATATTTTCTGGATTGTCGAGCTGCATTTTCGGATCCATAAACAGCTTTTTTGACATTTTAATAATTTGAAACGAACTTTTAGGAACATAGATAAAGGCTTCAGAATTAAAGTTCTCTTAAAAATGAGGGAAAGTAGGGTATGTGCTGTCGCACAATAACGAAGGAAACAAGTTTATGGACATCACAATTTCAGGTTGTTTTAAGACACTTTTTCTAAATAATAATTTCTTTCTAAATTTTTCGATAAGAGACCAAAAGAAATTAAAATCTTACAGGAACTGAATTTAAAGTTTGGTTGCTTAAGCACCCAAAGGGGTGCATTTACGGGCTGCCCTAGGGGGAGCTCAGCTTTAAGTAATCTAAAATATCTACTAATTGCTTATGAGTAACTTTTCTATTGCATCTTTTTTGACAGTGATGTACCTCAAGTTACAGCATGTATATGCTGTCCGAGACGAGTGAAAATGCTCCAAGAAATCCAGAAAAACCCAAAAAGTGTTTAAAAAGCATACTCTTGGGATTTTACGAAACGTTAAATCAAACCTTTCGTCGTACAAAAGGATGTGGTGGCACATGCGAATTGCCAACAAGTATTACCATCCAAAGTGGTGATTATATAAAAAGGGGCTTTCATAGTGCCATTAGAAATGAACGGAAACCAAGTTAAACTGGGGACTTATGCTGCATTTACTATCATGGCTCAATAAGCCACAAGACCGAGAAAAAAATCTCATTCCGCGCATTTAAGATTGCTAAATTAGAGAAATCGTGCTCTTGTAAGAACTATTATATAAATGAAATAATTTTTCTAAAGTGACAGGAGGCTTAAATAAAGGAAGAGAGTGTTCACAAGTCCATCATCTCTCCTAGCCTTACCTCGGGAAGAGGACTCATCAACCTTCGATTGTAGGGCCAGACGTAAATGAGTTCATCTAGCAACTCCTCATCAACTTGTGGAATAACCTCACGACCCCAGTAAGGCGACACAAGCACTTGAGCTGGCATCCTACTGTTGTCAAATGATCACCGCATTATCAGTCCTTCCATCAAACCCTTATCAAAAAATGCGGGCCTACACCCCCCACCACCCGATCATAATGAGACAGTTCAGTAGCGAACCAATGAGGTAATTGCTCAAAAATCGCACATAAATAAGAACTTTTCTGGTTCACCGGTAAAAGAGTGGTGAGTTAAGCTAGCAGAGAGAAGTTTCGTTTACTTCGCAACACAATGCAAGTTTCCGGTCTCTGTAGAACGTACTTGGTAAAAAGACCACTGGAGGCAATTGACTGGTTCAGTCACTGCTTATAAACCATAATTTTCAAATTCAGCCACACGAGATAGCCAGAACAGGTAACTAGAACGGAATCAGAGACATTCATTCCATATGTCCATTCGCCTGTCCGTCCGGTCATCCATTCACGCCAAACAATGCCAAAGGTGCCGGCAACGAAGGTTGACAAGGCTTCTTTCACCAGATCTGCCGCACTCTTGAACTATCCTCAAGTATGCAATCGGATCCATTAGGCCTTTCAATGTATGGAGCGTACTTCCGAAATGCCGACGGAGCCTTAGGGATTACCCCTGAGCCCGCCATCTTCTGGTCTACACCAGTTGCGTCGAAGGGACAGCGTGAAGGCTTACCAACAGACTAGTTAAAAGGGTTCATAGAAATGACGAAATGGTGCGATGATGTAGACAGTTTATGGCTTAGACAACACCAAATCCTTATCTCCACAAGCTCCTTCATTTGCAGCGTAAAGGAGTTCTTTCAAATGGAGGACAAAATTAATTAAAACCAAAGCACTAGGTTTTTTTTTTTTAGCCCTGAAAAATGAGCTGCGTGAGTCTCAACCAACCCACGGGAGGGAGGAAACGGCATCTCCGTCCTGTGTCCAGGTCTTTCTTCCTTCCTTCCTGCCTCCCTTTACTACTCGTAAATCACTGCCACCAAATTCTACTCTAAGGATACTGACAACATTCACGGCTTTCACGCTAAGCAATAAGGAAACTTAATGGACTTTTTTTTTCAGGAAAATATTTTTATCAAGGCAATGAGCTTCATGCTGTAGGGACACAACACAAAAACTTTATTTTCCATAGCACCAGGCGTTGTGGCAACATTACGATACCCACTTCCTGCTCCCTTGAGACCGGGAAAGTTTCCGCCACGCATTTCCTCCTCTAGAAATGATTACTGCAATTAAATTAAATTGCTGCAGGGCTTCTATCGTGGTTTGTATGCAAGAACTAGCAAAACATCGCCACTAAGATGGTGAATAAGCAAGTTAATTTCACGTTAAACCA
Source organism: Taenia hydatigena (assembly GCA_036345935.2). Taxonomy (NCBI): domain Eukaryota; kingdom Metazoa; phylum Platyhelminthes; class Cestoda; order Cyclophyllidea; family Taeniidae; genus Taenia; species Taenia hydatigena. The sequence continues at coordinate 20,256,145 of JADWOT020000002.1, read as the reverse complement.
AAACTTTTAAACTCCTTTTTTCCTTCGTGGAGGTAGGTTCGACCTAACGGTCGTGGACAAGTAGTCAGCGCACAGTCTAGACATCGTCGCATACGTGCGTGGATGGCACAGGCCTTCTGACGAGTCTGTCAGCATCTAAACTGCTGAGCTTAGTGTACCAATGCAACAAGAGGCTGTGTGGAGAGCCACCAAAAGTCCTGATACGTATTAAGAGACAGAAGATTGTACATCTACTTTGCTTAGACACAGACAATAGATTAGTTTAAATTACTCCAACTCACATCGCATAGAGGCACGTAGAACTCAGCAACAATGATAGGTTCCTCAACCGGTGGCGCACAACCTGCCCGAACTACAGTCGGTCTCGGTCCGACTTCGTTGTTCGCCTTCACTTCCACTTCTGCATCCAACTGACTTAGCAAATGATCGGATTCATGACCCCGATGTGGTGTGTATCCATGACGCAAGAGGAGAGAACTTTTGTCTACGCTAAGAGGTGCCTTCACCACACTCTCATTCGGCCATCGTGAGGGTTCTGCAAGGCTTGGTTTTGCTGGATGGGATGCGAACGAATCGGAGAGTTGATCCACACTGATGTTGAGCTCTTGCAATCGAGATGGAAGAGCGAAAGGGTCTCTAGTGGGTTTGTCAAATCGTAGAGGCTGGTAGAGTGGCTCTTGATCACACCCATCCTGGTCTAGATTGCGAACTTTCGAAAGGTATGGGAAGTAGATATCCTTCTGGGGCGATGGAGCATCAGCAAAATCAGAAGGTGGATCCACAACAGCACTACGAGTGAGAAGACTCCTTTCTGGTTTCGGTGAGGAAGGCGGTGTAGTGGACGAGGAAAGAGGAGTTGAATCCGAGGGCACAGTGTCAGCACGCTCCAACACCATAGTGGAGGCTTCGGGACGATGTACCTGAGTAGCAAAGGACTCAGAAGTGGTGGAACTGTGATTTTGCGAGGAGTGATCCAAGCTGCCTTGACGATCGAGCATGTGAGGTGATGCAGCGGGAGAAGGTAGTGAAGGTGTTGTGCCCTCAATTGTAGGCTCTACCTCCTTGTTCTCCTTTTCTTCTTCATCTGTCTTCCTGCCTTTCCACTCCGGAGCAGACGGTGGAGAGGTAGCATCTTCCTTTGGCGACTCTTTTACTTCATTGCTCGCGTTAACACCTTCCTCGGGTTTGCTGTCCTCGGTTTGACGATGTGCTACCAAGCGCATGATCTACCAAAGAAGTAAAACAAGTGTTTTTCTGGATTTTGATAAAAATCATTTTATTATTGATGAGAGTGTTGAGCATGTTCAAGCTACTAACTTGACGGCTGTGACACGTGTCAAACTGTCCGGCTGGTGGAGCACCAGAAAGAGCCTTACAAGAAAAGCTGCATGAAAAACAAATGTGGTGGTTGAATAGGAAAAGGCATTGCAATTTCTCATACCCAAATTTGCTATGCACTAACTCACAGTGTGTACTTCTCCTGACCTTACAACTACTTCTTCTTTGTGGATGTACTTAGGGCATTTGAACTCGCCTAATTCTCCAGGTTTAGCACATTCCACAGTGCTGAAGCTCTAGCCAATCACAATGAGCCGCGCCCAATTCAAAAAAGTGCTAAATGATCAGCTCTTTCGTATTTACAATCGTCTCCAAACGTGGTCCAGTGTTCCAGCTGAAGAGTTGTCTTAACAGCCTACACCTTCCAAGACGGTAATTTAGCCGAATTGGACTCGAAATTATGGCGTGGACGATGTGTTTTGCGCATCTGTTTAGTTAAAGCTGTACTCGCTGGAACATAAGATGGAAATTTTTACGACTACCAGATGACAAGGCTTGTCGATGTCAGACTCCGAATGACAGTGGCATGGAGTGATCAGACAAAATTTATTCAATCTGTGTGCCAAGCAAATTGGCACAGCGTTTGGCTTCTAAAGAGCCATTTGCGTTTCCACCTCGCTTTTAGGTTTCAACCACCTCCTCTGTTTTCCACAATGTTATGTGGCTATCTAAGTGTAGGAAAGGGTGTTTGTTGCTTAGAGCCCTGAAAGTTGAGTTTCTTTAGCTCACTTGTCTCCTTCTAATTTCGCATACCACAGCCTTGGCAGAACTCCGTCCGTAGAGCAGACAGGATGGAGTCCCATCCATCGTATTTGAGGGTTCAAAGTGAGATCGCACACGCCAAGTGCTTTTTTAAGTCCCTACTAAACGGTTAGCCACCCACCTCAGCATGAGTTAGTACCGCTTCGACCTCCTGGCTCGCCACCTCATCCAAAGTGTCCACCTTCCGCAAAGGCATCGGTGACCAGGACACGTTGACTGCCGGCGACAAATCGCCGTTTGTGTTGCTTGTCACTGTCAATGAGGCGGTGGTGGGTATGACCTCGTTGCTGCGATACATCTTCACATCTGTAAAAAACAACATCGCATTTCCTGACTTAATCCTCTCCTCCCTCCACCACCAAATGGACAACCTCAAAGGTTACAAGTGTTGCTACTATTTTTTGCATTTGTTGGAGTGATTGTCGATGCTTTAGGTAATGAAGCCACCAACAAGAGACTGCGTACGCCTGTCTTTGAAGTGCTTACACCAATCTCACTCCTTACTACCGAGTGGCTGAGGGGTTGAAGACTTCAGTGGGTTAGGACCTCACATTTTTACGGTCTGTCACCTTCAGTAACAGTGTGGAGACCGCAATGGACCAGATTTACCAATGTTCCGAAGCTGTGGCAGTAGGGCTCCTTCAACCGCATCCAGTTTTGCATTGAAGTCCAAAAAGAACGGATTCGTTGCAAAGGAGGAGGAGGGAGTAGGAGGGAGGAGGAGGGAGGAGGGAGGAGGAGGAGGAGGAGGAGGAGGAGGAGGAGGAGGAGGAGGAAGGAGGAGGGGGAAGGAGGAGGGAGGAGGCAGGAGGGAGGAGGGAGGAGGGAGGAGGGAGGAGGGAGGAGGGAGGAGGGAGGAGGGAGGAGGGAGGAGGGAGGAGGGAGGAGGAGGAGGAGGAGGAGGAGGAGGAGGGGGCGAAAGACGGTCACTGCGAGGCGGTTTCGCGTGCTTCACGATTAGGCAGGACTTCTCAAAGGTGGATGACTTTAGGTTCCCTAAATCATTTTATTCCTAACATTTAAGCTTAAATCACAAAAATGAGAAATGCCCTTGACGTGGTTCACTAGTTGGAACGCTTGGACCTCACCTCCACCTTCAGTAGTCACGTTGAGACCAAAATGGACCAGATTTTTCAATGTTCAGGGACTGTGACCTACTTTTATAAATGACAGAACCGCTAACCACATACAACAGCATCCTTTTTGCATTGAACCCCAAAAAAGAATGAATTTATTCAAGAATCTGTTGCCAAGCTCAATATCCATGGAGAGGGAGAGAGAGAGAGTTACTAAGAGGGGGTTTCGCATGCCTTAAGAATAGGCAGAACTTCTTAAAGGTGGATGATTTCAGGCTCCCTAATTCATCTCATTCCTAACAACGTGAACCCAAATCTCGAATGACAAGTGCTCTTCACATAATTCACTAGTTGGAACACGAGGAACACAACAAGAAGTGAAGGATTTCTCGATAAGCGCACACAAGTTCCTTTAGCAGTTTTGCATTTTCCGCCAAGCATTCGACATCAACCACAAATAAAGTGTGTTGGTTACGAAGGTTTTCTAAAGACACTATGATTATGAGGAGTTACTCTTGTAATGAAGTTCAGAGGTCAGCGTCGGTGGTTAGCGCTGGGAGGTTTTTAAGTAATCTTCACCTCAAAAAAGCAAGAAAAATAAGTCAGACAAGTTGGTATCTTGCACAGTGTAATGCTACCTCAGCCAATAAATTAGGCTAAATACTGTTTAGTTTATTTTCTTTTGCGTAAAAGGGATTTTCAAAGTGTAGGTTAACACCGAGGAAAACGATGACCTTGACTGGGGAGGATTCGGTCACATTGGCACCGCCTATATGTAACAGGCATTCTTTACAAGTCGGTTAGTTGTGTATAAAGAAATAAAACGTGCCGAGCATGCTTCCAATCTGTGAAATACGAGTTACTTTTGAGCAAAATGGATCACTCGTGGACCTTGGCTTGATCCCCTTCGGGTGATGCCCTCACATTACGTAAAAATTAATAAGTCGCGCCACATAAGACAACCCACGACGGATGAATAGTCGTCTTCCGTCGAGGCACAAAGAAATGTGCTAGTAAAGTTGAAAGCTTAAGATTGATGCGCTTGAGATTTCTCAACGATGTACTTAACTGATTTATAAACTCAATTCTGATTGGCTACGATGCATCGAATATAAGGAAAACGTGAAATATTTCATATTTCTTTAGAAGTCCTTTTTCTTTCCTACTGTGTGCTCAAATATATTGGGAAATTTGTTATGAGAAATAGATTGTCTTAAGTAACTAAATTTTGAACATCTCAAATTCAATAGTCAAGGAGGTGAACCAAGAATCTTATAAAGTTTATTTTAAGAAACATTTTTGAAACTCACGAGTGTCATAATCCCCATACGTCAACTGCCTAATCTTTTGAGGTTGCCTTGAGAGGAAAATGGCCTCTCTGTTGGTGGCGGAAACACACCCCTCATGTTTTATTCAGGAGAGCCTATTGGTCAATTTTACTGCCCAATGATTGGTCGTCTTGTTTTGTAGTTTATTTTCCTCCAGACAAAATATGCTTACATATCTGCTCACTTACATAGTGGATATCCCAAAAATTTAAAGGAAGGCAATAAAGAAACGTTAATGGTGAGCTCACGATTATTGTGATTGGTTGCTCCTGAAGGTCGTCTGTTCAGCTGTTCGGCTGACTCAGAGGCGACACCAGCCAATCGCACACAGCCAGACAGAACATCGATCGATGCCGCCCTGGGAGGAGATGTGTTCCCATTCGCTAGGTTGTTGGTGCCCTCTTCGAGGGAGCAGGTGAGTTGCTCGTGGCTCTTCGTCTGTCGACTTAGACTCACACTCCTTAGGAAAAAAAAATGAGAATAAAAAAAGGTTTTGTGGAACGATATCTTCCCAAAATTAAAATATGAGAGGGTAAAAGAGAGTTGCTAGACGTACTTTGCGATGTTGAGAAGACTTCGACTCCTAAAAGAACAGATCAGAGTGGCGTGGCTAGTCGTTAATAATGTTCGATAGCACAGACCAGAAATTACAAAATTTACCATTATACCCTTCATAAGTGAGCCAAACCAAAGGGATGCTAGCTTAGGAGACATTATGGAACACCTTCAGAGATAGGAGATGCATAGGGAGGTATCGTGGCGGCTTATCTGAAAGCATCTGGCAAACTGACACTGTGATGGGAAATTTTGAAGGTGCTTCCTCCAAGTGATGGTTATTATATCATGAAACACAAGTTTTGCAACATGATCAGAAAGTTTAGCCGAAGAAAGAGTGCATTTCCCGTTAAGTGTTTTGGTTGCAAAATCAACCAATCAAATTAATAATAGACCATCCAATCAGCTTTTGAGAATGTTGAGCAAAATATCTCGCGTAGCATTTCATTGGTTTGGAAATAATAATGCATGAATTATCTTAAATAATTGCAAATTAACAAGCTCTGGGGGAAGGAATATCCATATTTTGGGCGTTATCTGTTTCACAATAAAAATAGAATGACCAGAAACCAGTGCAACTTTTTTGAGAACTTTTTAATGCAAATTAATGAACTAAGGAAGGCTCAGTAAAATAAGGCAATCGCAGCATTGTCGTTCAACGCTTTTCACAAAAAAGCTAGCGAGATGCGAATACCATTTCTTTGGAAAAATATGCTTCGACGGAGCGGAAGGTCCAGCCACCTCCGTTTTTTCTCTCAATTTGTATTGTGTGTCATCACCGAATGGATGAAGGCGCCAAATTCCAACAAAATGAGTTTTGAGGCATGAGTTAACGTCTTCTCAGCAGTGTAAACTGATGTGGGTAGTGGGTGCAAATGTCACTTCTCATCACAAATTATTTAGTTATTTAGTCAACAGACTGATAAGATGGCTCGAGACGAGCTGCACCATTGTCACCCACGTTATGCACTACTAAAAGCAATTCTTGACAATTTGACGGTCAAGTATTTGAATAAATAGAGACGCGCGACTCTTCGTTGTAACAAGGAGTCGAGGATGTTGTTGAATGGGATCCGATTATCCTTTAATCATTCAATCATTCATTCATCCATCTACATGCGAATAACTGCATCTCAAAGTTATCATGTGATTCTGGGTGGCATAGTGTTCTGATGCTGGTCAAAATCACCTTCCCAAACGGTCATTCAACGCATTTGGAATCGAGATAAAAACTGACTCAGTAAAACAGACAAGTGCTATTCACATTCCTCACGTTCAACTGGCATTTGATAAGCTGGAGTGAGAAACAAGAGGAAAGTAGTACAAAGTATGAGGAGGTATGCCGATAGATTCGTGCACGTCTCGACTTGGTAACGACCAAATAAAAAGCGTTTTACAAGCCTCTACAAGCTGCCACAAACCATAGCTGAGAGCTAATAATAATAACCGCAGGGGCCTGTCTGATTACCCGGCTTAAACGACTTCGTTGAGGCAATTAAAATGGCGTTTTCATACGAATGCAAGCCTATAATTTGAATAACTACCACCTGCAGCCTAAAAGATAATCCTGTCTTCAAGTGTACAAGCTCACTAAAATTTAACAAATGACCATAAACAAATGAGCAGAGAAAAACTAACCATCTGCACTTCTCTTTGCCATTTCGATAAAATTATGGACACTATGCAACAATAAAAAACTTTTTCCTAACAAATTTTATATGCAAAATTACCTAGATACACTAGGCTGAGGAATGTTTGGCATTGACGTAGTTAATTGAAGCATTTCCTTTTGGCATCGCCCCCTGGAAGGAGTTACAAAGTGTTAAAAACAAACAGCACTGCTTGCAAGAGTTAGACAGGCCACATACGTAAACGAGTGGAATTGGCGTTTCCTGAATAAACGACCGCTTGCCTTTGATGCCTTTGCATCGGTCGACTTGTTCAACCTAAAATGAAGGTTTTATTTGAAATGTTTTTAAACGCACTACTTTTATCCTGTAAGTAGGCAGACTTCATGGGTTGCTTACGTGAAAAAGCACTGCCTATCAACAGCCCATTTCCACAACGCCTCTGCGGCCTCCGTTGTTTGGCATTTAAAACCAAGAGTATGCCTTCTCTAAAGAATAAACGAAACTACCTTGACCTTCAATAGGGAACACTCGAAGTCCAGAATGCATTTCTCAACTCACTTGTTCCCATTCAACTTGAATAATAAATAATTTGCCATCGTAGCTTATTCGATGTATCTTCGACCTTGTAAAAAAGGCGAAAGTTGGTTAAAAAACATCACTTAGCAATGAATCATTTAGGTGTTATTTCCGTTGAGTGCGAGGCGTTCGGTTTATTCATCACATTCATTTGTACCCAGTTAATGGGCGAACAGGGAAGGATTGACCAAGTATGATGTTTGTTCAACAGGTCTGCCAAAGTCCAGGCAAAATACTTAAGTTCGAACTGCTTTTAGGCGAGAAAATAGAAGGCCTTTGGACTTTCCTAGTTACGTTGGACAGGAGCCTAACTCTATCGCTTTTAAAAACTAAAGCATCTACTCGAAACCAAATGCGCTTTCTTTTATATTTACTAGTCTTGCGTTTCGTTTGTTGGTAAATTTTTTGCCTTGCGATATCACTCTAGGCCGCTGTCGACTCATCAACCATTTTGACTGAGTTAAGATGAGTTTTTTGGCATTAAACATCCCAAAGGCAGAGCCTTGGTGCATTGCGTACTAACAATTGTGCTTTTGATTTATGATTCTTTTCTTCAATTTAGGAAGAAGTCGGCAAAGAGAATATACTTAATTTGAAAAAAAGAGCATATATTTGTTTACTGATGGCAAGGTAAAATGAAAAGGACGAGAACAGTGCCCATACCAGGGGAAAACGTGTGCCTTACGATTGCCCCGAAATGCGGTGACACCTTCGTGGCTAAGACCAACGTAAAAGTGGTTGCCTTTTCTATCCTGCAATACAAAAGTATTACACCCTTTTACTTCTTGTATTATACGCCTGCAAAATCCTTCCTTACTTATTAAAATCGACCATCTTTTTTCGTACGTGCATTTCCTGAGGTTGGACGAAACCAATGCTACATTCTCAACTATTATTGGCATTCAAATTAGAATGACGGCCATTTTGGGAAACATACGAAGCAAAATCGACGCGTAAAACACCTTCTCGATCTGATATGTTCATATAAACAGGTATCTTTCAAAAGGGACTGCATAAGATAGGAGGTTTCAAAGAACTTATGGTCCACGCACCGAAAAATTTTGCCATCCAAAGACGAAGGCGAATGAAGGAGCAGAAGAAGGCCAGAATGCATTTATGGGGATAGGGTGAGAATCAACGAGGCATAATTTAAGCTTACCTGCACAAACACGGGCTCGACGCCGTACGTCTCCAGTTCCGATGCTCGTTCTAGGAATTTGCCCTCCGCTTCAGCCACTGACAGTCCTCTGCAAATTTGTGTTCGTTTTACTTTTAAGTAGCTTAAAGACCTTGCACTACATGGGCATTAAGATTGGCACTGACATTTCTCTGGTTTGAATTTTGCATCGGATCCTAATTTTCGCTTTCAAGTAAAAATAAATAGAAAACTTGGTTCCACCGATTTAAGACCGCTTTGATTGAATACAATGGCTTGTTTCGCATAAATGAATAAAGCTGTTACCAACTATCAGCCACTGAAAAAACTTGCAGATTTTGCATTTACTGGGCTTTAATGTGTGCATTGTGGCTTAATTAACATATTCTAGCTTTGGTCAAACTAATGGACAGAGAATTAAGACTGTTGGCATCATCATTTAATGAGGGTCCTTGCTAATTCACACTTCGAATGCAATACTGAGTACAGTCGTAGAGGTTGTTTTCCGTAACTGGCTTTCAGCTTCTGGTCTGGGCTTTAAGCAGATACAATGGAGGGAAATCTGACGGTTGAAGATCCGTTTTGCATGGTAGAACCACAACAACACCAAAACCATGGCAGTGTAATGTTTTTTAACCAAAGTAGTCCTAAAGTACGGGCACTAATAAAATCAAGGAGGACTGGGAAATAATGACAAGCCCGTAATTATTCCAAGATATGAGAAACAACAAATGCTTTTAATGAGTGCTCATTATCATGTTAAACTTATTTTATACATTGGCGCTAGTACATTCTCGTAAGCTAGGAGCCCGCTATACTCCAAACTAATGCAACGAATATAAAAGAGGCCTCAGTGTGGATGCCTTTGTTGGCCCATCTGTCCGAGTAAACTACTGGTACGACTTACTTGCTTCTTTAAAGTGTCGTGATTGGCCTTGACTTTGTGGTGCTCATTAGTACACTTAAAGTCTATCAAGTTGTGATATTGACACACCTGAGGAAGTGGATAAGAGCGGGGCTTTTAAGCTGTTTCAGAATAGTCGGAAATTCATTAATAGGTGCATTTTCTAGGCTTACAGACACCGATCCAATAAAGCTAATCAAACGAAGGTCTGAGATGGGGAAGTGTCTTACCAATAATTTGTGGCTCAGATACTGCTTCTAAAGGCTCCCAACAGAAAAGCAAATAGCCAAAGAACCTGTGTACGCATGAGCAGCTTTTAGCATTTACTTATCACCTTTGGGAAAGTCGCATATGAAGGCAGTGTTAGACAATATTTTAAGTTTCTCCTTTTTTGAACTGTCAGAAGACAGGATAGTCGAGCATTATAACGAGAATTTTTATTGCATTTACAAACTAGTTAATTCATGTAGTACTCAAATGCTATTTTCCGATCAAGAAATGCATACAGATAACTATTGCCTTAACTTGCACTAATCTTTTTTGACGTGTTTCAATGAAGCGTTATGAGGGCCAGATTTGGAGGCAAACGGAATCCAACTTGCCGAAGAGTTTTGTACAGCTCGCGAATTTTTTCCTCAACACGCGGGGTCATGTTCTCGAACATCTTCAGATCTGCCAACGATCCGTTTGCTCCCAGGTAGTCTTCTAGCTTATCAATGTCGCCTATTTCAGCTATAGAAAACAAAAACTCAATTATTTTATAAAAAATACAGGTAGGAATAAACATAATAATTTGTTTTATATTTGCCTTCAAAGGCTACTTTCTAACGTCCTCTGCCGCAGAGGGCAACTCTACGGAACCCTCGGAATGCGGCTTCTGAAGCCACCGGCGGTGTTCATTATTTTCCGACATTCGGAAGTGAATCTTTTGGAAGTAAGCTTTCTTACTTTCAGACTCACCTTTCGCCCTTTAATGGTTTGAATGGTGGCTCATTTGATTCAGCCCCGGAATAATGAAAAATATGCTACTATTATTGTTTAAGGCAATAATTAATGCAAATCTTGGACTTCCGAGCATGATCTTTTGGGTTTAAATTCGAGAACAATGGCCTGTAATCCACTAGGAAATGTTTTCTTTGAAAAAGAAGGGGCCATCACTACTCAGGGACAAAAGGTACTTTTGGACTCCGTTTTTTAATTGAAAAGTCACACGTAAGCATTGAAGACAATCTTAAGCCGTATTGTTAACTCAAACCAACGAAGTGGTTCAAACATGGGCTAGTGTAGACTACTAAATTGCTACAAATTTGGCAGCATGTTGCCACCTACGCTAAAACCCTTTTTCAGTGAGTGGTTTCCTTGTGGTTCAACAGACCTTCATTGAAGAGTACATTGTTGAAATCAACAACGACTTCCGGGAAAGCAATTTCATGATATTTTCGTATCACAAACACCTTCTGCATTAATGCGATCAGAGTAGCCGTTTTGCAATTGCATGATTTCATAAAACTCTTTTTAATGTACAAATTTGCGCCTTGAAAAGTAGCCCTTGGACAAATGCCAGAAGTTTGGACTGCGTGACGGGTTTGGACCAAGCTGGGACTGTTGATTTTACACACCTGCAAGGACAAAAGCACGCTACCATGGCACTACTACGATCAGTAGCAAGTGACAAGGGAGTATTCTTATCACCGTATAAAGTAGCTGTCACTTCGCTTTGCTTCTCTCCACTCCACTTCACTTCACTTCACCCAATCCCTCCTCCTCTCCGGACTACTGTCAGCAATGCTGGCAGTGGAGTGGGTGAAAGCCAAGCAACACTGTGTGGTGAAGGTGAGTGAAAAGCGCAAAGACCGAAAACGTGCACATCTCTCACAGTTTGCGTAGTCTTGTTTATTTGGACTGACAGTTTCAGTCGCAGTCACAGAGAGGCGGTCATATTGCCCTAGCCGCATGGACTGGCCTCCGGGCTGTGCCAGCAGCCCCAATCCCTCTGTTTGCTGAATACATATATCTTCTGTCCTGGTATTTTTTGCCTTTTCTTACCTTCATGGGAGTGTCGGGAGGCTGCACACAGATCTTCAGTAGTAAAAATGAGTGTGAAAGACGTGAACGTTTCACCTACGGCTGTGCGTGATGATTTCAAGAAGCCCCGGGTTCTTTCATACCCCTCAACCTTGGCAGTTGTTCCAGAGCGTCTTCTAATATTATTTGTGTAAAAATGGATACAGACTGTTCACCTAATCCTAACTTGTGCTCATTTTTTGTATGGCATATAATACACATGTTTGGGGCATTTTAGAACAGGAAATATTAAAACACTGAGAAGTCGTTGAATCGCTGTCCTGTCGGAAGCTTTGCAAAAGATGGAAAATTTTCTCTTAATTGAAAGACACTTTGATTTTCATTGTTTCTAGCTTAACAATGGTTTTGAAAGCACCAAATAGGTGGTGATATCTGGCGCAGAAAAGTGATCGCAGAAAGTGTCGGGAATGAGAGCTTAAAACGAAAAGGAGGACTGTGTAATAAAATGTGAATTAGCCTTAGTTGTCTTACAACCAAGCAAGTTTTTTCCACGTTAAATTTTTGTACTTTCCCTCTGAGGACGCCACAAATGTTGAAACTAATGTTTTGACAAATTAAAGGGGGCATAAATGTGTTGACTTCATGATGTACCGCGAAATTTTATTGCATGTTGAAAAGTTTTCCTTTTTTTGGTAGACAAGGTCGAATCACAAGCCCTAAACGCTGCTGCTGAATAAACTACACAGGGAATTTGCATTCTCCCCGCGAGTTGACGCATAAAAAATAAGGCTACTTGGTTATATCAAATACTTTTCTTCTAAGGGAAATTTAAAATCAAAGTACTTCTTCCAAAGTGCTGCATGAGATGTAAAAAACATTAAAGTAAGTAGTTTATCTGAGATTTGGAAGGCATTAACAGTGCCTTGGAGCTTAAAACGACGATGACTAAATGAACCAATCAGAATTTTCTAAATTCAATTAAGTGCGCAAATTTTGATTGGTCAAAAGACTGCAATAAGTAAAGTTCATGGAGAATAGCATAAGCAAACAAAAAATAAGGCAAATTATATTCAAAAAATGTGTTTTTTTTCTAGAAAATCTAAGCTCAAGTGACTTTCGAGGCGTGGGAGGTCGTCACAATGCATTGGAGCTTAAAACGACTATGACTAAATGAACCAATAGGGCTTTTCTAAAATCGAATCGGATGCACCAATTCCTTTGATTGGTCACAAGACTGCATTAACTAAAGTTCAAGATAAATAGTGAGGGAAGAAAAGGGGCACGACGTTGTTTTTACCACAAAATGCTGCTCCAGCATGCAAAATTAAGGCTACTTAGTTATGCTAAATACTTTTTTAGAAAAACCTTAAATTAAATGTCCCTCCAGAAAATGCTACATTAAATGCAAAAGAAGCATTAGAGTAAGTAACTTTCGAGGTGTGGAAGGTTGTTGCAATGTCTTGCAGCCAAAAACTATGACGACCGAATGAACCAATAGGAATTTTCCAAAATCTAGTTAAATGCACCAATCCTTTTGATTGGTCACAAGATTGCATTAATTAAGGCTTAAGGAGAATAGCTTGGACCGAATAGAGGCGCAATGTCATTCTCATTACAAAGCGCACAAAACGCTGCCGTAGACTTCACTAGGATGTCGTGCCTTGATTTTCGTCTGAATCCCATTGTTTCACCTTTTATGTTTACCCTCGTGCATGCAATTATTTTTCTGCCTTTCATGCAATACGGAAATGCCTAATAATACGTAGTCATGGTGACATCAGCTATATAATGCGTAGCAGTCAAAAAGCAAGGAAACTAGAATTACTTTCAGTGTTGATAAACATGGTGCAGCCTAACAAAAGCTTTGTGGTAAATTGCACTCAAATAGAATGCTTGGCATATCTATAAAGAGAGGCTTTTCGATTTTAGAATTTGTAAATCGAACTGTAATGCTTCGTTTGTTCGAATTTCCGGTTTCGGTCCCTTGGAGTGGTCAGATTGACCTAGCCGAGTGAAGCTGGCCTCTGGGCCATGCCAGCAGTCCCAGCTCCTCTGTTCTATGAATTTTCATATCCTTCTCCAACATTACGCATTCTTTTGCCTTCGAGAAAGCCCCAGGAGGCTACATTAATGCTATAAAGTGTTTGCTTGTGTGTATGCTTAATTTAAAGAAGTAAAGCAATGCGAGAGAGGCAACAACCTTGGAGAATGTGAGCCGCCAAGACATGCATGTCGTTGTTTCGTCCGACCAGACGGCCGCTATGCAAATCTCTTCGGAGTTGCAGGTAGAGGAAGTACCTAGCAATGCAGAAGATTAGTAAATACTTGCAAAAAATACGACCAGACGGTGCCTCTTTTGGGGGCTAAGCACAAATATGGCATTAACAGTGGGTTATGGAGCCTAGTTAAATAGTACCAATCAATCATCTGTCGTCAAGACTACAAGCAACTGTCAGGAATGCGGATGATTCTGAAACGCTACGTAATATCCACCTCTCTCTGGAAAATGTATGTTATATTCCAAAATTGGTGGAAGTAATGGAATCCAAGATTAGGCTTTTAAGTAGTGTGTAATGCTTGCGTTGTTTAAATGTGCTTCGTGGGTTAGAGGCGGGAAGGACTATTTCAAATCTGGTTGTAGACCGACGTGGTCGCTCTCCAGAGCCCAGACACCCTCACCTTAGACTATCCGACCTAGTTACCTCCATATCCTTCCTTCGGCTTTTAATAAAGGTATCCTGAGGGAACCAACTATGCCATTCTAAGGGTGAAAGAAGGGATGATGATGATAATAATAATAATGGATGAGAAGGAGGAGGAGGAGGAGGAGGAGGAGGAGGAGAGGAGGAGGAGAGAGAGGAGGAGGAGGAGAGGAGGAGGAGGAGGAGGAGGAGGAGAGGAGGAGAGGAGGAGGAGGAGGAGGAGGAGGAGGAGGAGGAGGAGGAGGAGGAGAGGGAAGAGCCGTCTACAAGTATGCTTGAGCATGCAGTCAGCTAGTTCATATAATCTTGTCCAATTTTTAGAATAAGACACTACAGTAAGCTATTTTAGGCTACCGGTAGGAGGCGAGAGAACTCAACATTCATTTTAAATGCCGGAATTAGGATCACACCTCTCAGCAACCTTTTTATAGCCAAGCTCAAATAGAAAGCAGATTAAACCAAACATCAAGGCCTCTTTAAAGGCGCTAGAAGGAGCTTTAGCACTGATTTTGAGAGAAAAAAATATACCTGGACTTTTCTTGTTTGAGTTCTTTGAGAGGCTTGGCTGGATAGTGTTTGACACGGAAGTTCAGTGATCGAGGTATGACATCTTTCGATGAGAAAAAAACGAGACACCAACTTAAGCCAAGAAAAATTTGGAATAAAAATAATGCAAGAAAAGGAAGACGCACTTTTGAGTTGTTTGTAGACAGTTTTTGAAAGGTCAAGCCATTGCTGCACGGGAAATGGAGGAGTGAGGCGAGTTAGTTTCTTTTATGCCCAAAAGAGGCAACGCAAGTGGCCTAGCCTTACCCTCTGCTTATTCTTGTCCAAGTAGCGCAGACCGAAGTAGTCACTTTCCAGAAGACCACCCAATTGCCTTATCACCTCGTCGAATAGCCACTGGCCAAAAGCTGCAGCCTTGAAACAAACCGGATTTAAGAGATTAAACAGTAATTCCTGCTCCGTGGAATGCTTAAAAGACGTCAAGCATTTAAGGTGAAAGAGGCTTTAATCAGCGATAATTATTTCAGGCCTAATTTGGAGTTCTTTTTGGTGAGGAACTATGTGCAATACTTGTGTTCTTTTACTGTGCTTCGTAAGCCAAAGAGGCGGAGAGGACAATTTTAGCCTGATCGTGGAGCACCGTGGTCGCTTTCCAGAGACCGAGACGCCCTCGTTTTAGACTCTCCGACCTAGTTACCTCCATATCCTTCCTTCCGCCTATAATAAAGATGTCCAGAAGCAACCGCCTAGCTCATTCCAAAGGTGGGAGAAGGGAGGAGGAGGAGGAGGAGGAGGAGGAGGAGGGGAGGAGGAGCAGAGGAGGAGGAGGAGGAGGAGGAGGAGGAGGAGGAGGAGGAGGAGGAGGAGGAGAGAGAGGAGGAGGAGGAGGAGGAGGAGAGGAGGAGGAGGAGGAGGAGGAGGAAGGAGGAGGAGGAGGAGAGGAGGAGAGGAGGAGGAGGAGGAGGAGGAGGAGGAGGAGGAGGAGGAGGAGGAGGAGGAGGAGGAGGAAAGGGAAGAAGCGTCCCCACTGGGCATGCCGATTTGCATAGCCGCGTCCAACGATCTGGGATAAGGATTATGCGCTGTGGAGGTGGCACAGCCACTCGTTCGTCCACTTGAGTGACGTGACTTTAAAGAATGTAGCAATACAAGTCCAATGAAATGCAAAGCAAGTTTCCGCCTTCTATAAGTTGTGCGATCAAGCCGAACAAAGACTGCGGATTTTACATCAACATGGACAAAAGCATGCTACCACGGCAAAACTGCGACCAGCAGAAAGTAACGAGGCCATTTTTATCACCGCTGATAGCAGCTGTCACTTCGCTTTGCTCCTCTCCACTCCACTTTACTTCACTCAATCCCTCCTCCTCCCCGGACGACCGTCAACAACGCTGGCAGTGGAGTGGGTGAAAGTTAAGCAACACCGTGTGATGAAGGTGAGTGAAAAGCGCCTTGGTACATCAACAAGAGTGTGATTGACGTGGACGTTCCACCAACACCTGTGCGTAGTCCGTCCAGGTTCCTTCCAACCCACACCATCTCGACAATCCTTCCTGCGTACATTCAAAGCACTCTCTGAATGCTCAACTCAAACCACAGCATGACAGACAATTTGGGCAAAAGGTGAGACGTTTCCTGGTCGTTTATATGCACTTTTGCAACATCCATAGCGCGATGTCTATACAGCTTCAAGTCGTTCTTCGACATCCACCTCTCCGAGGTGAAATTGCTTTGCGGTTGGCAGTGAATCGCAGCTGCAGGGTGGTTTTTAGTAAAAAAAAAAGCAAATGCAGTATTTACACCTCGAAATGAGACTTCCTTCTCCTTCTTTTGTCAACCCAAATCTCCCAACTAAGTTTTCCATCCTCAACCAGTGTGGCCGACTACTGGATAAGTTAAACTATTTATTGTTAGGCTGGAATAAATGACAACCCTTCTTCCATGCTTAATGACTTCTGGCTGATGCCTTTGAGATGAAACCCGCCTGATTTTAACTTAAATTACTAAGTGAAAGAACCCTCCTGGTTACCAATCAACCATTGGGATGGTGAATTTTCCCAAGTCCGTAGCCCTGTCACAGAGGCGGTGGGATGTAAAGTGAATAGAAAATGTGGACTACGCCCTGCCATAAAACCACCTTATCAAGTCATGCTTGTGCGATGATGTAAAGCGCCTTTCTCACAGGCTTGAGAGACCGGACTCTCCAAAAGTTAAACAATTTCATGTGACCTGGGAGTGCAGTTGCCCTGCCGAAGTGCCTCAAGTGGAGCCGTGAAAGTGAAGTTGGGTGTTGGAAAGTGTCTCCACATTGCAATACTCTCGTTGGCAAGAGAAGCCCTAATTTTAGGCATGATTATTACATGCATTGGCAAAGCCAAACAAAATGCGTGAATCGGTAGGGTTGTAGATGAGATGAGTTGTTCGTGTGTGATACTAAATGACTTCAACGGTTATAGCTACTACTCGAGGTAGTAGATGAAACTGATGCTACGTATTTTTACGAGGTTTATAAAAATACCGATCCCTTCTAAAGCTAAAATCGTACTCTTGGTTTCGACCAATCATCCAAAAGCCCTAACGTCATACACATACTACTCAATAAAATTTTCTTAGCAAAGCCATTAACCACAAAAAGATGTGACACTGAAACAGGATGTTCGATCATGAGCCCCCCTCCTTAGTTCCAAGGCCACTTAGTCAGATAGGGCGTCCACAAAAGGTAGGAGATAAAAAGGGTAGGCAGGGCGAGGGAGGGATCGTCGACGCCCAAGTCTCGTCGTGCCACATCATTGCTGCCTAGCTCATTGGCTCACTGCAATTGGTGGGTTCGATTGACGCGGTGGTAGCGATCGTGAAGAGACGCTGCGAATAACGCGGCCGTTTGCGTTTGCAGTGATGCAACTGCGGCGCTGGTGCGACACATCGGCACGTGGGTTACGTGTTCAGTGAGACATGAGTAGTTCGAAATTCGTAAAAGCACTTGGGGGAAGTAGTTTCAGATGGACTGTTTGAATAAAGTAATGTAACGATGGTCTGAGTCAGAGTTTGACCGAATCATCGTCTTAATGTCTCAATGATGCATCCAAATCTTACTTGAAGTGGTTTATTAGCAAAAGGCGGTTGAAAATTGAGGATTAAGGTTCTTCGACACATTCACAAGGTCTTGATATTTTCTGTTTCATCACAATTTACTCTACATACACTTTCTTGAGATTTTTGCCGTAAATGGTCATTTTCTTCTGCAATTATTAAATTCAAACTTATGAGTTTTTAAATCAAAGTCCCAATTAAAGAAACGGACAGTGGTGGAGAAGTTAGTTCAGCATAGTTTAGAAAATCAAGGGAAACCGAAAACAAACTGAGACGCATGAGAGGTGATTCCATGCTCTCTTTAGCATTCCTTGTTTGACTGAACAAGAGATGCTTGAATGCCTCTCTCTGATAGTTTGGAACGCATTCAAGCGATAAAAAGTGGAAATGAGCTAGCATCCAGGATGCGAATAGCTTGACGTTAAAATGCCGAGCTATTCCGGGTTAAGAGAGTGTGTATAAGTAGGAAAGGGACAACGATTTCATTTCCTTTGTCACAAGAAACCGTCGGGAAGACCAAAAGTATGAACTCACCAATGAGGCGGAAAAAGGGCAACATTTGATGTGTGGTAACGTCTAACATCCTCTGGCCAAGATGCTAATGTATAAAACAAAATGCAAAAGCTGAGCTTGGCAGCTCAAAACGCAGTCAAGTGCGCGCCGAAATGGAAGCGATGGCGGCTGGACATCGGTACGACACTATGATGGTTAGAAGAAAATTAGCGTAACGAAATGCGAAAATATGTATCAGTTTAGCAGACTGGACAAAACAATGAACAATGGAGAGAGTGGTGATCCCCCCACCAACGGCCTTTCCCACCTAGTGTATTGAACACTATCCGTAGCAGGATTTACGCTGGAAGGGATTACATTAGTGGATGCTTTTAAGATAGCATTAAAGTGAAAAAATAGGTTTGGTCACAATAAAGGCTCCATTTTTTGCCAACCAATTTGCTTTTTTCGCATTACACAGCTAAAGCCATGGAGTCTGGTCCAAATTTCATTTTGGAGTCTGCGGAGAACTAGATCCAAATGCAATCCAATTTCGGCACAGTACCAGCCATATAATTTTTCGATCTAACACAAACCAGCCTAACCGATGGCAGCATTAAGCAAATCCAAAATGAACTTCTCTAAAATAATTCCACCGTTAACTGGTCAAGGCTTGAAAAGCACTAAGAAGAAAATAACAATATTTTACTGTACAGAGTAACCTCGTAAGCACTCCGTTTTATAAAAAAGCGAATTCTTCTTAATACTATAAGGTTTAGGCAAATTCTGGTTCACATTCTCCAAGAAATAATCTGTGGGGCATCGTATCACTTTAAATGATTCACCGTATTCTTTCATGATAAAAAGGGCAAGTAAGGCAGAATCTGCAAATAATAGAAGCCATGACGCTTTTATCTGGGTTTCTCAAGGGTTTTATAAAAAGTGTTGCGCCCAGAAGTCAGTAAAAATCAGATCTTTATGAGTGGTCCTTTCTAACCTCACTCCTCCTTCCGATTTTTGCCTTTCTACCTTGCATTTGGACAGTAAAGACGTCGAGAAGCACCTACACTCCATGATTTTCTCAATTGTAATCATACAGTAGCAAGGAATTGAAGGTTGGGGGAAGCAAGAGACGAATGCGAAGAGTGGAAACGAGAACCCAACTGTGGATCGCCTTCTTCCCCTCCCACCCAGTCCCCGTGTCTCACTCTCATCTCCAAAGTGTCCATCTCACGTCCACGTTTTGCGTTATGTGGTGTGAGATGGGGGCCTCCTGCATCATCCACTGGGGGATGAAACCTTTCTTGCTCACCGGTTCACCACATTTGTCACCTTCTCGTGAACAAGGTAACTCCCACATCCTCCACCCCACTTCTGTCCTCTCCTACCGAGTGGACGGATGTCAGTTGTAGTTGTGTTTGGACTTCCTCAAGTAAGAAATGGTCTACGCATTATTCCGTCTGCGGGCCGCCACATCCACATAACCAGAGCAGTCTTGTGGCCATGAGGCGGTGCATATGCCTCAGCAGCAGTGTGGACTGGTGTGGGTAGTGAGTGTAAATGCCACTTCTCATCACAAGTTATTCAATCAGTTGGTCTACAGGCTGTTTATATGGCTCTAGGCAGACTGCTTCACTGTCATTCAAGTTACGCACCACTGAAAGCGATTGTTGACACTTTACTCATTATTCATTTAAAGCAATGCACATGCGCAACTCGAGGGTGCTGATGAAAGGGCTCTGGCTATCGTTCATTCATTCAATTATTCCTCCATCCCTCTACCTGTTCATTCATCTGCCTGTGAACAAGAGCTGATTGAAAGCAAATAAACAATTCTAGGTGGTAAACTGTTCCACTGTCAATCAAAATAACTGTTCCAACTGCCATAAAACAGGCCAATCGCAACCACATTTTCCATGTTCAACTGCCATTTGACGATTTGGAAGCTTGAAATAGGCGAAAGGTAATATAGAGTGCAAAAAAGTTGCCTCTACGTATTTTATATGACAGGCAGAGTTGCTGGTGTTTTTAGCCTTTCGAAATCGTGCGCTGACAATCCGCCTTCTCGCAAACAACCAACTCACATCAACGACCTCACACACCATTCAGTACTGATGTCGACGCTTCACAGCCCCCCGCTCCTCACACGTCCATGCATCACCAACAACCTCGGAAGTGGAAGTTCCACCTCCAAAACCATTACACAACATTCACTCGTGTAAACATTCCTCCTGATCCGGGACACCCGAACGACACGCAATTTGTAGGCGCAGACCTAGCAGAAATGGTGGATCTTCCTCGTGGAAGCAATGAATACAATTTACTTATTCACGAACACTTGTAAGTTGGACAACTCAACACACAATAGACGCTGAAGTTGAGGTCGAGTGTCCTCGGTAGTGGTTCAGATATGCTGACCAAGTTTCTACCTCGAATTCGGATTTTTGGCATTAGTTGGACAAAGAAAATGCGTGGTTAAACGCAGTACAGGACTATGTAGAAAACTGAATGCTAACGGACTCCAAATCGTTGATAACCAATAACATGCTAGGATCGACTTGCATTGACGTCAATCAGCAGCGCCTCCTGCTCATCATTGAGCAACTTCACTTCCACTGTGAAGTAAACCTGAGATATATCGGCGCCTCGACCACTTCCAACACTGGGAATTGGTGTATAGATGGCAGTGTTGTTGTAGACCACTTTGGGTTGCGTGCTTTGTTGCGCATTGTCAGCAGTTATGGCAAACTTGACGGCGGCGGAACGAGGTCCAGGAGGCGTGCCGACGCCCGGACTGCCGTTGAATGGGGTTGCACCAGTAGGGCTGGCAGCCTGCAGAGAGCGTCGGCGAAGGCTGGAAAATCTTCTCCGAGGTGAGGATATGCTCGACCTTGAGGGAACCAATAGAAATGCTTTACATGGTGATTGGTCGAATCCACAGACGTTCAGAAGGCGCGAGGAGTGGCGACTCTGGAGATCTAGTTCTACCTACAGCTGCCTTGCCAAATTTGACAGCTGAACTCTGTCTTTTTTTAAGATGTTCAGTAGTTAATGTTATTATTTTAGGAAAAAAAGATAATGGGGTCGAGACGTTTTCTTCCTTCGAAGTGTAGGAATGTTATAGTCGTAAAATCAAGTAAAATGTTTAAACAAACTTCACGGACAGTATAGAGTCCGTTCCACCCATTTCGTTAATCTTATCTGCCAATAAGTCAAAAACTTGTTCTTAAAATATCAAATTGCGTCAATTGTCTCCCGCACAACGAAGTGATTGGTTGAAAAGTTTTAATTATTTAATAAAGGACACTTCAGAAAAAAGCTTTATGTACGAATTAATGTAGTGCTATCCTCGTATTTTCGTGTATTTCTAAAAGATTCCGGGATGCCAAATAAAAACCGTCCCAATATTGGAGCTTAAAAATTCACCTCTGTATCAGCTTATTACCATTGGATTTTCAAGGCAAATGAATAAAGAGGTGAAAAAAAATGCTACAGAAAACACCTTTAAATGTGCTATGTGTTAAAATAGCCGTCGATACAACCAGTTCCTCTTTCCTGAGGCGAAGCAAGGCGAACGAGGATTGCAATTCTTAGGAAATGCTCACTTTCGAGGAGCATTTACAAAGCCTCATTTCTACTTCATTCCACTATTGTCTCACCTGTGATCATACAGTAGCAAGGAATTGAAGGCTGAGGAAAGTAAGAGACGAATGCGAAGGGTGGAAACGAGAACCCAACAGTGGATCGCCTTCTTCTCCTCCCATCCAGCCCCCGTGTCTCACTCCCATCCCCAAAGTGTCCATCCCACGTCCACGTTTTGCGTTATGTGGTGTGAGGTGTGGGGCCTCCTGCATCATCCTCTAGGGGATGAGACCTTTCTCGCCCACTGTTTCACCAGCCTTGTCACCTTCTCGTGATCAGGGTCACTCCCACATCTCCACCCTACTTCTTTCCCCTCCCACCGAGTGGATGGATGTCAGTTGGAATTGTTTTTGGCCTTCCTCAAGTAAGAACTGGTCTACGCATCATTCCGTCTGCGGTCCGCCACATCCACAGTCACACATCCACACGACGAGAGCAGTCTTGTGGCCATGAGGCGGTGCATATGCCTCAGTGACAGTGTGGCCTGGTGCGAGTAGTGAGTATAAATGTCACTTCTCAAGCAATCGTCTGGAGGGCAATCTTAAGGAAACGGAGCATCACTGTGCCATGAGAGGAATTGAATTCCAAACCAGGAGATGGATGTCACTTGAAACTCATTGCCACTCCGCAGTGTATTCGACTTTAAGTGTGATGGTGAGAAGCCTGCTTCCTGTTCAGTCGTGCCACACACTACTGGAGGCTACTCTTGATAGAGCATCTGTCAAAAAGTCAAACTTTTTTCTTCTAATTTAGCACAGTTGAATTTGAGCAGTGTCTTCTGCTAGCGCATTCTCACCCTCACCCATCACACCCTCTCCACATGCCACACACTTTTTGAAGCCGAAAAGCTTGATACACATCCATAATTTACAAGTAGGCATTTGATAATTTAGAGGCTAAAAACTGGGGAAAAGTAGGGCGTAACCCAGGAACGTGTATAGACGAGTCATTTCACATAAGAAATTGCAGGTGCTTTACAAGTCCCCACAATAGCCAAGTCGTAAGACCCCTTCAAACACCCAATGTATCATCAAAGGAAAGTACTTGCCATTGGTAGATGTGATGACTTCAAAGGTGATCAAAGTAGTCCCTCAAATCGTACTTTGAAGTCACAAACCTATTCCACCACGCTCCTTCCTCTCCACATTTATCTGATCAGTTTTAGTAAAAAAAAACACTTTTAGAGCTCCACTTGATCGCTCGAATCACAGCAGCATCCCTGTTCCACAATACAATCTTCCAATGGAACACCGTCGCCTCCGACTGAAAGAGTAAATTAACTACCCGTGTTCTTGAGTGTGTCTGGCCCTAGGAGGGCGTCCTTGTAATCAAGGATGAGTTCTGTGTCTGCAGTGGTGTGACTTCATGATGATTGTAAGTAGACCAGCGATACAATATGTTGATCATCTACATTCAAATTGGTGTACGCGCCAGCTGAATCTACTTCCAACTCACTACAGGAGTCAAATTGCAAGTTGTTGTCTACATTGAGAGGAAGTCGACTATTTTATCCTGATGTCGTCATTACAAAACCCTATTGTAGTACTTTGTTTGTTCTGCCTGGCAGTTTCGGTTTCGGCCACTTAGATGACCTGATTGCCCTGAGCCATGCCAGAAGCCTCGTTCCCTCTGCGTGCTGAATAGAAGCCTTCTGCCCTAGTCGCATGCCTTCTTTCGCCTTCAAAGAAGTCGTAAAGCGCTACACTGATGGCAGCGGAAGGCGGACCCGACTTCATAGGATTTCTGTCCCTATCTACCTCGCTTGTGACAACCCGTAGCGGTGTAAAAGAAGTGCTACGGATGGGAGAAACTCTGACATCTCATAACAGAAGGACTAAGACCGACGTCCACCTTCGGCATCGCTCCCATCTCCGTGTTCTGTGAGGAAGCTATTAACGACCAGAGCTACACCAGCAGTGAGCTACCTGGAAACGTTTCGTGGCGGAGATTTCCCCAACATATCTGCTTAAGGAGGCCGGTGCTGTAACATCTCTCTACAGACACACTGATGCTCGGCAGAACCTCTTACTCCGAGTTTAGCTATCAAATCAGACGAAACTCTAAGTCTATTTGAACAACCAAGAGATACCGGTGACGTTAGTGTTAAGCATCGCCTAGCACGGTTGGCTCGTGGGTGTTTGTTGCTGCTGACGTGGGAGGTCCTGCCAAGTGGAGCGTCGGGGAAGACGGTCACTTGGGTGGTCATATTGCCCAAGTCGGGTCGACTAGCCTCCGGGCCATGCCAGCAGTCTCAATCCCTCGGAAATCTACACCTATTCTCCAGAATTAAACCCCTGATTCGGGTTTTCGTGTTGTATTGTTTAAAGGTGAAGACGGCAATGCTGCCACCAACCACCTTCCCATTCCATTGGCGTAAATTTGGTCTTCAAGGAAGTAGCTGAAGTTGTGTTAGCAGTCTCAGCTAGCACACTGTGCATTCTAATCCGACTCCAAACCGACATTTCGCAACGCGGTAAACATCGGAAACAGGCACACTACTTGGACAAGCAAATGTCTGATAGGCGTGCCTTTTGAACACACAGTTCCATTAAATTTGCAAGTTGTGGCGCGTTCCCACGAAGCAGTTTAAGGTGGCAATGGAAGTACTTACGAAACAGTGACTTTCTCAGGGCACACATACTTTCTACTTTATGGCTTATAGAAACGTCCATTCCGCTGATTTTGGTGAGCACTTCAGTTCTCACCGGATCAAGGTGTACGGACCGGCGTGGACCGCGGTCTGGAGGGAGCGGCTTCATGGACTTATGACACCAAATAGAAAAGGGATATTCCGATCAAATAAGGAATTTTAAGTTCATCAAGGAAGAAACCAACAAATTCGTGAAGTAGAGATACATTCAATTTTCTGCGTAGCTCTCTACTGCCTAGATTTCAGTGTCTAATTAATGCCCAAGATTCGACTCTGAGGTAGAAACTTGGTTAGCATACCTGAACCACTACCGAGGACACTCGATCTCAATTTCAGCGTCTAGTGTGTGTTGAGTTGTCCAACTTACAAGTGTTCGTCAATAAGTAAGCTGCATTCACTGCTTCCACGAGGAAGATCCACCATTTCTGATAGGTCTGCGCCTACAAATTGCGTGTCGTTCGGGTGTCGCGGATCAGGAGGAGTGTCTACACGAGTGAGTGTTGTGTAATGGTTTTGGAGGTGGAACTTCCACTTCCGAGGTTGTTGGTGATGCATGGACGTGTGAGGGGCGGGGGGCTGTGAAGCGTTGACATCAGTACTGAACGGTGTGTGAGGTCTTTGATGCGAGTTGGTTGTTTGCGAGAGGGCGGATCGTCAGCGCACGCTTCCAAATGCCTCAATACACTAACATCCTTGCCTGTCATCTTGATCAGCGCTGTTTGAGTGGGTCTACGACGTGTGGATCGTATGCTACAAGTTGCTATATGACACAGATCGCAGTATCGAGCATTTCCTTCAACACCTCCAAAAGCTGAAAGCGTCTTTGATCTTACGAAGGTGCTAAGTACTGCTTAGGATGCTGAGCAATCCTTTCTCAAAACGAGAGAAGATAACCGAAAACAATGTAAAATTGCAGTATCTAACTAGCAGTAACTAGCAGTTTTAACAAGCCATACTAAAAATGCCCTGATTTCATTAATTTTAAAGGGATATTTTAAGCTGAACTGTAAAATGTGCAACCATGCCATAGGAAAGTACCGAAACCACGTTACGGAGATAATAGTGGTTAGATAAGAATTTCCAATCAAAGATTTGTATTTCTTGGAAGGCCAAAAACAAGCAGAGCTTTTTGTCGCGGTGAATTTAGTTGCCAAGGTGAATGAGGTTGTTTTGACAAGATCGAATGCGAAGAGATAGAGACAAAGCATTGTTTAAGAACTTCGTGAGAACCCGTAACACAATACTGGAATGCAGGATTCTTGGTTCTTAAGCACTTATATTTATAAAAAAACCTTAAAAGTGCTTGGCTTTATCTTCAATCTTTCCACTGTCGCTAATCAAATAAAACCTAGTCACATTCGTTGATTGTGATTTGTAAAATTTGTATACATCAAATACGAAGAATGGAAAATAAGGCACAAATGCTTATTTGATAGTGAGTGAACCTTTCAGGAGGAATATTTTGTTTTGTGAAAGTTTATCTAGAGTCACTTAATGACATAGAAATTGCACAGTCCCAGATCCCGGTAAATAATATATAATTTTGCAAGAACACCCCCTGCTGCATTAAATGCAATTGTATTTAGATAATTATACTTTATACCCTTTCTGACTGCTAATACTAGAAAGCACTTTTATCTACTCCACTTATCTATCTACCTACTTTTTTAAAGATATTGCTGCTGCACAACCATACTTTTTAATATGCTTTTAGGCGATAGCGACTTTTGTCTGCATTTACAAGCTGTAATAAGCGCTTTTGCTATTTGTGAAAAGAAAAAACGCGTGATGGTGTTTTGAGTTCCCCATCTCTGAAAATTTTCTACATTGGATGCCATAAAGAGTTAGCTATTTCTTGAAATAGTTGACGCATATCACTTTACAAAAAAGAATGTTTTTAGTAAATTTCTATTTAAACGCCTAAAAATTAGCCTCCTAAAATGACTGAAATCAAATGATGCAGTTGCAGCATATCAGAAAATAAATAAAAACTATTTACGCAAAAGCACAACAACAAACTGTTAAACATACAATTAGACATAGTTATAGATAATTTGCACCTAATGAAAAAGTAAAGCTGTTGATATTCGAGCAAGTATGCATAAAATTATTCATCCCAAAGTCAAAATGCTTGCAATTGATTATGCAAGCACAAAAAGTAATCAGCTTGTACAATCAGCACAAAAGCTTGCAACTTAGGCTTGAGGTGAGGTAAAATGGTTCATTTAGCAAATGCTGACAGACCTGTCTATCATCGCATAATTCTATCATGTAAAAACGCAAGAGTCGTTAATCTCATAAAAGGTTTGTACGCGCTAATTTTAGGCTAAATATAATTGAACCGTAGTATTGATCGGTCTAAAAAATGATACTCAATAGTTGTTGCATGGTTTTTCCTACTAATTCTACCACCTCTTAAGTCAAGCTAATTCATTCAATATAATAACTAAAAAACTTACTTCATTTCCATAGAACATGCACAAGGAGTCGTTCAAGCAGTATTAGAGAGTTGCAAAGGCAAAGATGAGAAGGCTCTTCATGCATTTATTATGTCTGCGAATCTAAGTGTATTTTAAAATCAACACAGAGTGGGGCTTGGCCGAAGTGTACTTAAACAAAATAAAAAGTTTATTATAATGGTTCAGAAGCCAAAAGCTTATAATGTTTGTTTATAAGCTCAGTCTTAATATCTTTTTAAGCAACATTAGACGCTCTAATGGACCGAATTTGCATTTCTCTCATAACTGAAGATTAATCACCAAGACGAAGCCAGAAGCTATAAAAGCATCGAGCCTTTTCTTAATTTGCAACTAATCACCTAAGCGGTTTTATGTTTTTGGTTTAGTACATGGGTAATATGACTGTCTATTAATGGTGAACAACCAAGGCTTTCATTACATTTGTCTCCTGGTAAAACGGGAAAACAATCCCTCTGTTCTTCCCAAGCGTTTTAGCTAAGTTTTAGTTGTTTTATCAGTAATGATTGATAGGGAACTTTTAGTTCTTAACAACTTGATTTAATATTAGCGGCGTTTAATTTCTCTTCCTCTTTTTTTTTATGTGTTGATGTCACTTGGTATAAAAAGTCGTTGAAAAATGCTATTTGCAGACAGCAAGTAAAGCGACTAAGACAATAAGCGATGCTACCTGTTTTCTCGGGAATATGTTTGCAGTGCTTCGAGATTTTTCTGAAGGCCTATGAAAATATAGTGCAAGGATAGGGCATTCGATCGGTAAGGAATGGATTGGGGTTACTGGCATGGCTCGCAGGTTAGCCCATCCCTCTATGGTACGATGGTGGAGACCCAAATTTGCCCCTTTACCAAAATCGAGGACAAAATAAATAACCATCACGCTAAATATCTGCTGCCTTTCCACCTGCGCAATTGAAACAGAGGCAGCATTTCCGTGCATGACCACTTACAGCATTCAAAATTTCACCCTTTTAAAGTCTAAGGTTATATAAAGTAAAACGGGTTCACTACTATTTGCTTCCAAACCTCCTTAGCTTTGAAAAGTATGCATGAATAAATGATATTTGAAGCATCACCTTTACGAAGAGCAACCTCTGAGAATGACAATGATAACAATGCCAAGGTATTACTATGAGTTGCCTGCTGGCGTGGTAAGCCTAACTACACTGGATGAATGTTCAAAAGAGACAGTAGACCGTAAGTCTTAAGAGAGTACCAAATTACTCCTCTAAATGGTCACTTCTTTCTCCAGGATGTCATTTTTAGCACCCTCCATATCGACTTTTCCACTACATCCACAAACAATCGCGCAAATTGTAATCAAAAGGCAAGAAATGACGAAATAACTTTTCATCAATGTCGAGAAGGCGCATAGATAATACGTATCCCACAGACTTGGTTCATTCCCCAAACAGTGCATCTTTCAAAGTGAAATTTTCCCAGGGAGAAATGATAAGGGCTGGAAAATGCGCTACAGTGAGTCTGTTCTATGCGTCAGCCTCATTTCTTAAGGCCTCAATCAACGGCATAAATTGATGCCCATAAAACTAAGGACAGTTTTCAGCTCGTTCGCAGGAGTAACCAAATTTTGATAAGATTCCCGTGGCCCTTCTGGTGTAGGACGCCTCCTCCCCTCCGATGTCGGAATCACCGTTCTGTTAAACCACCTTTCGCTCTGAGCTAGACCTTACTGACGTGATAAGATCAATCACTTTCCAATGCACCGAAGGGGTCATGCGGCCATAAACATGAAGAGGATGCCGTGACCCCAAAGCGGTTTGTAGTCGGTGGGGTTAAACATTCCCTTAAGCATCATTCCACTAAAGTAGCGGCCTGCGGGGAGATCGGTTTATGCTTAAACAAAGCCGACTATTGCAACTGATTCTAACTATTTTAAGCTGAAAATGAAGGTTTTGTGTCTTGGTTCACTTTGTGCGCAGCCACTGGGGTTTTACAACCCAGACTAGGCTGTCTAGACATGCACCGTGAAGACATTGGCTTGAATGGTGCACTATGGTCACTAGGACAAGCCTTCATTACAGCAACCCGACGTACTAGAGGGTGATAAACAAATTCCCCCATTGTGGACACCATGATTAGGCGATGCCCAACCTGTCCATGAGACAGGGTAGTAGACAAGATTATCAACGGGAGAGCTGAAAATCCGCCATAATCCAGTCAACATTAGTAAAAATTTCCAGCCCCACTTGGAAAGCAATGCCATGCAACAACATCAGCCTCGCTTCTTGCGTCACACTTCAATGCCTCCGCTGACGACGACGTCCGTTGGAGTGTCCAGTTGGGACATTGACACAATAGGCTGCAGGTGCTCTCTCCCATCCACACCACGCCACTTTTTTTATGGAAAAGAATGAACCCAGCAATAGGAAAACCACAAGTGTGGGAATTTTGCCTATGAAAATATGGCTATTTCTGTTGTTGAACCGTAACCACAGCTGGTCAAAATTGTGATGTCACTGTGGCACTTGTAGCCTCTCCCCTATTGGCCGATTCCTCCTCTCAAGCGGTGCAGTGAAAATTTGCCCTCACTTCAGACTGGCAAATTGCGGTCCACCTAAACCAGTGAAGGGCAATCAAGGGGGATGGAAAACCTCAACTTGCTAGTAATCCTATGCAATTTGTGATTGAGGTGGCTTCAACCACCTCCTTTCTTCGTTTGCACCATCACGGCGGAGCTGTCTCCTTTGACACCTTCAAGATGGCGCATGAATGCGGATACTTTTCCACATGATTGTGGGCATTGTTTGCGAAAGACTTGACACTATTCTTGTCTCAAGATAAGCCCTAGTTGTTGCTGAACTTCCACGTACTGGAGTAAGCAGTGGAAGCATTCGCCTAGCGCAAACTTGAGTTGGTACAAGTCAAGACGTTCGTTCACTTCATCCAGCAGGAAATTGCATGTTAGGTCCTTAAAAAACCCCTAAAATTTAATGAATTATCCCTTCCAACAACTGGTAGTTAATTGAGGCGTCTCAACTACACCACTGACTTGCTCAGAGTGGAAACCTTGCACATTAGAAAGTTTGCTGGATTCCTCGGCTCTTTCTAATGCCAACTGTAAGATATTTCGTTTTCATGCAGACTTCATAGGGTCTAGGTGCGACTCCTGTCTCGTAGTAAACCTTCTTCGTCCCATTTAAGAGTGGTACACGGTGGAATAGCTCTTGAAAAGAGCATACCAACACCTTTACTGACGAATTGGGTGGTTGCCATAGCAACTCATCTGTTACGGAGGGTGAATTTGTCGAGTCATCAAGAGAGTAACTATAGGCGCCTCTCCTTAAGTCGATTACTTTAATCTGCCGTTAAATAGCACCCTTCACTACCACGTCCCCGTCCTCGAGGTCGAATTGTCATCGCCCTCATCGGCTATTTCGGAGTAAGGCCACTTTCATCCTTTCTGGAGGGGAATAAGTGCACACACCCCTAGCCTCACCTCCCCACCCCCGCCCACCCGGCTTCGACGGGGATGGATAGATGGATGTCATCGGGCTGTTTGGAGGACGCAGGCCAAGCCATCCCTCCCCAATGCATGCGGTGAAAGGGCGTCATATTTTTAGCCCAACACACACACACACACACACACACACCACTTGTGGTCACAGTGCGTGCGTGTGTGCTTACGCACGGGCGTGTACGCGCTATACAGCGATGAGCCAATCAAATAAGGGCCAAAGATGCAACGGCGTGGTAATCGATTTGCCGCGTGCTATCACGTGCGCACGCAAGCGCTAACAGGGCAGAGTGTGTGTGCGCGCGTGTGTGTTGCTGTTGCTGATGTCGTGGCCGTGGCAGCGTAGGCATATAACTGTGTACCGATGCAGTCTCTCTCTCTCTTCTTCATGCCTACGTATGCATGTGTGTGTGTGTGGGTGTGCTTAGTTAAATATCACCAAATTGCTAGGCAGTCATATTTATTACACGGCATGGGTGTGTGTGTGTGTGTGCATGACGCGAATCAATACTTTCCACATTTTGATGGGGCGGAATTTACATGTTGTTTGTACCTTCGAGGTGGCTACTACTTGACGGCTTGTTTGCACTTCGGTTTGACATTTAGCAACCCACAACGGAAGTCTTTGAAAAAATAAAGACAAATGTAATACATCGGCATTGGTTTCCCCCTTAATCCCCCTCCCCTCCCCCCCCTCCCCCCCACTCCCCCCAGCAAATTATTTACTTGCGTTATGTCTAGCAAATTCGTTAAAATGCCTTTTTTTTTTGGATGAACGGACTCTTAAGTCTTCACGAGTCATGAATATCCACTCAGCGCGTTTGGGGATGATTCGTTACACTACTTTTTTATGGCAGTGATAGGCGACTGCCTACACCCATTCGTGAATTCGTGTAAGTCGGCTAGCGATAGAAGTTTATTCTGTGGTGAATGGTTACGACTATAAAAATGCACTTCAGAAGACGTAAAATGGCAAGGGCTACTTTGCACGTCCCAATTTTGCGATCTGGGCAGGTGCAGTTGGGAATGGTGAAAAGAAAACGGTCACTGTTTGTCTCTGGGCACAACATTTTTGCATTTTACGTCTCTGACAGTATGGAACTCCACTTAATGCTGCCTTTAGACAAGTGGTACTGCATTCTGCCCACAGAACATCACCTAGCATTCAGACCGGTGACTACGAGAGAGTCCATGGACGCATCCGAAAGGAGGAGAGCGCTTATCCATTGAGCTGTTGCCTAATTAAGAGTAGATTTGACTACGTCGATCCGATCTCCTTGTCTCTAAAGGTGACACAGACAAGTGAACGTGTTTTTTTGACCTCTCGACCCTACTGCAGGCCAATCAAAAACTACTTTTCGGCATTGAAGTGGTTCCTTTCCCTTTCAAGAAGGGCTGGAGATGATTATAGTGCAAACTGAAAGCTTCAAGCGTCAGGAATGAGTATCCGATGGTCCTAAAATGTTTTGGTATCAGTAATACTATTTCACTTGTTTTAAATTAAACAATCGGTTTCTGATTGGTCCACCAAAATTGATCCCCAAATTTGGATCTTTTCATCACCATCTCCATTTTGGTGTTTGGACGATGTGGTGGGCAAGTTTTAGGAACTTTGTAATGCTTGCAAAGGGAATGCAAACAGATCGTTTCACTTTAGTCCACTTCAAGTTGAACGTGCAATGAAGCACAGTTGAGATACAAACACGACGATTATGCAGTGATTTTCATGTTGGGTGTGGTAGATTCCATGAAATGAAATCATTTGTCTCGTCACCGGTTGGTCAAAAGGAGATTTACTAGACAAGGGAGGCTCCACACTTGGAATCAGTCAAGTTTGCCGCCTCCCCTCCATCATCACTTCTATCAATTTGGTGGACAATTTGGGCTTGTTGAGGGTTTTTGCCCTTCTTTCTACTTATTAAGCGGTTAAGCTTTGTTTTAAAAGGGAGTCGCTTTTCTGGAGCTGTCTTGATTCTCGCATGAAGCAGCAAAAGTGGTGAATACACCTTCTTTTCGTGTAGAACGAGAGTCGTCCATCAGTTGGGCCTTTTTTTATGGATGTGCAAAGGGTGTGGGGTCGTAACTTCTCAGAAAAGCAAGTGGAGCCAGTTCAATGAACACGTAGTAGTGGCTGATAGGGAGCCAGGTAGTGATAAAATGTCCGATTTGCGAACCAAACTATTGCGCTAAAACCAAAGTATTGGGTGACTAAAAACGTGCCACCTAAAACTGCATTGTAGTACTTTGTTTGTTTGAACTACCGGTTTCGGTCAGGGTCACCGAGGTGGTCGTATTGCTCTAGCTGCGTAGGCTGACCTCCGGGCCGTGCCAGCAGCTTATTTCCCTCTGTCCATTGAATATGTACATTCTAATCCAGCATTCTGCCTCAGGACGCTACATACATGATGCGATTGAGCTGTGTTGAGGTTAATCAACAACTATTCGCAGGTGGATGGATGGATGAATGCTGACTCGGATCCACTTTTAGTGATGTCCACTGCTTCAAATAAACGAGGATTAAAGTGCCAAGGATCGCTTCCAGCAGTGCTTAGCTTGGATGACAGCAAAGCAGTCTATCTAGAGCCATATATGATGATGCTGATGAGAAGTGGCATTTACACTCAGTACTCGCACCAGTCCACATTGTCGCTGAGGCATATGCACCGCCTCATGGCCACAAGACTGATCTCGTTGTGTGGATGTGGCGGACCGCAGACGGAATGATGCGTAGACCAGTTCTTACTTGAGGAAGGCCAAACACTACTTCAACTGACATCCGTCCACTCGGTGGGAGAGGATAGAAGTGGGGTGGGGATGTGGCGTTGACCTTATTTACGAGAAGGTGACAAATGTGGTGAACCAGTGAGCGAGAAAGTTCTCATCCCCTAGAGGATGATGCAGGAGGCCTTCCACCTTACACCACGTAACGCAAAACGTGGACGTGGGATGGACACTTTGGGGATGGGAGTGAGACACGGGGGCTGGATGGGAGGAGAAGAAGGCGATCCACTGTTGGGTTCTCGTTTCCACCCTTCGCATTCGTCTCTTACTTTCCCCAACCGTCAATTCTGTGATACTGTATGATTACAGGTGAGACAACCGTGGAGTGTAGGTGTTCCTCGACGTCTTTACTGTCCAAATGCAAGGTATAAAGGCAAAAATCGGGAAAATTAGTGAGATGAGTCAAGTTTACTCATAGAGTCAGCTTTTTCTTAGCTTCCAGATGCAAAACTTTTTCCTAGAATCTTTACAAACCGCTAATAAAAATCGTAATGGTAACTATTTTATCAGATTCTGTGGCTACTTGCTATTGTTATCATGAAAGAATGCTGAGAATAACGTAAAGTGATACGATGCCCCACTAATCCCTTTTTTTGCGATAATGCGAGCCAGAATTTTCTTGAATCTTATAATATTAAGAAGAATTATCATCTTTTCCAAAGTGGAATGCTTATACTTCGTAAATACTATCGCAGAGGTCAACATGGCGAGGGTTGAAAGTGGAGCGCTTGACGACCTCTGAAGGCGCTTCTTCATTATTTCAGTTGACACTCATATTTTTCGCCGTCTTCCCATGACTTTGTGCAAATTTTATGAAAATCATAACTGGAATCTTGTACATTTGAGGTTTTTTTTTCTCTTAAGTGCGGTTGGTGGTAGGGTTTCCGATTCATTGAGCGAGGATGCCCACGCCGATACTACTGAAGTCCTTTTAAGCCACCCTTCCCCGCACACTCTAGAAATAATAATAACAGTTGACGTTTGCGACAACTTTCTTCCATCTGGTCATAATTTCATGGTAACATTGTCATCGGCCTTTTTAACATCTGCCCTCAATTCCATGGCACTGAAGACTTCCATTCCGAGGTGTTCAACTCCTGGCTATTTTGCGTGTCCGTATTCACACGCATGGCCATTTACATCCACGGTAGGCAAACGTGGAACACTTATGAAGCTGCCTACTTGAAGATCGCAATATTAGCATCGTTAAGAACTTGTTAAAACACTAATTATTCCTCCCTCAGGTTGTAGTTAAGGGGTGGCGTCCAAAGAGACAGTTTTCTGGTCTCACTTCGGTGGCAACCTCACTTTGGGACGTCGAAATTACAGTTTATATAAATAACACTTTGTTTGTTCGAACTGTTGGTTTCGGTTGCGGTGACTTGGATGGCCTTCGGGCCATGCCAGCAGCCCCGTTCCTTCTGCCTGTTGGATGTATGCATTCTGCCCTGATATTTTGCCTTCTTTTGTCTTCAAGGGAGTCTCAGGACGCTACATTCCGTAACAGTGGAAAGCGGACCCGACTTCATAGGCTTCCCATCCCGATCTCTACCGTTTGTGACAAACTGTAGCGGTGTTAAAGAAGTGCACGTACTACAAAAATGGAAGCATCTCTGACATCCCTTAATAGAAGGGCTGAGAACGAAGTCCGCCTTCGGCATCCACCCCATCACCGTGTTCTGCAAGAAAGCTACTAACAACTGAAGTGACACCACCTGGAAACGTTTCGTTGCAGACATTTCCCAATGCACCTGCTTAAGGAGACCGATGTTCTAACGTCTCCCCACGGACACGCTGATCCTGGGCAGAACTTCTTACTCTTAATTTAGTTTCCATACAGGGCAAAACTCCAAGCAGATTAGAACTGCCAAAAGGGATCAGTAGCGTGGTGGTCAAGCATCTCCTCAGTTGCGCTCAAATGTCGGCGACTAGCACGTTTAAGTCGTAGATGCCTCTTGCAGCACTGATGGCTGTGACACTGGAGGTCTTCCAAGGGGAGAGTCGGGGACGACGCCCGAAAGAAGAGAGGAGCTAAGTAGTACCTCATTTATTTGGACTGCCGGTTCCGGTCAGGGTGACAGAGGTGGCCATATTGCCCCAGCCACGTAGGCCGACCTCCAGGCCATGCCAACAGCCTCAATCCTTTCTTTCACCTTCAAGGAAGTCTCACCAATCTACAACAGCTCACAGTTTAACAACTCGACAATAGTTATGATCTATTGCAATCTGGTTTACTTTCGAACCATAAAATTGGACCGCCAGAATCTCAGAAAGAATATTCAACCTTCACGCTCCAAATGCTTCATTGTCTTTCGATTTGACCCCGGTCAAAACCCCTGAGACAAGCCTTGAACTAGGCGTCATGCTTTTTCTTCAAGCAGTCAAATATCGCCAAATAATCTAAAAACATTATTTTAAAAGTCTGTTGCCAGGGGAACTGCCAAAATTGAGTTTCCAAAGCACCTCAAATCCACTATATTTAATAGAAAATTAGTGAATTTAAAGCCTATAAACTAGTGGTACTAGTTTGAACCCTTTTCAGTCCTCCTGGAAATAATCTACTTGTAGTGTGCCACCTTATGAGAGGTAGCTGCAAAAAACCAAATGTTTATTTTCACTTTTTGAAGGGTTGGCCTCTTCCTACTGCCTGTAGAGCATCAGCTTTGCATCATCTTAAGCGGACAGTGAAACAGACCCTCCGAACACCTAATCCATTTCAATCTACTGTGCACACGTTTCGTCCATTTCCTTCCCTTCCCTTCTTCTATCTTTACTATGAGGGGATTAGTTGATTCTGGACATCTTTATTATAAGCCGAGGAGGAATATGGGGTAGCGGTGTCGAAGTGTCTAGGACAAATTGAGAGAGTAGTTCATCAAGAGGGAGGACAAAGTTAATAGGCTTTTGATGTAGTCAATGCAAACGGATTCTACGGCCCCCCACCACGAATTCCAATCCCCTTAGTAGGAGAGGCAAATTTACTGTTTTAGCGGCAGCAGCACCAACCCGAAGGCAGCAATTGAGGGAGAATCGGGTGAGTCACACGAGGCTGGACAGTTCTCCCCACCCATGGGCGTTAATTGGCTTGTTTTTGTGTCTGCACACGGCAATGCAATGACGGCGACTATTATCCCCATCACACACACACACACACAGCCACACGTGATAGTACACATCACAGTCTGCGAGGCAGCCAATCACTGCGCTGCCTCCAGTCGCCCAAGTACCGCGAATGTCAGCCTCCGCGCTTCCCATTGGTCGGCTGGGTCGATTGCAAGCCCACAAACACACATATACGCATTCTTACATGCGCACAGGCAGTGTGAATTAGTATCAAGAGAGGAGGAAGAAGGGTGGTTTTCTGTGTGTGTGTGCGTGCGTGTGTCTACTCTCTTTTGTGGGAATTTCCTCAAATTTTCTTCTCTCCTCCTCATTCTTTTTCGACCTACCATGTCTGGAGGAGCCGCCACGGTGATGAATATTCGACAGAACAACAAGGACACACAAGTCCTCAAGGTTGGCGGGGAGATGTTTGATCAGGAGGGTCATCGTGTTGATGTCACCGTTTGGTTTCGCCACCGCAATGAAGCGCTTTACTGTGAGTCACCAACCC
Source organism: Taenia hydatigena (assembly GCA_036345935.2). Classification (NCBI taxonomy): domain Eukaryota; kingdom Metazoa; phylum Platyhelminthes; class Cestoda; order Cyclophyllidea; family Taeniidae; genus Taenia; species Taenia hydatigena. The sequence goes on along the minus strand of JADWOT020000002.1, from coordinate 20,219,368 downwards.
CTCACCCCCCTCCCTCCTCCTCCCCTCATTTCTATTGGCTGGTTGTCTCCACGATATTAATGGATACTCATATTATAATATTTCATACATTCATAAATAATTTGAAGGCTATCCTCCAAACAAGCACACACTGGCTTACCTTTTAGTTGGGTGTAAATATCAGCCTATAATTTTCTTAAAGACAGCCCGACACCAAGCGCTAATGTGACACTGATTCTGTGTCTCAGTCACCGACTTGTGTAGCGGTCGATTTCCACGCTAATGCACGTTTCTATTTATCCAAAAAGAACGTGTTACCTTCCACGATTTCCTCATACCGCTGTTGAGGTGACTAATTTGAAATTAGGCCTGTGAAAAAAATAGTAAAAACTGGGCAAAAAAAACTCATTTTGGCATCCTGGAAGGAGGCGTCGTCTTACCACTTCCTCCACTTCGATAGTTCTTTCAAGCACAACATCTTAAATTGGTTTTTTTCATGCAACCACGTGGATTCCCTTCAACACCAACGATCGGTAGTCGAGATTGCGACGAGCATAATGCGATGGTGTTGAATGAATTGGTTAAATTTTAGCAAAAAAATGCATTTCACATCTTCCTATCGCTTGCTGCTTGATGTATGTATTTTACTGATGCCTTCAGAGCACTGGAATGGACAAAAAGTGAGTGGGAGCGCTCCTCTTGGAAGTTATTCATGCAAACGCCTCGGTCACTCGGTTTGTCACATTAAAGGGCTCTTTTCTGGTCAAAGTCGATCTGTCTAGGTCATTTTAAGGTCAAAATTAATTAAAAAAAACGCATTGCAAACTACTTTCAGCCACCATCGACTGGCATTCCTCGATTGGTGACGTTTGATTTATCACCATGACAGACGTTCCGCCCTCTGAGGAGATTTGCCTACAGATTCCCGATCATTTGTCTCTTTTTTTTAAATAATTTGTCTCACTTAAACAACAAAGTGTACCGTGTTAGCCTGGATTGTGTCCCAGTCACATTCTCCCACAGCCTGCTCGACCACGGCCACAACTGTGGCCAGGGGCTGTGCGTCCGCCTTGATCTCACTCCCACAACCAGGCTAATGACTATGCGATTTTCACACGAAATTAGGTAGTTTACAGCACAAGATGCCTTTTTTTCCACATAAAATGCCACTGATCACAATGAAAACTTCATCCTCACAATGCTGACTCGACGACGCCTTGATTCTTTCGCTCAAATGTGAATCTCTCCAACCTACTACACCGTCACTTGGGACTTTGATTTGATTCGATTTCCGCCTTTTAAACGAAGTATTGAAAGAGAATTTTGCCCTTAAAAGCCCGAAAATGGAGGTACATTGATTACAAGGATTCCGAGGCTCTGGAATTGTCCATTTCAAGGGCAACAGTGGTAGCAAAGCCAAGAGATGCTGTGCTTAATTTCAATACCATAGTTACTCCCCTTGCCGTAGACATATTTTTGTATCGACTTCAGTCTTGGCAAGTGAACCTGAGGGAAAAAAAATGCAGATCAACATGACACACGATGGGGGATAGGAATGTGGACGGGTGAGTCATGTGCCGCGTGTCATGGTCATGTGACAGTGGATGTCAAGGTGAGGCTTGAGCGTTAGCAGTAAGTATGATCTGCCGATGCATCGTATCAATCAAACCATCGCCTCTGTCCACCCACGCATCCAGAGGGAATGGGTAAATGATATGGGCAAGGCGAAAGTGAGTGGGCAACCACCACATTTCGGTGTGTCGGTGATTGCAGTAGCCCTAGCATTTGCCTGATCTGACACACACACACACACACGTATGGATGACTTTGTTTGGCCTCTCCTCCCCCTCCCCCTCCCCCGTCCACCCACTCGGCCTACTGCACAACGCCGTTACAGCATCGCAGTCTTTCCAGCCCCCATTGGTGGGCGGTGGGTGTTTTCTGTGCGCCCAGGTTTTGCCACTGTACCTGTACTGGCATGATCGGTTTTTTAGGGTTGATGGTCCTGATGCCACCTCATCTCATCTTTTCGTGCAGTCATTTTCGCAGTAAAATGAGCCTATTAAGAGGCTATTTTGCCACTGTAACAACTGAGACTCGTTTTTGACCTTTTCAAGGGGATATCAGTGTGATGAGGCTATTCAATGGACATTTAGGCTGAGACGCTTTAATTCTGGTCAAGAAAACTGTTATAGTTCAGGTATCACTGTTATTAATCGAAATATTCACGTAATACTGCCATTTTCATATGTGGAGCTTTGATTTCATTGGCTGGGTTTTTGTGTCACGTATTTGTGACGTGCAATCTTTTACCTGTTTAATGCCAAAAAATTGTGCAAATCTTGCTGCAAATTCGATTGTCTCAGTTTGAAACACAATGGGCTGTTCTTGGTGTGAAGGGGATTGCACCGAATTCGTGTTTCTTTCTTTGACTAGAACTTGTACCTTCACGGGTCCTTCGAAACAATGGTCATTTAGGGTGAGACGCTTTAATTCTAGCCAAATAGAGCGATATAGTTCAGGCATTACTGTTATCACTCGAAATATTCATGTAATGCTGCCATTTTCATGTATGGCGCTTCGATTTTATTGGCTGGGTTTCTGCGTCACGTATTTGTGACGCTCAAACTTTTACGCAAATCAAGTTCCAAATTAGATTGTCTTGGTCTGAAATGCAAAGAGACGAAATTGACTGTTATTGGTGTGAAGGAGGTTGCACCAAATTTGTGTTTATTTTTGGCTGGGAGTTGGTTTGGCTTAAAAACCACACACTTGGTGTGAAATGTAAAAAAAAAAAAATGAGACGTTTTAACTGTAGTGGTTGATTTCTCTTTCGATATCTTGACAAAAAAAAGTGCGGTAGAGGAGACGAATTTTTTATTTCAATAGACTGCCGAGTAGATTGATAGACGTGCATCCCTTGTGGACGCGATGTGTCGTCCAGTGAAAAGATACCAGCAAATTCTTTGGATCATTCATGAATATCGCCTAGAATTTCTGGAATGATGCCTTACTTTTCCTCTACATTGACTATTTTTTCCAACACCACTTTGTTTGGTCTCATTTGTAAACACTTCAAATGCTTTAAAACGAAATGGCTTTGAACTAGTTCCAGAGCACGTCAAGACAATTCCTTCAATGTGGCAGTGGTGGAATTTCTTCTAGCAATCGAACCCACTGGAGTAAAAATTAGGTGTAGGGGGTCCCACCTCGGTCACAACCTCCTGCTGCCTTTTATTTAACATTCATTTAGTAATTGAGGTTCCAAATCTCGCCAAGTGGGTAGACACTCCGTTGAAGATGTAGGCATCTGAACGTCTTGACCGGTGGTGCGATTTCTCGATGGCACAGTCTTGTTGCCAAGCGCCCAATACGTTCTGTTCGGGTGTCTTCAAGTGTGTTATCACTTTGTTAAGTGACATCTCCTTCCAATGCACCTCCATCAGTGACAGCCGGTCGTGTTGATGGCTAAATTGCCAAGAGATTCGGCTTCCTCAGTGCAAAACTACGACTAAATGTTGCCTCAACCACACTAATGGAAATTGAAGGTACTGCGAGTAGGCATCGAAGGTGTGGAAACTCTAGGAGGCGACTCAGATCCACGGTGAAGCATCACGTGGAACAGCAGTCGCGGGTGACTGTCAAACACACGTCAAAACGGAAACAACTTCAAGGCATTACGGTGAATCCGACTTCAGTAAAATTTTATCATAGCAATTTGTAAAACTCTAGCATTACTGTTTCATTTAAAGCGTCTTTATCCTCTCAATCTCTCAATGCATAAGTCAAAATTCCATGTAAATTACAAAACGTCTGACAGGAGGTGCAGGTTGGTCCTGCTGCGAGAAAGATGTCACTTCATTTTCTGGGGAATGTCACTTGACGTCCTTGTGGAATGGCAGAGTAGGCGACCAGTCGTTTCTTCCCCTTAAAAAGCGACTCTTCAATTGAAGGGCTTTTTCACTCTGGTACAGAAGCAAGACATTTTTGAGTGATTCCAGAGTGTCGAGTTGAATACGTAGCACTGCTTTCTGAATTCCCAAGTGTTGGTTAAAATTCTAAGGTGGTTAATTTACTTTTTGGTTGAATAAGCGATTGTGGAGGAGTGGAAACATTCAGTAGCCCAGAAGTCCACCAATATCCAAGACAAGAGGAGACGGTTGTGAACCCTCTCCATGCATTGCCTCCACCTCAATCGTTCGAAGGTGATATAGTTCACGCATTACTGTTGTCACTCGAAGTATTCATATAATGCTACCATTTTCATGCATGGAGCTTCGATTTTATTGGCTGGTTTTTTGCGTCACATATTTGTGACGTGCAAGCTTTTACCTGTTTAACAACAAGCATTTGCACAAATCAAGTTTCACATTAGATTGTCTTGGTCCGAAGGACAATTTTGAACCAGAAACTCTCCAAAATGCATGCATTTTCTTGCTTTCAGTGTAGTTGCTCAATTGCCTGGGTTTTGCTCCAGGAAAGCAAGTTACTGGTGGAAAGAAGGTGCTTCACTCTAGCAAAGTTTTCAATGCATTTTGAACCCTAATTTTTGCCTTGACTTCGTGCAGGTTGGCAGCCGAGTCGCTAGAATTCTGGTTCTTTCCTGAAAAGGCATCAAGCACAACTAGGCTCCTGCTTGAGGCATCAAAGATGGCCACATTTCATGCATCTGGAAGGCGTTTTACACTTCGATTGGACTATGGTCAACGACGCCTTGACCTTAGGTTTGCATCAGCGTCAACAGGGTCGATCACATCAGTGGAGCACATTATCGTTGCCCTCTTTTTCGTCCGACTTACATTTTGTGCTTCTGATAAGTCAAAATGCCTTTCAGTTATGGTGGTGCCAGTATTTTCAGGTGTGGAACAGACTAGCTCGTTGAGAGGAGAAAAGTGAGGACATCTAAATGTCACACCCTTGACACAACGCGATGTCATAAGTTCGAGCATGCAGACGGCTCTTCCCTTTCCTCCTCCTCCTCCTCCTCCTCCTCCTCCTCCTCCTCCTCCTCCTCCTCCTCCTCCTCCTCCTCCTC